>JBBBDQ010000365.1:3615000-3775000 GCA_037127315.1 Ascarosepion bandense
ACTTCCCAGGTAGTAAAATTTTTGTACCTGCTTGATTTTAGTATTCCTCACCTGTATTTGACATTTAGGACTGCTTTTTTTGCTGATGACGATGCATTCGATTTTCTTGCAGTTTATTTGTAGTCCTTTCTTGACACTCTCCTCAACCACCTTCTGTAGGAGTTCTTGTGGTTTTCTTTCCACATCTGCTATCAGTACTGTATCATCTGTTTATCTTATGTTGTTCAAATTGTGGCCTCCAATGACAAATCCTGGCATAATATCTAGGGTCCAAAGAATAGTCTTGCTGTACTGGTGAAAAGACATGTCCTTGTCTTTCTATCTTTACATAAGCTTAGACATCCTAATCTATCCTGCTATTTAACCAATGGATGTCAAAAGAAGAGATTGAATTTTGAACTTCCTAAAGGCATTTGCATGATAATGATCACACTAGACTCAGCTGGAATTTGAACTCTACCTGCCAATTCCACTTTTTGTACTGATAACCATTATGCTACCTGAATATCTAAGTCATAGGATTAAAAGAGATATGAAATTGGTATGTAAAACAAATGAAGTTATCTCTCTTCAAATTTAAAATCTTTCAAAATAATCACTATCAAACCATTTTTTATTGCACTTGTGATAAAAGTTTCAAGTTTATTTTTTATCCAGTTTCATAAAGAAACACCAACTATGGCATCAAATAAAAAAAATTTGATATTTCAATGTTTCTTTATATTTTAGGAACAGCAAGAAATCTGAAGGTGACACACTGGATCTGTATATAAAATAGAATGATTCACATTGTGGTGCAATGAATATTAGCTTGGAATAAGAAATTGGAGAGTTGAGTTCATACTTCAGTTAAATACGCTGCATTCACTTACTCTCAAATACCCATCAAAAAGTTATGAATCCATCTCTTCTCCCTCTAGCTTTGGGCTGAATAGCAGAATAGATTGGGTTCTATAGCCTTAGTTGGCAAACAGACTATCACAGAAAGAAATGGCAATCTACTCTAGGAAAATCTTCTGCTTAGTCATGTCATGAAAGAGACATGATCGCCCAAGCGTGTATCATGTATGGCACTTAACTGACTGACTGACTCATTTCCCTTTGGCAACAGAATTAAGAAAAGCAATGAAGAAGAGGAAAAAATAAAGTAAAAAAAGAAAAGGCAAAATAAGAAATAAAGCTAGAGAAAATGAAAGAAAAGGAGAAAGAATTTTACTGACTTGAGCTTTGTTACACTTTTGGTCCTCTCGATATGGTAAATTGGGTTAAGCTAGATCTTTTTGGTGGGAAGGGTATGATGCCCAACTTATAAAAGAAAATTAGTATATATTAGAATACTAATATATTTGTATCAAACCTTTAAATAACTGCATCTGTTGACAAACATTTGTGACCCTACTTTAGTGGCAGGAAGCAAGTAATAATCTTGGAAATAGCTAAGACTAGATTTAATATGAAACATTATTTGAAAATCATAAAATGGAAAAACTATTAAAAAGTAAAATGGTAACTATTTATGGCAGGGTAATTCAACTCTTATTATAATTCAATAGAGAAATCCTACATTTTCAAGCTATATTAAAGAACATGCAAAAGAGAAAATTATTGTTTTCTTTTCTTAATCACAAAACAGAAATTTCAATTAAGCTGCAGTATCATATTTGCATTGCTCTTTGTGTAGAACATGCATTATTAAACAGCTATATTGACTGTTTCTTTTTTAATATTCTGAAAATCATATTAATGTTATCTTCTCTAGTTATGCTCAGTATATAGTAAAAATAATATCAGTAATAATAAGAAAGCAAAGAAACTGAAATGTTTGAAAAATACCAGGATCTACCTTGGGATTTGAAGAAGGTAATGAACCTGAATATTAAAGAAATTCCTGTATTAATAGGTGCACTTGGGGCACCAACTAGAAACTTTCAAGTGCACTTAAGGAAAATTGGAATTGGTACAGAGGTTGTAGACTTCTAGAAAATTGCAATCATTTACTGTGAGGATTTGTTGAAAAGTTCTTGAGTTTTGAGGAATCATATTGAACAGAATTTCCATCAATTATGTCAGTGTGTGACACTAACATAATAATGCTTATCATTAGATAAATTAATTATTGGCCATATTTTTGTTATGTTTCATTAGGTTCTGCATTGAATTTTGTTGCTTTTATTATGTCCTTTTTAATTGATCCATTAACTATTGAATTTCAATAATTCAAAAAAGAGCAAGTAGCATATTGACATGATCGCCCAAGCGATTAGAGTTTGTGATATCTTCAGCCTTTTTGAGTATTGGAGTAATAGTCATATAGTAATAAAGACGAGACATAAATAAATATCTAAAATATATAAATAAATGCACCTCCTTGGATTAACTCTCACAACAGACCTCAAGTAAAATGACTATATAGAATCCATAGCTAAATCCACTGCTAAAACAGTTGGTTCTCTGTGTAGGGTCAGAAAGTTTTCCCATCTGAAACAATCCTGCACAGATATAAATCTACCATCTGCCCACACATTAAATACTGCTGCTATATCTGGTCGGGTGCTCCTACTATCCACCTAGGGGTCATTAACAAAATCCAACAAAGAATCTGTAATGTGATTGATCCTGACTTAGCAGCTCAGATACAGTCACTTTCTCACTGGTGCAATGTGGCTTCCCTGTGTCTTTTCTACAAATACTTTTTACTCCAATGAATTTAGCTCACTGGCACCCCCTATGTATGAATTTACTCGAGCCACTAGATTAGCAACTAGGTCCCACCCTTTGACTGTGAAATCAATAAAATGTAAGCACAAATTCTACTCCATCAGCTTCTTTTCTCACACTTCTCACCTGTGGAATTCCCTTCGGTTTACTTGCTTCCCCAGCAGCTATGATTTCCAAGAATTTAACTATAAAGTCAATAGTCGTCTCCTATCTCACTAACCTGCATTCTCTCTCTCTGTCATGTTCCTTTTTCTGTCTACTGCACTGTATTCTCATCCTTCTCTTACCCACTTCCTGACAGCCCCTATGCTTTGTCACTCTTTCTCATAACTTTCCTCCTATGTAACCCTCTGCACAACAGTGGCAGTAAAATGCCTTGCTTTAAGTGATATGATTATTAAAAAAAAATAGGAATTATCACAACATTTTTGTATCTCAAAGGCAATGCTACATGATAGCACAAACTTTTATGGTTGTGCTGAAGTTCTTTCATTAGTCAGAATTCCCATGATGAAATGGTTGAAGAAGAATAGGTAATTAATTAATTTCTACAAAAAATATGTTGGTTGGTTGGTTGTTTTGTTTTTATGGCATATCAACCTCGGTGGTTCATTTATTGCTGGTAATACCTTTTTCTTTCAACAATTTATTGTTGTTTTTATATAGGTTTTGTGTCTAGTAATACTTTTTTCTTTTTGAGTATCAAGATTCATTGGGATTTTGTTTATAAGGGCAGGGTCCCTAAGTCCTACCCTTGTTATTTTTCCCAGAACTGGAGGGAAGGGATGGATTAATACCTTTCCCAAGGGTACCAGTAATTAAGTGAATACAGAGTATTCAATTGAAATTTGAACTCGGCTCTTTTCAAGCCAATATCCACTGCACCACAACGCACATCCGTCACTAAACACTTACAGCACCTGGTATTCCCAAGTGGTCACCCATCTAAGTACTGACCAGGCTCAATGTTGCTTAACTTCAGTGATCGAGTGAGAACTGGTGTATTCAATGTGATAGGCTGTAAGCTCTAAAAATATGTACTGACACTTATTGATATCCAGAGACAATAAAAAATATTTACAGAACAAATAAGAAAGTATATAATTGTACTCTAACAAGTTTAGACTGTACCTCGCAAAGAACCTTTTGAACTGTAGAGTACATTGATATATTTGGGAAAAATATTAGAATATTGAAGAACTTATACTGGAATTATAAGCCACTGGAACTAGAGAATGAAGATGCCAAAATCAAGCAAGTACATTTACAATGCATTTTAACAGAAGGTGGACAATGTGTAACCAAAATCCAAAAGCGCATTGGGATGGCAAAGTATGCATTTCAAAATCTAAACAAAGTATGAAGAAACAGAAAAATTCATTAAAGACAAAAAAAGATTAGTTAACTGTTACATAATATCAGTCCTCCTATATAGTAGTGGATACTGGACAATTTCATCACAGATGAAGAGACTTGATGCAACAGAAATGTAGTTCTACTGAAAGATGCTGATAATGCCATGGACAGAACAAATGAGCGATGATTAAGTTTAATAAAGAATGAAAACAAATAGGAAACTTATATTTAACATCAGAAAAAGTCAGTTGAAATTTCCGAAGCACATAATGAGACAAGTGAGCCTAGAAAATTTAAGACTCACATGATATATTGAAAGCCAAAGAACCAGAGCAAAGCCACAAATAACTGACTTATAGATCTTGTGTAACTGGTAGGTAGAGCAGGGATTAAAAGAGATAGTGAAAACACAGAATTTACTAAAAGCTACAAAGGACAGCAAATTGTAGAGAGCCATGATTGTCTATATCTTGAAGGGACATGGCATATAAAAAAGAATATTAACATTTTTCTCATTTCCTGCTATTATTACTTTGCAGTTATAGCTTGGACTATGTTCTTGTCTGTGCTTGTATTTTTTTTCTTTTATAGAAAAAGTACTTTTGATGAAAACAACAAAGATGAAATGACAAAGTTGAACAATACTTAATCTCATAGCAGACACAAGCAGACCAGGCCTGCTTCAAGATGATTGGTGGTCATACTTCCTGTAAGGTGGCAATAAAAGTAACAATGAGGAAGATGATGGTTCAGATAAATTACTAAGTTAAAAACGATCATCATTTATCTTTGGCTCCAAAATATCGCAGATATAACATAGTTCAATGAAGCCTATCAGGGAACAGATATAAAACACACAACTTCTTTAGTTACAATGAATGGCGCCATTTTGCAGACTGACCAGGCTCAGAAAATCCTTTATAATGGATTCTGGAAAGGCTATCAGGAAAGTCAAAGATGGAAATTTGCCAGTGTCAGGAAGGATAAAGGTTGCGTGCTGATAATTTCAATCATCATGTTTATGATTATGGGATTGGTAACAATATTTGACGATTGATGGTAGATACCAAACTAATCGTGCATTGTCTGTCATTTTGTCCGTCAACATTACTTTGTCTGTCAACAGTTTCAGATTATGGGTGGTTAGGGTAGTGACAATGTTATCTAGACAACTAATAGATCCTCTCATTCCTTGTAAACAGATAGCTTGTGTCTTGTAAGCAAGACTCTAACATGCAATTCTGGTATCAATCTATATTCAAAGGAATTTATGCCTGGAAAGAATGCTTCCTAGATCAAAATATACTCAGTCATCATTTGATTTAATTTTAAAATAGAATTATGCTTAGGGAAACATGATTAATGGTAGACATTTTTATTGGTTCAGTGTTAGTGTCATTGGATACTGATTTTATATGAATGGGTTTTAAAGCATAAATCTATACAGCACTTTTAATTTGTCTTCCCAGTTCTTCTATGTGCCATGACCCTCCAAGGACGTGGGTGATTATGACTCTCCACAGCTTCCTATGCTTCATGACTTTTAGTAAATTTTCTGTTTTTGCTATCTCTCTTGAACCTTGTTCCACTATTTACTCAAGTACATCAGTTAAATTTTTTGCTGTTTTTCTCTATCTCTCTTCCCTTCAATCTTTTCTGTGTGTAGCATATTCCCTAAGCCTTCTTTCTTCATCATGCGCCCTAGTAATTTCAATCCACTTTCTAATTTTAAGTGTCCTTCATGTTTACATTTTCACTAAAACTAAATTGTTGCTCGCATGTTTAGTGCATGGTATTCTCAGCATCCATCTGTAGAACTGATTTTCTGCTATTTCAAGGCACTTCATCCGTGAGGAGATTGTCTAGCATTCACTATCATATAAGAGAACTAATATTATGTAACTGTTTAGTACTCTATTATTTTTATTTTGATTCTAAATAAGTTGCTTTGTTTCTTGATACTTTGCTTAGCTTATAGATGGCATATTTTGTTATCCCAATGCCCCTACAGTGCCATAATTTATAAAGTTATCTGTAAAAAAAAAATATAATTGGTTGTTCAGTACTTTTTACAGATCTTCACAGATTGTTACTTCTATGTGCCATATCCTTTTAAAACATTAGAGATCACGTCTCTCCACAACTTCCTAATCTTTTGTAGCTTTTAGTAAATTTGGTCTTTTTGCTATCTCTCCTAAGCACTGTTCAGCTATCCATTTACACAAGCTTGTTAAGTAGGTTACACACTGTATTCCTCTATCCCTGTTGCCTTCAATATTACTTTTTTGATTTCCTGCTTTTTCTTGAAGATGCAAATGTAAGCATTCATTGAATAAATGTCAGATGTTAAGATTTTAATAATATAGAAATGCTTATGCAATATATAATATTAGAACCTTGAATAACTTCTTGCTGTTCTCCAACAAACTGCTTTACCAGAACTGCATGTGTTAAGTTTCAGATGAAAACATATCAATAAGAAAGTACTATAAACAAGCTTCAAGTTCAATGTATGTCATTTTGCCAAAGTGTAAACAACTTTGTTTTTCATCGCATTAAACATGTCTGATTTTATGCCAAAGAAAGTGTATTAGCAGGGAATTTTACTGTACTATTTTATTCAAAAGAACTTTGCAGCTGAAACACACATTTTTTTTTTTTAATCATTTCACCTCGAGCAAGGCGGAAATGCCACTGATGTGCAGGGGGCTACATAACTGTAAAAAGATTAATTAGAAAAGAGTGAGGAGTACAAACTAGTTAGAAAGGAGCAATAGAAAGCTGAGAAAGCAGGTGCGATGACAGATACATAGGTGGAGAGAAAGGGAAGGTTATATGGGGGTGGAGAGAGAGCTAGAGTCCAGTGGTTAGTAGATGTGTATTGACTTTGCATTTAAATTTCTGGAGGTTGTAGCCATCAGGAAAGCAAGAATACGGGAGCGAGTTCTACAGGCGGGAAGTGTGAGAGAAGAAGCTGTAGGAGTAGAATTGTTGTCTGCATTTGGCTAACCTGACTGTAAATGGGTGGGACCCAGTTGCCAGTCTGGTTGCATGAGTAAACACCTGTTGAGGATGTTTAAACTTATGACAACTATGCTTTATCAGAAGCAACATGCAGAGATTGTTTTAAACACTTCAAAAATAATGATTTTGATGTTGAAGATAAAGAATTCTTTGGTGCACCGAAAAAGTTTGAAGAAGAAGAATTAAAGGCAAAGCAACTGAAACCATCACAGGAGATTGTTATTGACTACAAGTGATGCATTTGAGTTGAGCATTGACAAAACAAGAAAAGAAAACGGTACTGTATGAGCAGAGACACAACAAAGTGATTTTGCAACATAACAATGCGAGGCCACATGTTGCAAAATGAGTGAAAATCTACTTGGAAATGCTTAAATAGGAAGTTCTACCTCACTCGCTGTTTCCACTAGACATTGATCTCACCAATTATTACTGGTTTCAATCAATGGCACATGACCTGGCTGAGCAGTACTTTCATTCTTATGATGATGTCAAACAATGGGATGACTTGTGGTTAGCCTCAAAAGAAATATCTTTTTTCTGACAGGGGAATTCAAATGCTGCCAGAAAGAGGGGAAGAAGTAGTAGCTAGCAATGGACAATACTTTCAGTGACATGTTTCTTCATAATCTTTGTAAATAAAACATTACTTTTCATAAAAAATCAGTGAGGACTTATTCATGGTTCTAATATTTATGGAACATAATGGGTTCATTATAATTAATGTCTACTCTTTTTTGACAGTAGTGTAAACCAGATGTAACTTTATTTTTTACTTCTAGCACAGTTCATTGATTGTTTTGGTTTTATATGACTTATTACCCCTTTGTGGGTCTTTTAATGCTGACATATTTTGGATTGTGATAATAATTTTTTTTAGCAAGTGAATACTACATTAACAATATTTTGAGAATAATAACATTTCATGATACAAGTTCTGCTATTTAACTCATAGCTGGGGAAATTCATACCTTTTGCAAGAGTATTTGCACCTAAGTGAATGCAATGAACTGAACTGGATTTCTAAATCAGCTCTCTGAATTCTCATTCATTGCACTACCTAAACATCCACCTATTCTAGTGTAACCCAAACCTTTGTCTACTTTTTTCTTTTACCCTGATATAAACCTGATCTACCAACCATTTTTAATCTATTATAAACCAGACTATGTCTATCCTTTTCTTAACTAATTAAGATTTTGGTTTAATAAGACTTATATTTGACATCAAATGACCAACAAGGATTGGTATGTTGTTTAATTAACCAATTAACAATTATCAATATTATTATAATTTTTTCAACTCATGTGTTCTTCAGTTCTCTCAGTAGAAGTAACTACTGAGGATTAGAGATTCTCACAGGCAACATAACTTTCTGAGTTAGACTGAAGCAAATCCAGTTATGCAAAGGGGATCAATGTAGACATTCGTATAAACCTAATAAGAAGGTTGCATAAGTCAATCCAGTTTAATATTTAAAATCTTAAAGTAAAAATCCAAAGTCACATTTAGACTAGGAAAGATACCAAACAAAGTATTAAGAAACAGAAAAAATTCATCAGAAACAAAAAAAATGTAGCGTACTGAATGTAGCATCATATCAGATCTCTATCGAAGTGAATGCTGGATAATCTACAGAAAGATGAGAAGGAGACTTGAAGCAACAGAAATGTGGTTCTACAGGATGATGCTGAGAATACCATATACCAGACAAAGTCTTAGAGAAAACAGAAGCAATATATTTAATCTCAGAAAGAGATACTGAAATTTCTAAGGTACATAAAAGAAGACTTGTTCAGTTTGATACTTATAGGGCAGATTGAAGGCAATAGGTACAGAGGAAAATGATTCATGACCTACTGAGCTTGCTAAATGGATGGCAGAACAAAGTTTAGGAGAGATAACAAATGATTAAAAATATTAGAAGTTACAAATGATAGAAAATTGTTCAGAGCCATGATTGCCCACATTCTGAATAGACAAGGCATGAAGAAGAAAATACAAATAAAAAAAACAGCAGGAGCCTTTCCAACTCAAGAAAATGATATCAGCATTGAATTGCAAATGTACACAAAGGATAAACATCTATAAACTAGCATTTATTCATTACTAGCATCATAGCCCGGCATTGCCCGTGAAACTCAGAACATTTTAGTAGGAGGAGAAGATGCCATTCTTTTTTGTTTTTTTTTAAATATTTCTTTTGTTTCAAAATTATGGGGAAAAATATTCACATTTTTTTTGTTGACCAAATGAATTTATAAAACAGAATAAAAATGAAATATAAAGGCTTATTTTTTTTTTTTAGTTTTTAATAAAAAATATTTTAGTCATGTTTGACATGTGTGATTTGATTTCTGTGACGTAATTCAACAACCATCTTAGATGTGTTTACAGAGCAAATGTAAACAATTGGCCCCATTGGCCAAAAAGTGCGAAAGGGAAAATTTGCTGAACACTCAAAAAGTATATGTCGAGCTGGCTTCCCTGTAGATATGTGTCCCTAGAAAGTTTGAATGGTGTAGCTTAAAAAAATGTAGGCGTGCATAGGGAACAGTCACACACAGACTCACAGATTGCCTTTTATATGTATAGATAGCTTGGAAAAATATAATGATGTCTGCAGGAACCTCTGATGCACAGACCAACAACTTTTGTCGGAACTAATTGCAACAAAATATCTTATATACCTCAGGAAGGCTAGAAAATATATCACTGGTAGTGCTGCAATGGTACCAACAATAATGAACATACAATTTCAACATTTCATCTTCTTCTGTTATAATCCTTTAAAACATGAGTAATATTGGCTCACAACTATTTCATATACTTTGTATGGTAAGTGCCAAATTCACCCAGCCCTCTTTCCTCATTATGCATTCTAGAAATTCAATTATATCTTTCTGATCATAAATTTTCTTTTTGTTTCCTTAAAACTTTCATATTTATTGCATAATCCCTCTTAGTATCCTTCAACAGAACCATATCTTTGTTGTTTCAAGTCTTCTCTTTCCTTATAATTCTATACAAATTTATTCCCAAGAGCCACTGCTTTATGGGACAGATTCCTGAGAGGATACTTCCTTGATCTCAAACTTAACCTCTTCAAAATTATCCTACCTATCCTCATAATTTATAATTTTATGTCCATAAAACAATTCTATTCAGTAACCATCTATCTTGAGTGAGTTTTGGCTTTGCATTGGGTGAACAATGATGTGAAAAAATTAAAGGTATGCTCCCAAGGTTTATGATAGGAGTTCAAGTCTTGTTCAAACTTATTTCTTAATTTCTGATTTTGAAATTATTTTCTTTACTAAATCTTATTAAGAATGGTTTCAAGGGAATGTATCATGTAGTTCTTGGAGAGGACTGTTCTTCTTTGAACTTTATAGACTGGCAATACAGAATCATGAAAAAATGCCAGATTGCAAAAACCACATCATATGATGACCTTCAACAACTAAAATAAAGAGAAAATAATGATATAATCAAGATGTTGATATTCCACACTACTTTAAACAAAAGTTTAGGAAAAAACTCATCAGTACTAAAAAAGAAACAACAGTGAATGTGAGAAACATATTTTTCTAGAATATTGTTTTATTGAAAGATCTTGAAAATTCAACTGAAAGTCACTCTGGGTCAAAATATGCTGAATGTTTCTGCATTAGGAAACAGAATTTTGCATATATATATATATATATTTGCAAAGGTCAGCTCTTGATGTAATGATATAAGCTGTTTCCTAATGCAGAAACATTCAGCATATTGACAAGGTGTATATATATATATATATATACCTTGTCATGTCTGTGCAGTCTATAGCACACTAGACGTGACAGTGGAATGGAAGAAAGCAAATGAAAGGCATATTCTCCTTAATAAATCTCTCAAATGAACTGGCTGTTAGACAAAATTACAATATTCAAAAGCAAGGATGTTTGCTCAGACACATGTATCTACTCAATACAATGTTTAAAATAATACTATTATATATATATATATAGAGAGAGAGAGAGAGAGAGAGAGAGCAATAGGTAAATTTTTGTCATTTTATATTTATAATTTTGAGCATACACATTATTGTTTTTGATTTTATCCATTACCTAGTGTAGTAAAGTCAGTTGAGCACCATCTGTGAGAAAAATAGTACCATGACACAATTCACTGTGTCACAAATTTTAAAATGCCATGGTGTACTGCTTAGCTTTCATGCTGGAAGCTCCAATATGAACATTTAAAAGGGTTTGGGTGTCAATCTGAGGCCAGTGCAAGGGATTCTGAAAGAGCTGAAACAGTGTCTACATATATACACATACAAATATATACATATGTATGTATACATACATATATATACATATAAACATATACAAATATGTAATCTGATGGTGATTACAAAGGTGTTTGAAGAGATCACTAGTGATGGTGATGTTAGCCTTCATCTTCTCTCAAAGTTTCAGAGGCCTACATCAAGTAGCTTGGAGGCAGTGCTTCCCTGGGACAAGAGGGTAGATACTAGAAGACCATATGTGTGGCAACAGGACTTTACACCATGCTACACAAGCAGAGCAGAACCCAGTCATGAATGTCTGACAATTTCTGCAACTGCATCATTCCTGACATCTGACCACCTAACTCCTCAGACTGCAGCCTCCTTTGTTATTATGTGTGGGTTGTGGTTGATTCAAAGACCAAGAAAACTCCTTGTAACACTAAAGGTGAACTGAAGGCAAGGATTATGGCAGCATTCACCATCCAGAAGAGATGCAGGAGATTCTGAAGTTGTCTGGAGGCCATGGTTGAAATCAATGATGAACATATTTATTCAAAACATTTTTTCTTTCAAAAGGCTTTTGTGTAATTTTGGTAAATATATCTGTTAAAATTTATCTGTCATTTCCATTTTGTATAATTTAGATGACAATTCATAGATTACACACTGTGTGTATGTCTCAGAATTTAAGGATGTTAGCCATGTTATGCTATAATCTACTTAACCCTCATGGCATGTAAATCCACATTACCTCTTGACTTGTAACTTGAAAATGACTAATGATAGTTAAAAGTACTTTAAACGTACACAGTTTTGAAAAGTTCCTTTACAAGGCATACATGTAACTTATCACAGTTAAGATGATGTGTGATGAAATAACTTTTAAAAATTGCTTAAATTTTAGTTGTAACTACATTTTAAATGTGATTTTTACTAAATAAAAATAAATAAAAGATACAATTTCACAAATTGTTAATGATTTGGATATTTGAATATCTTTAAATATTATTTCTTTGTAATTCTTTTTTTAAACTGTGGCTTTGTAAAAACGTTTTTATGCTATAAAATATCAATGCATAGATAAAATTGTTCATAATGATCATAATATAACCAAGAATGTTCTACTAAAAGTATTAAATATTTTAAATGAAATGTAAAGACATACACTGATTTTTACAGGCAAGATTTTTTTAGTGTTTCATACACCAATGTTTTCAGTACTTATTGGCATCAGAAAGACACATTTCAAATGCAACTCTGTCATCCATACTAGACATAAAATGAAATTAGTATAGTTATCATCTCTGAAAATTGATGCTAAGACTTAATTTTTGTTAATTGCTGTTTTATAATAGCAATATGACTTTTGGCTAAAGTCCACATTCTAACATGAAACACTGAATAGGATAATTATGACTGAAATTGTCATTTTCTTGCATATGAAAAGCAAAAAGTTGTTGGCAAGAACCAACCAGTAAGATCAGACAAGTGAAGTATATCATGGGATAAATAAGATTGTTTAATCTAGTTAACTTTTTTTAAATATTGCTGTCTGTATAGTAAGTTAATAAGAGTAGAGTTGATTCTAGGATATTATCAGAACACTATCCTTATAATCAGTCCAGTGCATTGTGTTTTATGCATACAAGATGCTAGCCAAATGATAAAGGAATTTGAACAGAAGAAGTACTGAATACAAAATTTTACGTCTGCACTTTGAAAACAGGTCTCATAATATCTTCAATGAAGATATTGAAATTACATTTTAGTTTCTTTCTCTCTCTTACTATATGTACTTACACACACTT
Source organism: Ascarosepion bandense (assembly GCA_037127315.1). Taxonomy (NCBI): domain Eukaryota; kingdom Metazoa; phylum Mollusca; class Cephalopoda; order Sepiida; family Sepiidae; genus Ascarosepion; species Ascarosepion bandense. The sequence goes on from JBBBDQ010000365.1 coordinate 3,628,183, forward strand.
ACACATATACGTTTGTATATATGTACAAATATATACATACATACGCAAATATATACATATGTGTATATACGTACACATGCAAATATATACATATATGCACACATACGCATACAAATATATGCATACAAATATATACATATATATATATATATATATATATATACACATACACATACAAATATATACATATGCATATATACATACATATGCATACAAATATATACATATGTTCATATACATACATATGCATACAAATATATACATGTTTATATACATACTTACGCATACATATATAAATATATATATGTATACATACATATTGAGTTTATTGCTAAGTCATCTGCTACTAAAGTTGTTTCACTCTTTCATGCCAGATAATATTTCTCTCAAGAATCTTACATATCTATAAGTCTACTATTTGCCCATGCTTAAAACATTGCTGTCACATGAGGTCCAGTGTTATATATTTATACATTCTTGATAAAATCCAAAGAAAAATCCACAACATTATTTGTCCTGATCTGGCATTGAATTTTCAGTCACATTTCAATTACTATACAGTTTCTTCCCTGTGTTTTTTTCCATAAATACTTTCATGGTTACTGTTTTGATGAGCTCTTAGTTATTATACCTAGATTTCATGAATTTAGACACAAGGTCACATCATTTTATTGTTGACTTGGCTAGATGTAACTGTAAGTTCTATGTTGACTATTTCTTCTATTGCACTTCTCATTTGTGGAACTTTAAGCTCCATTCTTTCCAATCAACTTTGATCTTCAAAAATTTAAATGCAAAGTCAATGATTATCTATAGTCCTCCTGATAATTCTTCTGTTGTTTTCACTCTTTCATTTCTGTTTCTAATTCTTTCAAATCAAGCAACCCCTTGTGTCTTAGTGGATTGACTCTCTTGCTTAAGGTAAATTAGATTATTAAAAAATGTTTCAGTTTCTATTTCTATAATAAATATATCATATAAACTTCAGTTTATAACACCTTTTTACTGTAAATAGTTACAAGAAATTATTTAGAGCAAAATTTTATAATGCAGCTAGAGAACTGTTCCTTACATTCTGAATAAATTTAAATAATTATTGTCATTCAGTTTATATACAATTTTACAGAGAAATTAACATTTAATTTTATTAATTACTATTAATGCTCTATCTCTTGATATTGAGCTCTATAATTATAAAGACTCATCTTCTGGAAAATGCTTCATTCTAGAAATCTCCTCATTGATCATTTTTCTGCCAAAAGATAATCTTTGTTGAATATGTAATATTTAAAAAACATATATTTATAAGAAAATGCAAAATAACTTGTGCATATAATGTTCTTTTACATTGCAGAATACATACAGATATCACAAACTGCAATGCTTGCATCAAGAAATCAAATGTGTTCCTCATAGCACAGATTTTCTTAACGAAGTTTCTCCCATTTGAGACAAATATGTATTTCTCTGAAGCTTTAAATATCTCTTTATGAAAGACTATGTGTTGTATTTTAAATTTAGAAGTCAGTGCTATTTTTGACAAGGGATAAAAACTTCCTCAGCAAAAGCTATTATGCTTTATTCTAGGAAGACATCTGTATTTCTTCAAAGCTTAAAAATTTGTCATCAAAAAGCCAGCAAACTAATCATCTATCAGACAAGAAATCTGTACAATATATATTAGATAGAAATTCTGCACCTTAAAATATCCTTCAGTGTCAGATCAATCAATAACATTTCTTTTACTTTGACAAACACTCCATTTTCCTATTCTTCAAAAATGACACAATTTATTTCTGTTTCTGCAAGATGTTTCCAGACAGTATTGATGCAGTATTTCAGCCTGGGACATATGTTGATTTTGTTCTTGAATATTGATGGTTGCTCTGAGAGCATCAATCAGTGAAGTGTGCTATTAGGTTCCTACACATCTTCTTGTCTGATCTGATTGGTTCATCACTTCACCAATCAGCATGAGTTATTCTTTATCTGGGAAGAACATTGCACCAAATGCCCTGTCCAGTTTATAGTGCATCCATGTTAATGCCTTATAAAACATCATTTGTTTTCATGTTTTCTTTTCCTGGCATTTTCTGTTCATATCTAGCCTCTGATAATAATATGCTTGTCTCAATTGTAACCATAGTAAGTGTGGCTCATATATATATATATATATATATATGTATTATTCTTGTTTGATAGTGTAATAATAAGCTAAACTTTGCTTAGAAGTTTTTGAAAGAGGCTTTAGTCTCAAAGATGAATGTCATATTTTATGAAGAATCAAAAGACAGCAATATTGTGAAATACTTCCATTGCATCTCTGATATGTTGGGCTTTGAACTTTTGAAATTCTGTACTTTCAGTTCCATTTATTTAGTGGGGTGTATGAATAAACAAAATACACAGCATATCTGTCAAAGTATCCGAAAACACAAAATTTTAGTCAAGAAGATGTGAATAAATATACTGTGCATAAAGGATATTCATATATAGACATTTCTAAAGTATTCTATTTTTAAGAAAAAAAACTCAATTTATACCCAATAAAAATACATTTACAAAAAGTATTAAAGTTTGTATAAAAATCTTTTTAAAAATGCAGTTGTATTAAATATTCTGTAAATATTTAAATTTTATAAATTTTACTGATAAGAGAAATTGTCAATATTTGTTTATATTTCTGGGATGAGATACTGTCATTATTTAGACTGAATTCCTTGCATTCACTTATGTGAAAATAACTCTGGGAAAGGTATTAATCCATCTCTTCCCTCTAGTTATGGATTAAATAACCGGACAGATTGGGTTCTATAGCCTTGGCTGGCAACCAATCTACCGCAGAAAGCAATGGCAACTTACTGTGGGATAATCAACTGCCCAGTCAGTCAGGTCTCTTACGAGACATGATCGCCCAAGTGTGTATCACGTATGGCACTTAACTGACTGACAATGTTCAGACTGTTGCCCTCATCTTTGTAGCCATATTCATAATATAGCAACAATGATGAGGTTGTATAAGAAGGAGGTTGTAGTCAAAAAGAAGAAAGAAACTACAAATTTAAGTACCACCACTCAATTGCCAAAAATCATATCATGATGTTAAAACTTAATAAGAACAAAGTTTTATTATCAAAATGTTTATGTTATTATTAAGAAGAAAGATTGGACTTTTGTTGTTATTACTTTAAAAAAAAATATTTAAAATCCTATCTAACACATTCGAAATTTTAATCAAAATTTCATTTTTTGTTTTCTGTCAGTGATTCATGCTATGTTTACATAAGGCAACTATTAAGAAAACTGTCGGTTGAGTAAAATAATTTTGGGGCGATTAAATTTTCCCTCGCTCTCGGCCACGGGTCGAGTGATTTCTTTTTAAAATCTCAAAGGCTGGTTAACACTAGACTTGAAGATGCATAGACTGTAGTGATCAGAGAATCATCTTCTTGGGACTCTGTCCCACAAGGCAGTAAATATTGGAAAGAAGCTGTAAGGCACTTCTTCTTTATAAACAGAAAATGAGAAGCATAAAGATCGTTCACTCCTGTGTACATGAAATGGTAGGTCAGCTGTAAGGATCTGAACAGAGAGGTAGGAAATGTAGCATCTCAGGACATTGTTCATGGAAAAAGGGATAGAATAGTGAAAGGCTTGAAGCATTTAATTTGTGTAAAAGAATTAGTGGGAGGAATAATTCATTGTATACAAGGCTGTGTAGACAGTTTTGAACTCTGTCAAGTCTTGAAAGAGGAAACTGTGCAGCTCAATTCAAATTATATCAGCAGTATTAAATGTTGTTGGTCTGATCTATGCAAAAAAGACTTTTGTCGCTATCATTTATCAAAATACAGAATTCTGGCTTAAATAACAAAGTAGTTCATTTCAGAAATGTGTGTGTATATATATATATGCTCTTTACACTCTCACACCCAGATTGACCACTCTGGAAGAATGGTAGACTTTGAAAAACAGTAACTACTCTGGCATTTATGCATTGCTCATTCAGTAATGAATTAGAACGCTCTGGCTATTGAGCGTGTATAATGATAATATACATGCTAAAAAGTCTGCCTCCTCCTACTGAGCACCCATAGCTCAGAGATAGAATCGCAGACTAACACCAATTCAGTCAGGTTTCAATCCTGGGTAAAAAGCAATCAGATGTCTAACCATACTGATGAGCTGTGATACAGTGAAACAGATCTGTCTGCACATGACATATATATATATATATAAACAAATATTTGTAACCATGGAAACAACAAATTACTTTATACAATATTGATGTCATTGTGCAAACCTAAGAAACTTTTCGGCCAACACTTTTCAAAGGTCTTCATTGGCATCATTATTAATAATAAAGCTGGACACAGGAAAAAACAACAGAAGTTTACTTACAAAATGGTGAAAAGAAGGAGCTTGTTTAAAAGTAAATTTTAATCAAAATAATTAAAACGTAAGGTGGGGTGTAAATACGCAGCTCCATAAGAGTGATAAAATAGAAAAAATGTAACACTCACAGACCCTCCAATAATTGTAAGGAGCAAATAAATCACTCTTTCTGCCTGCACAGGCTCGGCTGGTAAATCTTCAGACAAACAGCTTCCAACACTCGTAAATGATAATCTGAACGAGCACTGTGCAGGACAGTAAACCATGTGTCCTCATACCAAGAAGCACACTCCTGATTGTCAAGAAAATGCTGACCTATCGTTAATTACAGAACCGCCTGAGTTGTCTTTATAGACTGTTGAGGGCTACCCAAATAGATATTTGCAGGAACATGCTGCAAAACTCGTATCTCCAACCTAAGATTTGCTTGTCCTATGTAAACCGCATCACAGCCGAAATTTGAATTGATAAACAATAGAATTTCTGTGAAAATAGGACAATCTATCTTTAGTAAAGGAAAGAAACACAATTCTATTTTGAAAAACAGCACGTAATTTCACTGAAAAGTACCCAGACAAAACACACGCTGAAACCTTATCAGTTATAATTTGACAGCTACCAAGCCACAGCAATTTTAAATATATCAGACAGTGACTAGGGCAAAGATTACTGGCTCTTTATAACGTCTGATTTTCCTAGCAATCACAAGTTTGACTACGTTACTAGGGTAACCATTCGCCTCAAAAATACCTTGCAGGTACTCAAGTTCACTGTCCAAACATTCAGGGGAACAAATTTTAAAGGCACAGTGAACCAGAGTCTCACTCAGACCTATCTTGCGGGACTTTGGAATAAATGAGTTCCAACTGGTATATAAGCTAGTAAAAGTGGATTTACAAAAAACTATAGTGACGAAAACCCCATACCTGTGCTGAAGTAAGACATCCAAAAATGGGAGACACCTGTCCTTCTCTACTTCCATAGTAAATTGAATTTAATTGAGCCAAAAACTTATATATATATAAATTGCACATATAGTGCTTGTGTTAATAAAACACTGCTCAATGTAATCTAACAGAGCTATTAAGTATATAGTAATAAATAAATATTATCTCTCACTGAGTTTCATGCATAACCCAGTCCTCAGTATATACTCAACACCTGAAGATTGCATTGTGCTATCAGTGTGAGATAATATATATGTGTGAGTGTGTGGATGTCTCTATATATCATGGTATACCTACATTTGTATATATATGTTTGTGTGCATATATGCACATAAACAATATTGCCTTATTTGTTTGCTTAATTTCTAACTGTACGTTTGATCTTATTTTAAGAGTTAAAAACTTTCGGCTGATATGAAATGATAAAAGAATAGCATTAGAAATGAGAATAGAATTGCACTCATGGCATTCAGCATTTCAATCATGAGAAGGTAGTATTGTTAAAAGAAAAGCAGTTCTTATCCTGCTTTGTAATCAGTTTTTCTTTTCAAAGATTATTATTATTTGACTTAGATTTTGCGCAACAGTCACTTGACTCTAATGACAAAACACAATAACATAAAATGTACTGCAAAGGTCAAGTCATTTCTAAGAAGAAAGCAATCAGTGTTAGTGATGTAATCACTCCAGTATATACTGAGAGCGCCATGGAGGCAATGCTTGTAAAAGTAGGCATACATGGCACGGGTAGGTGACTTTACTATGTCGCTCAGTAAGTTCCAATAACTACTACAAGTTTCTCTTGCCAACTACAGGGTGCGATGGATATATTGTCGTGTAAATTACACAAAAATGAAAATAACACTGACATCTCATATATTCACTAAAATTCTACAAAATTATCTTAAAATACTAAAGAGTAAATTTAACCAATATAATCAGGAACTGGCTTCAGTGATGGCATACAAATGACTCCAGAATCTTCTGCAACTATTCTGGATGGTTTTGTTTAAGTTGGTGAATGCTGCCATATTCACTGCCTTCGTTTCAAATTTGTTGTTACAAAGAGTTTTGCTGGTCTCTTGCTCAACTGCACCTCATACATGATAATCAAGGAGGTTGCAGTCTGGAGAGGCAAATGGTCAGATGTAAGGGGGGATGTGACTGCAGAAATTGTCTGACAGCCATGATTGGGTTCTCCTGTTTGGGAAGCATGGTGCAGAGTCCTGTTGCCAGATGTAAAATTTTCTAACAGCCAGTCTCTTGATCCAGGACAGCACTACCTCCTCAAGGTACAAAATTCTCAGTATCCACATTTCTTTTGACTTAAGTGGAAAGAAATTCAAAACACACATATATAAATTACAATGTAAATATATATATATATATATATATATATGAGGGTGGATACTGTGGTCAACACCAAGTAGCATCAATCTGTTTCACAATAAAATGCAATCTTCAGGCCAGAAGATTATGATCAAGCATGAAACAGACTGCCGCCACTTGGTTTTAGCATAGGTTTGGTTACTGAAGGATATCTTTAAGGAAATTTTTAAGGATTTTTTTTTATATCTACTTGTATAAATTCTAAATTCTGCTTTTTAGATTATAGAACCAGTTTTTGATTGTTCTTGATTTTCTACTGGTTTACACCTTCATTTTTTCTAATATTATTTTATTTACATTTTATTTGGGAGTTCCTGTATTTTCCTTTCAATGTCTGCTATCTTTAAATGCAAACAAACAATCTTGCTAGAATATAGCTGAGTATTGAGAAAAAAGTGTAAATGTATGGATTTTCTTAAAAGATTAAATTCAGGAAGATGAGCAACAATGAATAAAATGGGTTAGTAAGAAATAATAGGTCTAAATTTGCATTTTCCACTTTTTATATTATTACTGGTTTTCTAAAAATTCTTTTTTCACTAACAAGTTTCCATAGTTCTCTTCAAAGAGTTTGCATCCTCTCATCAAAGTTCCCAGTAATCCTTTTGAATATCCAGACAGATTCAGGCTCAGACAAGCAGAAATCCGATTCATAAGACGTTTATTTATCCTAGCCTAATTCAATCACTGTTCAGGGTAACTTGCCATCTACATCCAGTTTCTATTCTTGCTACACAAAATGAGCTCAAAATAAATAAGATTTTGTCCAACATCTAAAAGTTATGCTCTTCTAAACCATTCTGCTGAGTGAAAAAAGTCATTAAGATCAAAATGAGCTTTCATGATTAGTTTGTGTATTTGTATGATATTTGTGTTAAATAAAACCCAGAGAAAGATTATTCTTGTTAGTTCAAATTCACCAAAACTTTTAAGTTACTTCCTTAACTTTTTAATGAGAGTAAATGTTAAGCTAGATCTAAATTAAAATTGGCCTGAAAGAAACAAATTTTATGATAATGATTTGATAGTATCTCTTTTAACCATGTATATTGTAAACCATTTTTTTAATTGACAGGAATAATATAAAAAGTACATAAACTTTGCCATTGACCAAAAAGTGCACATTAACACTTTAAGTACAGTTTCTATTACCTCAGATGATATATCTCCCTTAGGAGAGGGCTGAGTGCCATTACCAGGGACATGGAGCATCTTCAAAAGGAGTAGTGCTGAGGGTCCCGGATTTTTAGATTCTCTGTTTTGACAAGATATATTATTCATATGAATATATAGTGGTATTATTTCATTATCAGGTATTCTTTGAATTTCTACCACTTTACACCCATTTTAAAGTAAATTGTATACTCTTTTATTAAAGAATGATTCACATTTTGATCAGATAATTACTTTAACGAATTTTGTTGATATTTTTAACTTGCTAAAACTGCTAATACTTCAAGAAATGATGAATGAAGCAAAATTAGTTTAATGGGAATTGGGTTGAAGAATATGCCCCATGGTAAAAGAAACTATTCCAACCCCATGATTATTTGCTTTATTACATTTCCAACAGGGGACAGCTGATGTCAGGAAGTAAAATTAACATGTTTGCCTCGAAAATGCTTTTTTTACCGTTTTTCTTAAGACATTTCAATAAATTGATGGCTTACTGAAATATTGTGCAAAAGAATTTGTCTCATTTCTAACAATTTCAAATAAACAATCACACCGAATCTTACCCAACAGAGAAAAGCTCACCCCACCCCTAACTCAAAGATTTTATTTATATTCAGATGTTGATGCAACCATGGTTAAGGTTTTTCTTTATGTTTAGATTCTTGATATAAATCCGTCCAAAATTGACTTTTCCCTGTTGAGGAAAAACAAAAGTGAAAAAAAAACACTGAGGATCTTTAATCCAAGTTCATGTGCACCTGACTCTCATGGCTTCTGAGTTCATTTCTCTCCTGACATTTGTAAACAACTTACTAGAGTTGACTATACAAAACATATTTTGTGCAGGGAAAGTTTTACATCAAATTAATGTATATGAGTTTTAGTATATAGTACATGTCTAAGTAGGTAGGACTGAGTATCTATATTATAATTATCTGATTTCTGATTGTATCTGCTTGTACTGAGTGTAAGAGGATCTTGAATAAGGCTAATCACTTGTTTGCTAAAAGAATGAGGTAGTGCATAGCTGCTCACAAGTTTGGCTTCAAAGACTATTGGCAACTCTGCAAGTGTGTGCTGAACAACAGCAAACCCTCTATCCCTCCCATAACCAATAAATTTGAGGTCCTCACAGCATCTGTGGACAAGGCTGAGTGCTTTGCTCGCAGATTTTCTTCCAAATCCAGTTTTAACTCATCTGAAGTATCTACACCCAACTCCCCCCTTAGAGCTGAGGTTCAGCTTAGTCTGGTATATGATAATTTCAAAACTTGTCCCCCATAAGGCAAGTGGAGGCAATGAAATCCCGGTCATTGTCTTGAAGAAATGTGCCCCTGAACTCTCCTTTGTCCTCTCTAAACTCTATAATTACTGCTTTTTTGCTTCCTGTTTTCTTGCTTGCTGGAAGTCCTCTTCTGTGGTTCCTGTATTTAAAAACTCATGGGAATCATGGGACCCATCCAATTATCACCCTATCAACCCCCTGTCAATTTTCAGAAATGTTTTCAAGTCTATTATCAATGCTGAAATAGTTCAACATCTTACTGCCCATAAACTATTCTCAGACAGACAGTATGGGTTCTGCTTTGTCAGGTCTACTGCTGATATGCTAACAACCATCACTCAGTACATATACCAGGCCCTCAATAAGTCTGGTGAAGCTCTGGATATCTCCAAAGCAGTTGATAGTGTCTGGCATGCCGGCCTTTTGTGCAAGCTACGGGTTAATGAATGATTGCTTGGTTTGATCCAACCTTTCCTATCAAATCACATAATGAAGGTCAACTTGAACAGGCAACTTCCACATCTTACCACATGAATGCTGGCATTCTCCAGGCCTCTATCCTAAGCCCAACACTCTTTCTGATCTTCATAAACGATTTCCCTGACATGATTGAATCCTAAATAGGCATCTACGCTAATGACCCCACCATTTACTCCCACCACAGTAAGAAATCTGGCAAGGTGGACAAACATAACCTCCAATCTGTGGTAAACTGGGGTAAGAAATGGCTTGTAAATTTCAATGCTTCTAAAATGAAGCTGCTATCTGTTAACTATCACCAAGCAGTCATTCCTACCCTCCATAAGCATAGACCAAGCAAGACTCCCTGAAAGCAATATACTGTGCCTCCTCAGCCTAACTCTCTCTTCTGACCTCAAGTAGAACCAGTACATTGAATCAATAGCTAAATCCACTGCTAGGAAGGTTGGGTTACTGTGTCGGATTTAAAACATAATCTGTAATGTGACAGACCCAGACCTGGCAACTCGACTCCAGCCACTTTTTCACCAGCAGGATATAGCTTCCCTTTGTCTCTTCTACAAATATTTTCATGGCTTCTGCTTCAATGAGCTTAGCTCTCTAGTGCCTTCTCCACAAGAATTTACTCAAGCAACAAAACTTGCAACAAGGTCCCACTCTTTTACAGTTAGATCGACCAAATGCAGCTGACAATTCTACTCCATCAGCTTATTTTCTCTCACTTTCCGCCTGTCAAACTTCCTTCCGTAGACTTGCTTTCCTGACAGCTACAACCTCCAGGCATCTAAATGCAATGTCAATTGCCATCTCTTATCCACTTGACTCCAGTCCTTCCCTCATCCTTTCTACATCACCCTATTTATCTTGTTCTTTTCCTTTCTCACTCTACCTTCACAACTGTCATCACACCTGTATTTCCATTCTTCTCTTGCTCTTTCTCGGACACTCCCTGTAACTGGTTCATCCTTATTTCTTCTCTCCTCCTGCTTAAACTTTTACTCTTATGTAGCCCCCAGCACATCAATGGCAATACTGCCTTGCTTGAGGTGAAACAATTAAAAAAAATATATATCTATATATATAAAAGGCAAAATATTTGAATGTGTGTTTGTGTGTGTGTGTGTGTGTGTGCCTGTCCTTTATACAAATCCACAATTTTTATCTGATTCTCACCAAACTTCACACAAATATTCTTTAGGCTTCCGGTCAGATCATGGGCTACTTAATTTTTTTTTATCCCCACCTCCGATAACAGAAATTGACACCCCGATATCTGATCAAGTCTGAACAAGATCATAATTTCACCCCTTTTTGTTGTGGTTCTTGCTGCAGAATTTGCTCTACCTTGGTAAAATTATAGTTTTTAGTCTCAAACATTAGTAGATCTTCTCAGACAACTCATTTTCCCCGATATCAGAAATTGATACCACCGATATTCTATCGAATCTGATCAAAATCTGATATACAGCCATCAATATAGCTCATTTTCTTCAATTTTACTCCTGATGGGTATGATAACTTTTCATCAACTTACTTAGGTTAGTTTATCCTTGGATGACTTATTTGACTCGGATATTGGAAACCGATACCCTGATATCCTATTGGGTCTGATCAAAATCAGGTTTTCAGCTATTTTATTTTGATTTTTGCTTCAGGTTTTGCTCTAAGTAGTTATAATTGTAGTTCTTAGTCTCAGCCATGATACTATTCAGTCAGAGAACTTATTTAGCTTTCAAAATTCAGTTTATGATGGAAAACTTATTTGATATCAATGCCGAAAATCAAAATTTGACTTACAACCATTCATTTTTCTTTCAATCTACGGTTTCACTTTGACTTGAAACAACTATTGCTTTTTAATTTTTTGTGCCAACATCCAAAAAGTCTGAGCTCCAGGACTATGGATCAGTTTTAAAGCTTTCATTACACCCAAGCAACCCTGGGCTATACTGCTAGTTATATATATTCCAGAAAAGATATAGAATTTAACCAAAGTTAGTTCTGCCAGGATAACTTGCATATCATATAATGTAATAAGTAAGAAAATTAATTGACAAGTAAGTAAATATTGAGTTGTGGTTTCAGTTGTAAAGGGCGGGAACATTGACTAAAGGTGTGAAAGCAACCAAACTATGACTTTTAAGTAAAAATCACAAAAAGAAACATGCAAAATAGGCAAAAAATTAGCTGAAAACCAAAATAATTTCTTTAGTAGTTGATTTTAATTTTCACTAGTATCTAATTTTGTAATAATTAATTTGTTAACTGCACATGAATAGACAAAATGTATAAAACAAACTTAAAAAAGTCTTGTAGAGTGAAACTCACTGAGAAGTAATTCATTATTTTTGATTCTCACTGTAAATTGATAACTTGAATAAACTTGCAATAAAAAGCAACTAGAAAATTAAGTAGAAATTAGTCAAAATAATTAAAATATTTCTAATAAAATAATGATACTGTTTCTAGATCATATCCGCAAAATTAGCTGAAACAAAGTCTCTTTTCAAGTAAGCTATGCAATTTTTTTCTAAATGTTTATATAGAAATACATCAATTTGATCATATGGAAGAGATGGAACTGTGATAATTCTTCAGGGAAAACTCTAACATTCAACTTTCTCAATCTTTGTTCGCATGCTTTTTTGTGTGGATTGAGATATTGCATTTGTTGCTACCTAACAGTTGAACTTTCAACTGTAGCAGCAAAACCTGGATAATTTTTTTCTCTGCCAATCATAATTTTTGCCAACTTCAAAAAGATCTTACTGCAGCTTTCACATTTCAAAAGATTTCTCTTTTCATTCATTTGTTCTCTGTTTGCTGTCATGAAAATATAATAATGATAATGTTTTTAGGTGTTCTCAATTATATCAGCAATCATCCAATCCAAACAGCTGTTCAAGTTTTTATATCACTCAATCCTTTGAAGTAAATATTATGTTATTGGAAGTCCTATCAAAGGTAAAAAAAAGCATGTAAAGAATGACTTTGAGAGATGATGATGATTCTGAAGACTCAAGTGATCTATCTCAGTCTTCTTTGAAAATCCGTCTATGGCTTCTGGTTTGGTTATTTTGGTAACTTTTCGAACTTTGGCTTTTGTTTGGTTTATTATTGCATGTTATGTATCAGTTTGACTAAAAAAATTTAAGTTTGATATCAACTTCCAATTCCATGAGTTTGTTAAAATTAAGTTTCTTTTTTCCTCACATTTTTTTTTGGTCTTTGTTTTCAATGAAAGTTGCAAACATTTGTTACATATTCTTTCATATTAAATATTATCAAAATTGCCAAATTTTGTATCATTTTTATTTTTGATTGCAATGAAAATATAACTGATATTATTCTTGAACTGTCTCATATCCTGAATTTGAGAGGATGCTGAAAAGATCTCAGAACAAACAAATTCCAGAAAATCTTCATTCTTTTTCAGTTAGTTAAATGCTATATATGGTACACACTTGGCAATTATATCTCAAAAAAGACATGACTGATTTGGTAGATTTTCCTGCAGTAGGTTGCCATTACTTTCTGTGGTAGACTTGTTGCTAACCAAGGTAATAGAACCAAATCTATCCTGCTAATTAACCCATAGCTGAAGGGAAAAGATATAGGATTAATATCTTTCTAAAGGGTATTTGTGCACAAATGAATGCAAGGAATCCAACTGGAATTCTAGCTCAGCTCTCTGATTTCTCATTCCAAGCTGATATCCACTGCACCACAATGCACAATTTCTTTACAATGAATATATGTGATATTCTTTTGAGCTGTATCTAATCCTGAATACAAGGGAGGTATTGAAAAGTTTGCAGAATGATCCACTTAAAATATCTTGGTTTTCTTTGGAATGAATATTTAAGTGATAATATTTTGATTGGTTTCCTATCATGAATAGAAGGAGGCACTGAAAAAGTAAGCAGGATGACCAATTCCCGAAATCTAATCAAATGACCAAATATCAGTGTCTTTTTTTGGCTGGAATGAAAAGTTTCTTTAGCACTCCCTTGTATGCTTGATTTTTATCTATGCTAACTTCTCTCTGACAGATATTCTGATAGTGATATATCCCGAAAAGGAATACAGCATAAAAAGATCAGTTGAAGAATAGAACTCCACACCAGAAATAAGAAATACAGATTTATTGTACTAAAGTACAATTAACAATAATACACCTATATGCAAGCCATGGATTGAAATGGAATAGACTATCGAATAGTGAATGCCTTTGCCTAAGACTTTTTCTATATTCGTATTGCTCTTTACCGTCTTTTATAAAGGAGAGCATTCTATTCTCAAGGGATGGCAGGATGTTCCACTATAACAGATAGCTATTTTTGGCATCTGTAAACTAAAATTATTTTATGATTTTTTTTCACTGAATGTTGATTGGGCATGCATATGTCATGGGATTTGAAAATATTTTTCAAAGTTTTTAATTTTTTAACGATAGTGCTGTTTCATTTCAGCTTTTTTTGCTGAGAAAACAAACTGAACATGTAAGTTTTAAGGAAAAGAGAAACACTAAAAGATGTTTATACTTAGAATCTGAAAGAGACAGATTAAATTTTTGGGACACATAAGGAAAGAGGAATTAGAGAATCTGACACACACAGAATATATGGAAGTCAGGTGAATCAGACAGAAACTACAAGTAACCTACCAAATAAGCTTGTGCAAATGAATGGCAGTATAGGAACTAATAGCGATGTTGAATAGACAAAACTAAGAACTACAAAGGATAGAATGTTGTTGAGAACCATGATCGTCCATATACATAAATTATTTATAATGAATAATTTTTAAAATAATTCATATATATTACTGTAGGATTATGAATAACAAGTCTATATTTACTGTAAAATAATTGTTAACTGAAATACACTATCAGCCATAAGTGTTAAACCATCCCAGTTTTTTAAAAGAAATTTTGTGTTTCATACTATTTTTAGTATCTATTGCTAAGTGGATAATTCTAAATGAAAATAGAATGGTTCTTTTGTTATTATTACTTTGCAAAATTTTACAAGGCAAAGAAGCAAAGATGAACTCATCAGAATCACCTTAAATTTTCTTTATTCTTTCATTGATGAAATTGCAATGTAGGTAATTATTGAATATTTATAAATTCATTTGTTGCACGTGTTATTGTGCAGTATTAACAAAAGAACCATTCTATTTTCATTTACAATTATTCACTTGGCAATAAATACTAAAAAATAGTATGAAATGCATTATTTTTTAAAACACTGGGGTGGCCTAATAATTATGGCCAGTGGTGCAGATACAAAGCAATAAAAATTTCTATTTTTTTAATCATGTTATGCCCAGAAAAACAATAAAGTCACTTAAATGCAAGAATGTGAAAGAATACAAGGAAAATATAATTATAAAGGAGAGACATTAATAAAGGAACAGAAATTAAGAGAGAAGATAACAATTGACACTGGCTTTAAATTTTTGAAGATCAAAGTTGACTGGAAAGCAAGAAGCCAGATGTGAATTTCACTAACAAGAAATGCAAGAGAAGAAACTGTTAGCATAGAACTTACAGTTACACCTAAAAATTTCAACTGCAAAATGATAGGATCTCTTCTTGCACAAGAGTTGAGATATCAAAGCTCACATCATTAAAATATTTATAGAAAGGAGTTACATGCTGTGGAAAAGTAACTGATTCAAATATGGAAGGTCAGGACCAATAACATTGCAGATTTTCCTCTGGATTATATATCCACATCAATAAATATATTCAACTAAGAAAGTGTGTCCATTTAATTTATTTAATCTGATTTTTTTTTTTAATTTTGGAGTAAAATTTTGTATACAAGAATTAAAATAATGCTAAACTGTTCAAAAGTTCAGGTTTTATTCCAGTTTTGTTCAAGCACTTTCAATCGTCTCAGTCATTATCAAAAACTGGATATGTCAGTATGGAAAACAAGATTTTGGCATTTTTGGAATGTTAGAATTCAAATTAATTACAGTGTATGGGTACCATTTAGCTGGCACCATGTGTAAAGTAGTTTGCCAGAAATGTACTGCACTAGAAAAGAATGAATCAAATATTTATGCATATAATAATTATTATTATTATTTTATATTCATATTAACTTTTTTATAACTACTTTAAAATACTATCTCAGGTGTTGAAGGATACTTTATTTTAAGCAGGTTGTTTCTTTAAAGGAAAACAGGATATCTTAAATTGAATCTAATTTACTATCAAAAAAGAAGACTAGATGTGATTCCATGAAACTCAGAGTAAAGGCATTTACATGTGAAGAGTATAAGAATTTTATTTTTTGATATTGAGCACTATAATTACAATGTCTGCTTGCCTTAAAAACATTATCTTTCAGAATTATGCTGGTTGACCGAGTTTTAGCAAAACACAATTTTTGTTAATGTTATATGAAGAGAGAGAGATAGAAATAAAGAATATTAGCTCATATTTTTCTATCAAATAATTTTCTATTTCTAGTGTCACAAAATATTTTGTATCAATCTTTTTGTATATTCTCATGTATTGTTCCTTTTCTTATAAAATTGGCTCTTCTAAGAAAGTAACAAGATGGTGGTTAGCGAGGATCATATCATTGAATGGAAACAGCCGAATGTTCAGCTTCCATCTGCTACTTTCCTTGTTCGGTGAATTTTTTTATAAGTCTTTTCCTTATGCTATATACTTTAGAACAATTGTCATCATTTTTACACTTTTCAAAACAACAACCGGTATATATATATATGCCTTCCTTTGTACGTTCAAAAATAAAATGTTTTTCTTTTCGTCATAAGTATTTTAGATTATTATCTTTATCATTATATTTTTTAATATAATATTTTGACAGAAAAATTCTTCAGCCTTTATCAATCATTTCTTCTTTATCCTTATAATATTAACATCCTATCTTCTCTTTTATTCATATCACACACATCATTTATTTTTACCAATTTAACAGTAACTCTCTACCATGAATAGCTTTCAAGTGTTGTATTAAATGAATTCTAATATAAAAAATAAATTGTATTTAGAAAAGATACTTTCCGAAAACTAAAAGTATTAAGAAGCTGGAAAATTTTATAAGAAACAAAGAAAACTGAAGTTATGTAATCAATCCTCCTATATCCTATATAGCAGTGAATGCTGGAAAATCTTCTCACAGATGAGCAGAAGGCGTGAGGCAACACAGGTGGGATCGTATAGAACCTGAGAATCCCATGGACAAAACATGAAAGGAAACTGGAAACAAAAAGAACAATTATACTTAGAAAGAAATTATTTTTGTTTGTTTAATGGCATATCAACTCTTTATGGGTCATTTCAGGCCAACTTAGACTGAGAAGAGATGTCATTAGCATGCAAGAGGTTACAGGGAGTGAAAGTGAAAGAAAAGACTATAGTATAGAAAGGATTGAGGAAAATACAAAATATTAATGGGATTCAGGATGTGCATTGCGGTGCAGTGGATATCAGCTTGGAACGAGAAACCAGGGAGCCGAGTTTGAATTCCAGTTGAATTCATTGCATTCACTTACACGCAAATACCCTTGGGAAAGGTATTAATCTGTCTATTCCTTCCAGTTATGGGTTAAATAACAGGACAGATTGGGTTCTATAGCCTTGGCTGGCAACCAGTCTACTGCAGAAAGCAATGGCAACCTACTGCGGAATAACCTTCTGCCCAGTCAGTTATGTCTCTTTCGAGACATCATCGCCCAAGTGTGTTTCACATATGGCAATTAACTGACTGAATGGCATTCAAGAAGATGGTGATTAATGCTGCATTTAAATTTTTGGAAGATTGTAGTTATTAAAGGAGCAAGTAAATGGAAGGGAGTTCCACAGATGGAAAGCGAATGACAGAAAACTGTTGGAATAGAAGTGACAATTGCATTTACCTTTTTCAACAGTAAATGAGTTGGACTTAGATGCCAATCTAGTAGCACACTTAAATTCATATAATCAGGACATTAGGGGGGAAAAAAAAGCTCGTCAGAGCAGTTGTTATGAAAATATTTGTAGAAAGGACAGAGAGAAGCTATGTCACATCAGTGAGAAAGTGACTGAAGTCAAGACACCAAGTCAGGATAGATTAGGTATCATTCTTTGGATTTTGTTAAGAATCTCCAGATGACTAGTAACAGCACCTGACCACATATGGCAGCAGTATTTAATGCACAATAATTTGAATTTCTGGATAAATAATGAAGAAAGTCAGCTTGAAAAATTTGACACTTACAGGATATTGTAGTGGATAAGAAATTATAATCACCCTTTTTCTTCACTTTTATAAAAATTCACAATGATGTGTGAAATCCTGGTTTTCCCAAATAGAAAAAGGATTGACCATGTGCTTGAAGAAAAAGTTGAACCCAGAATTCATAAGCAGGTGTTAAATTGATTTTTAACCAATGGGAGCGACTTGCAAGACTTTAGAACTCAGCAATCCAGTGCAAAATCCAAAAGGACTATATATAAATGACCTCAGCATCATATGAGTCAGTCAAATGGGAGCTGCAAACAACTAAAATGTAACTTCAACTTCAAATCAACCAAGAGATAAGGTCAGGTCACACCTAGTTCTCTTTCTTATCTCTTTCAACAATTACTCCTACACACTTTTCCTACAAACCTTGATACCTATAAATTTATCATTAAACACTAACTCTACCCTTAACTTCATAATAATGTTTCTAATTGAACATTAACTTGTACAACTTGTGTTATTCTTTCTGTTTCATAAATTTCTATTTTAACTTAAAAATGTATATTTTATTTTTACACTATTCCACACAATTCCACATATTCTAACATGCCAACAACCAACCTTCTGATAACGATGAAAACCTTCTGATGATGATAATTCTGGATGAAACTTGTAAGCAGTAAGGAGTTTGGTTATGTCTGACACAAGGCAGAATCAAAGAAAAATTAACCACTCCCTTACGGTTACAATATATTGAAGACAAGATTGTCAGAGAAAAACTGAATAACATACTTAACAAGCTTGTTTAAATGACTGGCAGAAAAACAGTGGAAGGGATATTAAAATAACAAGCAATTTTAAGGGCAACAAATGATAGAAAATTGTAGAACATCATCATTGTTTGCGTCACATGTAAGATAAATATAAAAAATAAATGAGATTAGAACAGTTTTATTCATTTGTTTTGAGAAATCTGGCTTTATTGTTAACACTTGTAATAGGAAGTATTAACAAAGAATATAGACAGAAAAAACTGTGTTAAGAATAACAATGACAAAGATTATAAAGGGAATAATATATGGAAGTGTTCTATTGACTGCACAAACAATAAGAAAATATCTTTAAATAATTTGACTGTCAAAATCTGGTTTATGATTACTATGCACCCTCTCTGTATTTTTATGATTATTACAGTCACATTTTGCCTTATCTGATTGCTGTGCAACTTTCACCACCCCACCCCCATTGGTCATTTTTACAACACCCAGACATAAACTTCTGACAGCCTTCTACATATGAATGACAGACTCATTAGGTCAGGTTCCTTCTAGTATTTTTGGAATTCCACACAAAAATGTTCTTTGATTCCATCCTGAATCCATTTTCCAATAAAACCCAGAGGCCAATACCATCAGTCAATACACAAAGACTATTGATGTTTTTTTTCTAACATTCATCAATAAAAAATAATTATTATTTCATAAAAGGAATAAATTTTTCCCTACTGTTGATTACTGAATAGAAAGATATGTTTAACAATTAGTTTTTTTATGTTGCTTTTTAATATAGGCATAATTAAACTTGAATGAATTCCTTCACAATAACCACTTTTTGTAATTATACAAATTGTTCATATCATTATCTAATGAAAAACAATCTATAGTTGTTCATAATAACAGTCAGTTATTGACTGAAATAAAAGTTAAGTTTCTGCATCAATATTGTTTTGGCAAATTTTACAGAAAAAAGAAACCATTGTGTATTTTATGGGATCTAGTTCTTCAAAGATTTTATGCCTTTTAATTGGTTTCTGAGATAGTTTTAATATTTTTTTTAATCATTCCAACCCAAGCAAGGCAGTACCACCACTGGTGTGCAGAGGGGGCTCCATAAAAGTGAAACTTTAAGCAGGAGAAGAGCGAAGAGTAAGATGAACCAGTTACTAGGGATGTCAGAGAAAGGGCAAGAGAAGGTTGAGAATACCAGTGCAAAGAGGGTAGGGTGAAAAAACAAGTTAGCCAAGTGGACAAGAGGTGGGAATTGATATTGCATTTAAATTCTTAGATATTGTAGCCATCAGAGAAACAAGTATACGGAAGGGAATTCCACAGGCAGGAAGTGTGAGAAAGGAAGCTGCTGGAGTAGAATTGTCGGCTGCATTTAGTTGATGACTGCAAAAGGGTGGGACCTTGTTGCCAGTCTGATTACATAAGCAAATTCTTGTGGAGTGGGTACCAGTGAGCTAAGCTCATTGGAGTAGAAGCCATAAAAATATTTGTAGAATAGACAGAGGGAAGCCACATCCCACCGATGAGAAAGTGGCTGGAGTCAAGCTGCCAGGTCGGGACCGATCATATTACAGATTCTTCTTTGGAGCCTGTCGAGAACCCTGAAATGAACGGCAGGGGTGCCTGACCAAATATGACAACAGTATTCAATGCACAGTCATATATATATATGACCATAACACATTACATTGCATTTGAATACATGGTTCTGTTGTCATTTTGCGCCATCATGCGGTGTGACGTCATAGAACCACATTGCAAATTTGCAAACTGTGTTTGTTATTTTTGGTAACTATTACCATTGCCTAGTGGAGTTTTATGTCAACACAAAATAAAATCATCGGTGATGGTGGATGTTATTGTGTTACCGTCTTAATAACCTCTCTGAAGATGGCTCATGTGAGCCGAAAGCTTAGAACCAAATTAATAAAAAATTATCCAAATGTTGGAGAATTTTTGTCTTTATTTTCAACTGAAATTAAAGCCAAAATACGACATTTAGAACGGCTCATGAGTAAACATAACAGACATTCATTGTCTCTTATATTTAGCAGTATATGTTTAGAAAATTATTTGCTGCCTCAGTACACTAAATATATATATATATACTAGCAGTATAGCCCGGTGTTGCTCAGGTGTAATGAAAGCTTTAAAACTAATCCATGGTCCTAGAGCTCAGACACTTTGGACGTTGGCATGAAAGACTAAAAAGCAATAGTTGTTTCCAGTTAAAGTGAAACTATAGACTGAAAGAAAAATGAATGGATGTAAGTCAAATTTTGATTTCCTGGTATTGATATCAAATAAGTTTTTTCGTCATAAACTGAATTTTGAAGGCTAAATAAGTCCTCTGTGTAAATGGTATCATGGCTGAGACTAAGAACTACAATTATACCTACTTAGAGCCAAACCCGAAGCAAAAATTAAAATAAAAGGGCTGAAAAAATACAGACATACAGGCAGATAAACAGACACACACACAAGGGCTGAAAAAATACAGATAAACAGACACACACACAAACATTTTGCCTTTTATATATATATATATATATATATTATCGATTTTCTGCACTATTGTAAGAACTGCAACCTTGAAACTTCTGAACATCGTTTCTTATGTCTTTGTCTATGAGTGTATCAAATTTGATTAAATTCGGACCACTCCTATCACTTAATTTTTTTGATTATCGATATTTATCAGAGTACCTTGACACAAAACCTAGCTAAGAACACTTGCAAATGCTTATAGTACAATTGTGCAAATTTTCAAGAAAATCGGTTCAGCCGTTTCAGAGTCTATAGGTAATGGAGACACACACAGTTCCATTTATAAATAAGTTTATATATATATATATATATATATGTGTGTGTGTGCATATGTATGTATGTATGTATGTATGTCTGTGTCTATGTATTATTTTATTTTTTTACTGGTTTCTTTGCCTTTTTTGCTTTTTAAACAATTCTTTTCACCATATTTATTCTTTGACCTTTAATTTGGGTTGTAATAATTTGGAAAATACCAGAAACTTTGAACAAAACTTGAACTCACATAGATTGAAGCCTCTCATTCATGGAGCATGCTTAATCATAACAGACAACCAAAGAATTTATGATATATTCACCAGCTTTTCTTTTCAACTTTATTACACACAGTACTTTTGAGTACCTGAAATTAGCTGTAATACAATTGGGATTTTAAGGTTGATTATTTTCAGTGTTATAAATATTTTAGAAAGGAACAAGATTTTTTTGTTTTATCAGAAACAACTTCTTTGTTCTGATTTTGTGTTGTTTAATAACTAATAAACAGACTGGTTAGAAATGTTGTGATAAAAATTAAACAAAAAACATGAATGAACTAATACAATCTAATAATATATGTATAATAAAGAATACATCTTTGTGCACAAACAGATAAGACCATTCTTATTGAATCTACTTTTTTTTATATGAGACAAGACACCTGCCCAAAGGCCTCTCAGGAAATATATTTTTATCCTTTGTGCATTATCGAATTTGTAATACAAAAGAATCTGTCAAACAATTGGAAAGAGTATGAAAGACTTGACCAAGGATCAAATAAAAGCCCAAAAGCAGTAATGATTTTAGGACATTTATGCATTATGAAAGTGAAATCATTAGTAGGTAATTCAGATTATCTGAAATATACTGTACTATCAGACAGTGTAGCATTGCGACCGTTGTATAAAAGAGCTAATATTTGCCCGATGTTTCTACATCAGGAATTATCATCATTACCGACTGATTTACATGTCCTTATTCAATCAGTTTTGAACTGTCAACTGTATACAAATGCTTTTTCAGATCAATGATTAGAAATGTATTTCTGTGAATGAAGCCTGCAAATCTCAAAGAGAACCATCCCACTTTGAATCCTGTAAACTAATGTTATAGAATCAGAAACAAAACACTTTACCAAATAACAGAAATCACTCCACTTAAGACTTTCAAAGGCAGCAACAACTAAAATGGATAGTACATATAACTCAAAGAGAAAATAATGGCATAGTCAAGATGTTGATGTTGCACACTACTTAAAACAAAAGTTTAGGGAGAAAGCCCTTATTAATATGAGAAAGAACAATAACTGTTACTGGACTCATGAAATTTATTTTTCTGAGAAATTGTTGTTAGTAGAAAGACATGAATTTTGACTGAACGTAATGTCAATTGCTATCTTCTGTCTTCCCAGATTCTTCTTTAACCTGCTCTTTTATTATCCTGTCTACTCGCTAATGTTTTATCATTTTTTTACACTTAGAAACCTCTTCTCTCTTATTGGCATTATCACCTTACCTGGGATGAAATGATTAAAAAAAATTATCAATGTCTGTGCAATCAATGTATGCCATATGTTTACATATAAAGAAAAAGTTAATATTAATATTACAATTACCAGTATTTTGGTTGCTATTGTTTCAATATTGTCAGTCAGTTGATACACATTTTGGGTGATCATGTCTCAAAAGAGACATGACTGACTGGGCAGAAGATTATCCCGCAGTAGGTTGCCATTGCTTTTCTGTGGTAAACTGGTTGCCAGCCAAGGCTATAGAACCCAATCTGTCCTGTTATTTAACCCATAACTGGAGGGAAGTGACAGATTAATACCTTTCCTAAGGGTATTTGCACGTAAGTGAATGCAATGAATTCAACTGGAATTTGAACTTGGCTCCCCGATTTCTCATTCTGAGCCAATATCCACTACACCACAACGCACATCCAATATTGTACTCGGCCAAAATGTTGTGTTGATAGCAACTGAGATGAGAACACTAGTCCAAGTATATAAGAACCAGTTAATATTGTTGAAGTTCCATTAACTCTCATACCATCTTTTAGGACGTAACTGGAGCTAGTAAGCATATTTATCCACTTTTCTATAAAGCCAGTTTAAAGGTCAAGTTTACTCTGAGGACCATCACATATGCATGCAAGTAGTTCCAGCAATTATCCATATTCTTTGGTATTTCACATTTGAGATGCCACAAGCTACAGAGATTAACCCTTACCCTAGCACATTGATGGCAATGGGGAGGTACTGAATAAAGCCAATCCAGAAATTTGGCACAAAAAGAATTTTACCAGATGAGATATATATTCTATGTAAATTTTGTTTGATAAGTGGTCTTGACTTGTATTTCTAAAATCATTATATTTTCTTGAACAAAACAAATGGAAAAACGCTTAAGACCCAATATGGCAAATGTAGAAGAGATCTGAGCAATTTTTTATGCTTAATCTCATTTATATGCAAGATTTCTATTTTAAACATGACCTTGTGCCATTTTCCATTCAAGTGGGCATAGAGACAGATTGCAATTATATTTATTTGATGTTACAGTTTTAATTAATTTTCAGGATTCTTAATAGACACATGTACAGATTTTGAGTTTTTCTTAGATGATCTTGTGTCCGATTGCTTCAGCCATCTAAAGCTGATTAATTTATACAATACTTCCTCTTTTTATATCTGTCTCTGAATTGTTTATTGATTTGTTATTGGCTGCATGTAAAAAAACAATAGTGTAAATTGGACCAGAGGATACCACAATAAAAATAAAAAAACATCCTTTAACACTATGCAGATTCATATGCCACCATGCACTAATACACACATGTATGTGTTATATAAAATCACACAAATAATAATGTTATGTACAGCTTATGTAGATAAAAATATAGTTATGTATATGAATAGATGTGCACACATAAGCACACACATCTGTATATAGTCACTTTCACAATGACGTGACATGGCTTCTCTCTGTCTTTTCTTTTAAACTTATGGCATATCGTGTTGAATACGCCGGTTCTCGTTTGATCACGGGAGTTAAGCAACGTAAACCTGATCAGTACTTAGATGGGTGACCACTTGGGAATACCAGGCGCTGTAAGCATCCAGTGACGGATGTGCGTTGTGGTGCAGTAAATATCAGCCTGGAAAGAGAAATCAGTGAGCCGAGTTTGAATTCCAATTGAGTACCCTGCATTCACTTCAGCACTAGTACCTTTGGGAAAGGTATTAATCCACCACTTCCCTCCAGTTATGGGTTAAATAACAGGATGGGGCTTGGAGACAACCCATATAGTGTTGGTGTCACAATAAAAACACCCTTGGTAGCCCTGGCAAAGCATCAACTATTCAGCTATTTGACAAGATTATGAATTTGACTACAAAACTGCACCAGGGTTCCAAATGCACAGGGAATACTGGAAGGGTGTAGTGAGTTCTATCTCGGCCAAGGCTGCAAGATGATTATAAAAAGAAAAAAATACACACTAATATGAATAGATGCACATGAATAAGAATGCATATCTGTATATAAATAGATATACAAACTAATATGTAAGACTTCAATTAAAACTTTTAATACTTTAATGTGTTTCACTGATGTTAGTTTCATTTTCTTCAGGCTGAAATGAAAGTCAAAACTGTGTTGATGATTAAATTACTTTATCAAATAAGATAACCAAAGACAAAAAAGTGTCCATTATGTTTGCTTTAGGGAAAATGTACATATCCTCTTTTTAAAGGTCATTGGTGATCATGGCTCAAACAAAGGAATCAATGTCCCAAACAAAACATATTCTAGTCTCTGGTCATCAGATCAGATAATTTATTTCCCCTCTTATCCTAAAAATTCCCTCTGCATTTTCTTTAAACATAGACATTGACTTTCATTTTGCCCTGAGCAACTGAATTGTGACAAATATCATACCAATAAAATGCATTATATAAAAGATTTTAAACTTTTTCTCATAATCTCCTGTTTTGCTTCTGATATTATATACCATACAAATACACCCATTATACACACACATATATATATATATATATATATATACACACACACAGTGCAACACAAAAAATTATGACACATTACACAATGTGTTTTTTTGGGTATTTCTAATAGAGTTATATTAATTAAACTTTTATTGCTCATAAAACATATATTTAGGTATTCAGTCAAACAATCAAATTTTTAAAAAAAACTTTAAAAACATATCCAGTGAAGAAATACTGATATTTAGTAACTCAAAAGTTAACACATTTTTTTAATAAAAGTGTTCAAATCTTACTAGAATGTTCCAAATTAGGATGGGGTTGTTTTTTAGAATGTTCAAGATTGATTTTATGATTACTTTTAGGATTGATTAAAAGCATTGCTTCATTCTTTTTCTGTCAACCCTCCTTTAAACCTCGACAAAATGGGGAAAAGCAAAATAATTGATCAAGACTTCTGTAAATATATTGTTGACCTTTATACAAATAGACTTGGTTATAGGAAGACATCTAGTCAGTTGAAAGGGCTATTGAGTTTAGTTGATATGATAGAAGATGTCATGCCATTTGTCCAAGAAAAAAGCCCTGGTCATCCTGAAAAAGTAACGGAATGTATGGCAAGACTATTAGCGAGAAATGTTGGCAACAAGCCCCGAGTTATACTTAAAGAACTTCAAGGAGGACAAGAAGTAAGTGGAGTAAAAGTGAGTAAGGATACAATTAGTCATTCACTTCATCAATATGAAATCTTTTCACGGACTTTAAGGAAAAAAAAATCACTTCTTAAGTGAAAATACGTTCTTGCTATACTGGATTTTGCAAAAGAGCATTGTATCAAACCTGCAGCATTTGGGGAAAATGTACTTTGGTCAGATGAAAAGAAATTTGAACTTTTTTGGTAGAAATGCTGTTGCAAAAGTCTGTAGAAAGAATGGTAGTGAATATTAGTCTAAGAATACTATCTCAACCGTAAAATTTGGAGGCAGATCAATCATGATTTGAGGTTATTTCAGTGGCCAACGTTTAGAGAATATAGATATAATAGAAAGGAGAATGAATAGAATATATTATAGAGATATTTTGCAGAGAAATTTATGTCAGAGTGCTCATTCACTGGGCTTGAAACCAAGTTGGGTCTTTCAACAAGACATGTGGCTTCCCTGTGCCTCTTCTACAAGTACTTTCATGGCTTCTGCTCCGATGAACTTAGAGCACTGGTGCTGGCTAAGCAGGAATTTACACAAGATATTAGATTGGCAACTAGGTCCCACCCTTTTACAGTTAAACAGATAAGATGTAACCGTAAATTCTACTCCAACAGCTTCTTTTCTTGCGCTTCCCGCCTGTGGAACTCCCTTCCACAAGTCTGCTTTTCCGACAGCTACAATCTCCAGATAAAGAGCAGTGACTCAGCTGTGCCTGACTTCTTTCAAACCATCTAGTGACAGGGAGATTACATGATGGTTGCTTGGTCTCATAACTTACAAGTAATTTAAATACTATGTTTTATTTTGTCATCTTGTAATGTAAGGATGGTTACTCATCAGTATTCATCTTCTCTCCAAGTCATATCAGATAGATTTAAGGTGCAGTGGATATCGACTCTGAATGAAAAATCAGGGAGCCAAATTCAAATTCCTCGCATTTACTTATGCACAAATACCCTTGGGAAAGATATTAATCTGTCTCTTCCCTCCAATTATGGGTTAAATAATAGGACAGACTGGGTTCTATTGCCTTGACTGGCAACCAGTCTACTGCAGAAAGCACTGGCAACTTACTGCAAGATAATCCTCTACCCAGTCAGTTATGTCTCTTTCAGGACATGATCACCCAAAGCATGTATCACGTATGGCACTTAACTGACTGGTATGCATTATATGTGTGTATGTGTGTGTATATGCATACATGCATGCATTTAAGTTTTTATTAAAACCACTTTAATCAAATGAAATTGACAGAAGACACTTCAGAACATCTTGCCTTATTTACCTGGTGATATACTTTGCAGACATTTTTCAGGCTCATATTATACCATTTGATGAGTGCATCTTTAAAGTTAGCAGATAGGTTATGAAGGTTTTGTAATTTGCTTGAAGTATTGTCTACATTAGGTGCATGGTTAGGTCTTGAAAGCTATCACAATGCATTTAGTAAAATAAAGGAAGGTAAAGAAGTTGTTGGATATTCTTCTTCTATGTGCCTTGTCCCTTCAGGACCTAGGCAATCATGGCCTTCCACTTTTCCCTATCCCTGGTGGCTCTGAGCATGCCTTCTCCTGTTACACCATGCAATCCTCGTTCTGTCATCCATCTGATTAGGTCCTTCAGATATGTTATTCGCTGCTTTCCCCTGTCTCTTTTTCATACATTAATATTTCGAGATCAAAATCCCATCTTCAAAATAGTAGGAGAGCTTGTGTTCAAGTTCTCTGCCTTTCAATGAATAGTCATTCTTGGCTGCTGCTGCTGTCATTAATTGTAGTAAGTTTATGCATGTGTGTAAGAGCATGTATGTGTGAGTGTGTGTGTGTGTGTCTATGGTATACATATGTGTATATAGATAGGTGATTCTCATTATGTGGCACTGACAAATATTTTGTTTTTTTATTTGCTGCAGACTTTATTCCTGACAAATTTAAATTTATTAAATTATCAAAAATAAAATACTGAATCCATATTCCTGGCTGTCTCTATCAATTTACAGACATTTTTGTGATATTTTTTCTGTGTGGAGGTTTTTTGTCAGTCTTCTAAGATTAGCTGTGCGTTAAAGAATTTTTTGTAGTTTTTTTGTATTAATATTTCTGGACAGAATTTTGGTCGACATTGGACAATGACTATCAATATACATTAACTGATTGCTATTCAGTACTTTGCTTGTTGTTATAGCTAACAAAAATACAAACTTTTCTTCTTCTTAACTGCAATCAAACTACTGATATTATGTTTTACTATTGAATTTTTTAAATTGTTCCCTTTCTTTAAAAGCTGTACATTTGGATAAAAATCACTCAAGCATAAATTTATGAAACTATTATTCTGCAGCAAATGACTGCATTTTGTGGCTCATCTAAGTTCTTTACTGACCCAAACAGAAGCAAGCTGGTTTTGTGCATTATTAAAAGAGCAAACTGATTGATTTCACTAACTTGACAATGGTTTTCAGAAGGGACAATTGTTATACGTCAGACACCAATTAGAATGATTTTTTCCAAGACATTTATGGTAAGCAAATTTTTAAGTTTCTTTCAATAGAAAAAATGTAGAAAATTGCTCTGGGATGAAGAAATTTCTGTCTTAAATTGAAAATTGTTCCACAACAATAGAAATATAAAATCCTGACATTGTTATCATATTAACGGAAACTTTAATATCTCTCTTTCATTTGCAAAATTCAATAATATTTTTTGACTGAGAACTTAACTGGTTCCAGTTTAACATCAGCTTTGTAGAATTTCATTGATTTGATATAACGGTAACAATTCAAAACACAATAATATGGTAATCTGTACTTACATTTTTATAAGAATTATATATATAAAACTGGACAAAGTTTTTTGAATGTTGACTTCAAATTGTTCATACCAAACAGAGGTACATAAATAGAAAAAGATATCCTTGTATACTGTTCTAGGTATTTATATCTTTTTCGTTCTCTTTTTATATATATATATATATATATATATGTATATATATATTTTGTATACAATACATATATATATATATATGTATATATATATTTTGTATACAATACATATATATATATATATATATATATTTTGTATACAATACATATATATATATATATATATATATATATTTTATATACAATACATATATATATATATATATATATATTTTGTATACAATACATATATATATATATATATATATATATACATATATATATATATATATATATATATATATATATATTTTATATATATATATATATATATATATATTTTTATACATACATTTTATATATATATATATATATATATATATATATATATATAAAATCATCTGCACACAGGCCATTTTCCCTGTATCACAGCTCATCAGTGCAGCTGGATAAACTATTTACTTCAAGCCAGGATTGAAACTGAACTGATTTGTCATCAGTCAAAGACATTACCTCTAAGCTATTGGTGCATGGCAAAGAAAGGCAGATTTCAGAGCATTATATTTACACAATGTGAACAATCACCAGTAGCCAAGAGTGTTAAATTTGATCACCGAGTCGAGAGCATTCAATTCAGTAGGCAAATAATAGTGTGTATTGCCATAAGTGGCTACTGTTTATAAAATCTATCTTCCTCTACTGTGCTCTATTGACGAGCAAGAGCATATATATATATTATACTCACAGGAATTATTCTAAAAAGGCATTTTTTATTAGTGTGCTGAAAATTTTTATATCAAAATTTTATTAGTGCATTCATAATACTTGATTAGTACAATAAAATGTTCTTCAGTTTAACTATGTTAACTGAAACTTGATCTTTTATTGTTACTGATTAATTAGAAATTTTCTAAAATTTAGAAATGAAAAATAGGTAACTATTATGTTTGTCAATTTTGTTTATATTCAATTAATGTATTTTCAATCAGTGCATCTTTTAATATACACATTAGCCACATTAATCAAAGGATTTGTATATATACATAAGTAAATATATATATATATATATATATATATATATATATATATTTGTGTGTGTGTGTGTTTGTAAGTGTATGCATTTGTGGAGTGATTGTTGAAAGGTTCTCAGCTTGACCGTGAAGGAATTCCAAGACACATTCTGTTTTGTTATTTGGTCAGAACTTCAGAAAATAGGTCAAGCTGAAAATTTTTCAGAATATATATATATATATATATGTATATACATACATACATCATATACATCAGAATATATGTATATATATTCTGATGTATATACACAGTAAAAGTTGCACATTTAATAGAAAATAGTATGCACATATGTGTGTGTCTGTGTATGTGTGCATGGATGTGCAAATACATGCATGCTTACAATGTGCACAAGGACATAAAATGATTTAGTACATTCTGTTTATTGATTTCTGGTACTAATGTCTAGACTTTGTGTCACTGAATTTGGTTTATCAACTCTAAATCGCCTGAGGCTCTGCCAGGATGTGCAGGTTCTAAATGAAAGGAAACAAAAGAAAATAACATGTTTCCCCACAAAAAATAAATAATAATAATAATCATCATCTTCTTCTTCCCCACCCCCAAAAAACTCATAATTTTGTTGTTTTTTAGTTTTCATTTCAATAGAGCCCCCACCACATTCTTCCTGAATGAATCGCAGTGTTGTTCGCTTAACACTATTCTCCTGGGTGATACATTGTTGTTAAACTTCGTCTACATACAACAGTCAACATTGACTTATGAATGAAACTTAGTGGTAGGGTAAAGGCATTTAACTTCTAATGTTTAATAAGTTTTTATTTTAAGACTTACATTATTATTTAAAAATTAAACTGATTTTAAAACAAACAAAAGAACTCTCACTAATATTTTATATATATATATATATATATATATATATATAACAAAACTAAATAAATATAAAGGAAAAGGATTTCCAGTACCTTCCATTCCACCTGATGAGGCATTGGACACCCAATACTGAAACGAACGTGCCTTCATCGCAATTATATATAGAGAAATTATGTACATGTTCTAAAGTATAATTTATAATAAATATTCACAGCTCTATATAGTATATTATATATTGAGCACAGTTTTAAATTAATGTTTTTGACATTGAAAGAATTCTTCGTTCTGTACCCACTCGTGTGTATATATATATATATATATATATATATATATAAGATTGTAATGACCTCTGGAACCATAGTTGATTCTCTTTTGATTCCATCTGGAATTATTGTCAGGTAAAGAAGCTGGCAGCAAGATCTGCTCATAAATGTGTATACTAGATGGAAATTAACTGATGTTTATGATGCACTATCACATAATGTCTTATGTAGAAGGGCAGAGCTGGTGTGTACTACCCTTGAACAACCCAGTTAGTGATGGGGACCCTGTTTGGGTACTCAGGAAGTGCTTTGTGACTGTAGCAATCTTATCAGTATTTGCTTTTTTTATCTTAAATTATATAAGTACAACTTACTATTAAAGTATGAATGTTTTTGCAGATTTTGATGTCATCCTTCTTTTATTCAAATTTGTTTTGTTTGTGCTAAATATAAAAAAAACTATATAAAATGAATTAATTTATTTTATCCATAGTTTTGAAAGTGTTGAAATTTTTCATACAAGAAAAATTTCAAGTTGATATTAAAAATTCCCACAAAATATGATATGTTATGACTTCCTTAATATATTTAGATACATTGTATTTATTTTTTAATTATCTAGTTGAATTGTTCATTTATATTGCATATGTTCCATTGTTGAACATAATTAGGTTGCAACAAAATTTGTCTTTTATATGAATACCACATTGTGAAAATTGAGATGTAGTAGGGTGGTGGTGGGAACATGTCATAAATTAGAAGGGAACAAGATACTTGCACCAGCCCTGTATAAGGGTTCAACATCTTTCACTACTGATGCTCTACTTGTGTTTCTGTTTTTGTTGACTTTTAAGGACACAAAATATTCCACATGCAGTACAAGTAACAGCTTCCCTTGTAAAGGGTGCAAGAATGTTAGTGCTGTTTAGAGTTTGACTTTCTAATGTTTAATGCATGATATTTCAAAAAGTGTATTGCCTTTTGCACATATACTCTTCTACTCGAGATAAGAATTTAAATGTTAAGTCAATAGTCATCTCCTATCTCATTAACCTGCATCCTCTCTCTCATGCTCCTTTCTCTGTCCACTCCACTCTCATCAGTATTCTCATTCTTCTCTTACCCACTTTCTGACACCCCTATAACCTGTCACTCTTTCTCATAACTTTCCTCCTATGTAACCCCCTGCATAACAGTGGCAGTAAAATGCCTTGTTTGGGGCAATATGATTATAAGAAATATATATAAAATTTGGAAGAGTTGGTTAGTTGTCTAAAAATGTTGACATGATATTTATTGAATCCATCATTTGTTCCTTTTGTGCTCATTATGGAGTAAGTGTTTTTCTGTTATGACGGAACATCTTTTGTGGAAACAATTACCTTTTTTAATATTTCAATGTAAAATTATTATTTTTATCTAAACTTATTTATAAATGGAACTTTGTCTGTGTATGTTTGTGTGTCTGTTACCTATATACTCCGAAATGGCTGAACCGATTTTCTTTAAAAAATTACACAGTTGTACTATAAGCACCTGTGAACATTCTTACCTAGGTTTTGTGTCCAGGTACCCCCAATAAATATGGAAAATTGATAATCGAAAAAATCAGATTATAGAAGGAGTGGTCTGATTTTAATCAAATTTGATACACTCATAGACAAAGATATAAGAAATGATATTCAGAAGTTTCAAGGTTGCAGTTCTTACAATAGTGCAGAAAATCAATAATATATATATAAAAGGCAAGATGTTTGTGTGTGTGTCTGTTTATCTGCCTGTATGTCCTTTATACAAATTCACAATTTTTATCCGATTCTCACCAAACTTCAAAATTTGACTTACATTCATTCATTTTTCTTTCAGTCTATGGTTTTGCTTTAACTGGAGACAACTATTGCTTTTTAGTCTTTCGTGCCAATGTCCAAAAAGTCTGAGCTCCAGGACCATGGATTAATTTTAAAGCTTTCATTACACCCGAGCAACGCCAGGCTATACTGGTAGTAGTTATTAGAATTACTATTACTATTATTAATGTCCATAGAAAGAAAATATGAATCTCAAAGGAAAGAAATGCTGTCAGTGAGTATACTAAGGCTTTATTAGGATCAATAGAATGAAAGTTGTAATTTTAAGACCACTGAAACATACTTAGTATATCTACAAAGCAATAAGAAATACCTTTAGTATCTCAAAGGCAAAATATTTCATATGATTGAAATTCAGTGATGAATTCTGTTTTTATATTCGTTTCATTATTTCCAGGATGGATCAAAATTATCATATATTCCATTTTTTCACAAGTTGCTGCTCAGTTAAGCTATTTATACATACAAAATGAAATTTGAGATAGAAATAGTATCTTGTTGAAAGGATTTCAATTCAAGTTTCATTTTTTCATTTGAAAGGATCAACAACAGAATAATTTTTTCAGGAAGGTTCAGAGGGTTCATAGAATTTAACAGTGAAAGGGTGTATTAAAGGCAAGAGAAAAAAAAGAAAGTCACATATTGATCAAGTGATTGAAAATATTACTAGTCATAGGACATGGTTTCCAGCTTTCTCTTCTCAAATCTTTTCACGTTTCTTTTTTGTTTATTTATTTTATTTTATTTTTTTCTTTCAATTGGAGTAGATAGACTGAACTATCGCCCGGTTCACACTCCACCCACGTCTATTGAACAGGTGTAAAGGCTTATCCCGTGTTCCCTGTTTAAGATGTGGTTTCCGACTTTCTCTTTTCCAATCTATTTACTCTTATGTAGCCCTCTGCACACCAGTGGCCTTGCTGTCTAGCTTGGGATGATATGATTAAAAAAAAGAAATGATATTACCAGAAAGAAATGAAAGGAAAACGTTGAGTTTGAAATATAGACAAAGAGAAAAAAAGTAGTGCAAGGTTAATTAACACACCATATCAACATTCACCTCCTTAATATTAAAGAAATTAATGCTATTTAGATTTAGAACAGAGATGTTTAGAGAATCAGTAGATTATATACATATTAAGAATCTGAAGAAAGATTGAAATGTCAAAGACATTTTAGAGACAACATATCAACCTACCAAGCTTTTTCAAGATGCTTTAAATGTACAAAATAAACTTAAGCTCTAAATATCCACATTCCAGTTGTCATCTTTTTTTCTTTAATATCTTGTAGGTGAATGCTAACATGTTGATCATGTGAGTTCTGATCAAATATTATTAAATCTGTTGTTATGGTAACAGAACTAACTTATATTGAATGAAGTATTTTAAGAAATACACTGTTGAAAATAGATCTTGAAGTCTGTTACACATAAACACTCACTTATATCATTTATTGCAGTGACTGGAAGGAAGGTGTGTAGTGTGTGGTTGTCTCACACCATGAATTTTATAGCAGTTTTTGACAAACACCATATTCTCCAGATCTTTCCAAAATTCATATTCCATTTGAAAGGAACACAATTTCAAGGAAATCCAAGAGAATGCAATGAGGCATCTGCTTGCTATTCCAAAAAAGAAGTTCCAAAAATGCTTCCATCAGAGGAAACAATGCCGGATAAAGTGTGTGGCTTCAGAAGGGCATTACTTCAAAGGTGATTAGATGCTGAATTGATATAGTGTTGTAGCTTTCTTTTTTAGCACCTGTGCCAATATTTTTCATCAGACCTCATAAAAGTCTTTGAAATTCCAAGATTTTTCCAGATACTTGAAGTGTATAAAATATGAAAATATGCCCTAAATATCAATAAAGGTAGACTACTTGACAAATATGAACAAAGACAACTCATAAAGGAACAAAAGAAATGAAACTGTCAAGAACTATGACTGCAAAAATCTTGAAGAGACCATTGTACATTGAGAGAGAGTGAAAAAAAGGCTGTGATGAATAAAATAGTATATAATATAATAAGTGTTTGGTTGGGAAAGGAGAGGAACAAACAAGGATTAAATTTTCAACACAACATATTTGTTAACATTCAGAATAATATACATAGTTGACAAAAACTGTTTATATGTTTCAATTGAGAAGGAAAGTGATTAAGTCTAAGGGTGTTGTTAGAAAGACTGGGTGTTGACCAATTTTCATATAGTTATTTATAATAAAAACATGACAGCTCCTGTGTAGCAGTGAAAAAATATCTATATTATGAATATCAATAATAAGAATATTATCATAAATATTTCTCTACACTTTTAAAAATTAAATGCTACAAACTGAGAATTGTTATTACATTAGTTTTTACACTTAATATCATATATTAACATATATATGTTAATACCATATTTTTCAAGTTGTAAAAAGGATGTGAAAGGAACCATATTTTTCAAGTTGTAAAAAGGATGTGAAAGGAACCATATTTATCAAGTTGTAAAAAGTATGTGAAAGGAACCATATTTTTCAAGTTGTAAAAAGTATGTGAAAGGAACCATATTTTTCAAGTTGTAAAAAGGATGTGAAAGGAACCATATTTTTCAAGTTGTAAAAAGGATGTGAAAGGAACCATATTTTTCAAGATGTAAAAAGTATGTGAAAGGAACACAATTTCAAGGAAATCCAAGAGAACGCAATGAGGCATCTGTTTGCTATCCCAAAAAAGAAGTTCCAAAAATGCTTCCATCAGAGGAAACAATGCTGGATAAAGTGTGTGGCTTCAGAAGGGCATTACTTCAAAGGTGATTAGATGCTGAATTGATTTGGTGTTGTTGGAGAATTGTTATTCCATTAGTTCTTACACTTAATAATATATGTTAATACCATATTTTTCAAGATGTAGTTGGTCATGACACACTTCAGATGTTTATTTTTTTAATATCTGTGAATATCTATACATTTTTGTTAAAGTTTTGTTGGCTCCTCCATGGTTTAGAATTCAGAGGCTTTCTTATTTCTGACTTGTTGCTATCCAAAGCTGAAGAAACTAACCTACTCTGCGAAGTAACTTATAGTTGGTGGATGGGGAAAGACAATAGACTGGCCTAGAATTCAAAACCTGCTTGCCAATTACATTTTTCTTTTACACTAATTACACATCATGGCTTATAGCATCTTCTAAATAACCTTTTTTCAATGTATCTTGATTATCTATCTTTAAGTAGATTATTTCTAGATGAAAGAACATTAAGCATGTTCTCTGTTTTGGGCAGTTTCTTTTAAAATTCTACTAGTACATTACACCATTAGATAGCAATTGATGTTCATAATTGCACTCTACAAAATTAATTCTAATGAAGTAGAACAATTGCTTTGAAATTCAAATAAATAGCTTAAGGTAGACCAGTAGTAACTGATAAAAAACAAATTAGATAATGAAAACATTATTCAGTATAATTCTCCAATGGTCTATTGGCTAACAGAGAAAATGTCTTCAGACTTTTCTGATAAGCAGCCTGAATATCTTGTTGTCAGTAAGCATTATAAATAAAGCAACAAGCAAAATAAAGTTTGGAAATTAAATTGTGATGAGTACAAATTTCAGCTGAGATAATTCATATTCTCTTAATATTTAATATTAATGCCTTTGGAAATGTCAAGAATACATTTTATCTCCTCCTTCCAGCTATGGCTTAAATAGCAGGCCAGATGGGGCTCTCTAACCTTGGTTGGCAACCAGTCAAGGAGAACAACTTTAAATTCAGAACCACAGAGAAAGTAAATGAAAACCATCGCACTATCATGGTAATGTCAATGCACAATTTATTAAAAAAATGTTTAATATTAAGATATTAAAAAAGTAAAATTGAAGAGTTATTATCATCAACATTTTTCAGGAATATGGCTCTTAACTAGAAAAAGGGAATCATCATTAATGACATGAACAGATAGCTTCGGGTTTGATGGCTAAGATATCTTATTTTATTTGTGGTCAATATAAATAAAATGTAAAAATTTGAAAACTGATTTTCAAGGTGCAGAGAACCCGACCGCAATTACTTAAAAAATGTGCATTTTAATCGTATTGCCAAAATGTTATATAATTCTTAGCGTTAAGCCGAATAAATAATTGAAAAAAGAATATTTTTTTAAAAATGCTTTTTTAGGTGCAGTAATATTAACAGGTTATGTGTTTTTTTATAATTTTATCCAGAAATTAAGACTTAAAATTTTGCCAATTTAGTTATTCATTCTTTCAAATAAAACAATTCTTTTCACTGAAGAAGGTTTCAGCTGTTTGATTTTGTAATTTTCTTTATAGTTTTTTATCTTACCCAAAAGAGATAATCTGTAATTTCTGTTGTCTGCTTCTTTCAGTTTTACTATTATATATAGTTTTTGATAACATCTGGATTTTATTCTTTGCATGATTCTTTTGTTCATTTTTTTATTGAAAGAAATTTCCTCTAAAATATAATCTTTAATTCCTTGAATAAACAATCTTAATTTTAATGAAAATTATTTTCACAATAATAGCTTCAGCTTTTTTTTTTTTACTAAGTTTCACTTTAACAGACTTTTTCCTGGGATAGAAAATATTGAAATTGAAAATCAGAAATAATTAATGTTTTTTATTAAAAGGAAATTACTTGATTTAAATCAGTAAACAAAATGTTGCAGTAAAATACTATAAATATATATAAGGTACATTTACTTACAGGAAATAAAATTCTATGTCCTATATTCTATATTTTCTGCAGAAAATGGATTGAGCTAATACACAAAGTAGAAAAGGACATAAAAGAAGGATATGCTTTCTCATCAAATTTATTTAACCTTTACATTAAGATGATCCTAAGAAAACTAGAAATCCTAACAGAGGTGAAGAGTAGAATGCTATTCATATTTACTTATCCATTCTTGCCTTTTTGTTATCTATCTATCTGTCTGTCTGTCTGTCTGTCTTTGTCTATCTATCTTTGTTTAAGTCTATTCATATTTACTTGTCCATCCTTGCCTTTTCATTATCTATCTATTTATTTATCTATCTATCTGTCTGCCTTTGTCTATTCATGTTTACCTAAGTCAATTCATTATCATTCTATCTATCTTTGTTTTAAGTCTATTCCTATTTACTTGGCCATCATAAACAAAAGATATGCAGATGACAGTTTTAATGGTAGACACTGGAAGAAAACTGCAGGAGTTCTTGGTTAAGGTAATAAAGGTAAGTGGGCAAAAAGGATTAATGATGAGTTTATAAAAAGGCAGAATATATAGCCAGCCATAAGCAAGGAGAACAGCCAAGATGTGAGCTATGAATAGGAGATATCAAAATCAAGCAAATAAATAAATTTAAATATCTGGGAAGTGATGAAAAATGTGATACCAAAATCCAAAAACAGTAAAATGTCAAAAGATTGCTTCAAATGCTAAGTATTAAGAAAGTTGGGAATTTAACTAAAAAGAAGAAAAAATGCTGAACTTGTGTTACATTGATCCTCCTATATGACAGGAAATTCTGGAAAAATTCCTCATAGATGAAGAGAAGACTTGAGGCAACAGGGATGTTGTTTAAAAAATCCTGCAAATACCATGGACAGAGCATATGAGCAACACAAAAGTTTTAAGAAAAATGGAAAGGAAAAGTATATTTATACTCAGAATCAGAAAAAGACAGTTGAAACTTCTGAGACATAACAAGGACAGAGGGCTTGGAGAATTTGACACATGACATATTGAAAGCAAATGGGGAAGAAAGAAACTGAGAAACTTACAGATAGCAGAACATGATAATCAGGAATAGTAAAAAGGCAAATACTGCTAAAAGATAAAAAGAATGGGAAGTTATTGAGAACCATGATCAAATTGTGCTGAAAGAAAATGATGTATAAAAGAAGAGAAGAAAATTATGCAGTATTTGTCTATATTTCTGAAATGAGGTAGTATTTACACTATACATATTATTCAGATTATTGTCCTCATCTTGGTTGCTATTTGTACAATGTTTTGGGGAGATGAAAAAAATCAAGCATAGATGACCACATATGGAGTGAGAAAAAGGATCATCACTTCCTATGAGATGAAGTTAAAATAACAGATAGAGAACACTATTGGAAATTACATAAACTTAAGGAACCAGCTAGGCTAAAAGAACCTCTTAAGCCAACCAAGCATAAATATGAATACAGTATGGGAACCTGTAATACGGAGTGCCAGAGAAAATCATTAGTCTCAAAAATTGCAATATGAGCTCTGGTAAAAATTACTAGTGAAAACCATTAACATCAAAAATTTCTATATGAACTCTGATAGAAAATACAAGAGAAAACCATTAACATAAAAAATACTAGAGAAAACCTTTAACATAAAATGTTGCAATATGAACTCTGTTAAAAAATGATTACTGAACATTAGAATTATATGTCCCAGTAATGCAGTTGTTGTGGATATATTAGTTAGTTCCAGTGACTTGACCCAAAGTGTTCTGAGTTCAATACCAGGCTACAGTAGTGGTGAACAAGTAACTTAGAGAGTCAGATTAGAGGGAGATAATTCATGACTACTGAAAGACGCTTTGCACAAGGAATGAAGATGATATACCCCAGTGATTGTAATAAAAGGTTCTGTTCAAAGTTCCTAGCTCCTGAAATAGGCTGGAGAGTACAATGGCCGAAACATCATACAAATGGCTACCAAGATGAAGACAATAATTTGAATAATGTATATAGTGTAAAAATTATGTAGTAATAAGTTATTTTCTGTGTTTAGGGTTCTTGTCTGGTTGTTTTGATCATAGTTATTTTTTTTAACTGATTTCATAATCTTTGGGTTTTTTGCAATGTTCCAGCCAAGTTCCATTCAGCCTTCATCAGGTGTCTGTTCCATAGTAAAAACAAATGATAAAAATGAGGAAACTATTCCAAAGAAAACTATCTGCAAGGTTTATACTTTGATTTGAAAAAAACATTTGGCACTTTCTCATGACAATTAGGATCTATTTTAATGACATTAAAAGTACTTCTAAAACTTTTATACAATACTAGGCAACACTACAAGTTTTTGATTTTCAACTTGAGAGAAAATTATGATGGGGAAAACTGTCTATCATTGAAATCACTTACTTGCAAATTATTTTGTTCAAAGTAAAAGAATATTCACATTGAGATAACTAAATAAACAAAGGATATATACTTTAATTATTTTGAACTATTGCTCTCAGTCACTTGGGCAATCATGTTTTGAAAGAGACATGACTGACTGGGCAGAAGATTATCCTTCAGTAGACTGCCATTACTTTCTGTGGTAGACTGGTTGCCAGCTAAGGCTATAAAACTCAGTTTGTCCTGTTATTTAACCCATAACTGGAGGGAAGGGATGTATTAAAACCTTTCCCAAGGGTATTTGCACGTAAGTGAATGCAAGGAATTCAACTGGAATTCGAACTTGGATCTCCGATTTCTCATTCCGAGCTGTTATTCACTGCAACACAACACACATCTAGTTTAGTAGCACATTTAAATTCATATAATTGGGCATCAGGAAAAAAGCTCATCAGAACAGTTGCCATGAATGTATTTGTAGAAAAGGCAGAGGGAAGAAATATCAGGCTAATAAGAAAATATACTGATGCTTAGATGCCAAGAATTTTGGATTTCGCCATAAATCTTTAGATGAAGAGCATTAGAACCAAACCAAATATGGCTGAAGTATTTAATGCATAGACAAATAGTAGACTTGTAAATGTCTAAGATAGACTCTGATGAGAAAACTTCTGGTACAATACAGTGACCCAGCTTTCATTGCAGTAATGTTGCTCATCATCTGAACTTTTTTAGCACTCTTTATATTCTTGAATTCAATATCATTAGCTGAAATGCATAATGTCAGCTACTTGGAGATTACATAGAGAGATAGAGTAATGTGATCGATCCTGACTTGGCAACTTGGATACAGTCACTTTCTCACTGATGCAATGTGGCTTCCCTTATCTCTTTTACAAATACTTTCAAGGCTTCTGCTTTGATGAACTTAGCTCACTAGTGCCCCCTATATATAAATTTACTTGAGTCACAAGATTAGCAACTAGGTCCCACTCTTTTACTTTGAAACCGATAAATTGTAAATGCAAATTTGACTCCAGTAGCTTCTTTTCCCTTCCATTTACTTGCTTTCCCGAGAGCTACAATCTCCAAGAATTTAAATGTAAAGTCAATTGTCATCTCTTCTCTTACTAACTTGCATCCTCTCCACTCTCATCGGTATTCTCATCCTTCTCTTATCCACTTCCTGACACCTCCTATGAACAGCCATTTTTTCTCATAACTTTCCTCCTATGTAACCCCTTGCAAAACTGTGGCTGTAAAATACCTTGCTGGGGGGGGGGGGGGGATAAAATTATAAAAAAAAAAAGATACAAAATCAAACTTTTACTATTATACAAATGGCAATTCCCAAGTGTTAACTTATTGTACTATTTTTGTTCCATTTTGATTATCCCCAAACCAAAATATCTCTGCATACATTAACATCATTAAGTAACCTTCTTTATAAGGATAATCTTCTTTCACTTAAACATACATTCTGTTGTGGCTCCCTCACTTCTCACCTGCAAAGCATCAAAGTAATCTTTGCAACAAGCTAATGCACTTCCCAAAGTGCATCATTGGCAGTTGGATGTTTCTTAAATAAAAGCACTTAAAGGTTTGCTAATGTGATACCATAATAACAAAAAAATCCACATGCAACATTTTGGCAGAAGTGTTTTAATATATTTGCTTATTACCTACTTAAATTTATTCCATTCCTGTAGCAAGAAAATCACAGGGATCATGTGAAAGGATATTTAATAAAAGAGAAATTTTTTAATTGATGAAAATATTTCTTTATAAAATGACATTATATTTTCTAATGAAAATATTTTTAAAAATCTCCAGGAGTTTAAATGTAAGATCAATAGACACCTCCTGACACACTAACTTGCATCTATTCCCTCAAACACTCTCACCATCTAACCAACCCTCATTCTCGGTACCCTTACCCATCTATCACCCTCCTCCTGACATTTCCTATATCTAACCATCCTTTCCCCATCACTTCCCCGACCCTATGTGACTCCCTGTGCAATAGTAGCAGTGGAATGCCTTGCTTGGGGTGAAATGATTAAAAAAAAAATATCATAAACTGAACTGAATTAGGAAGTGTTATTTAATAAATTATGTATCTATTCTTCTTAAAACCTTTTGTTATACAAAAATTCCACCCAATACTAGGCTCAAGAACTATGTGTGGAAGATACTTATTGAATGAGGGTAATGCGATATGGAGGTAAGAGAATGTAAAAGGAAGTGAAGATTATGAGGCTGAGGAGGATAGATAGTAAATGACCCTTGAACTTGTAGAGGTTAAGACTATATTGAAGAAAGCACCCTTTTGGTCAATGGAGTAAAAGACCTTGGAAAAAACTGCCTTGTTTTTGTTTTTTCAGTTGGTCATTTCAGTGTGATGCCCAGTGACCAGTACATAAAAATAAAAAATCTGACCAAATATGTGCCTTTATTATTCTATGAAAAAATAACTCCATTTTCTTTTTATTTATTTTAAGTAAATTTTAGCATTTCAACTCTAATATTTTTTTAACTACATGTGGCATATTGTCAACAACCTAGTATTGACTAGTTTGAAGATGAACATTTTCTTGTACTGGAGGGAAATATATATTTATTTATTAGTTTGTAGTGGAGGTATTATTGTGGTCACATAAGTTAATCAGAAAGTGTAGAAATAATGTTTTATTGTATGCAACATGTGGTTTGTTGGAATTTAAGAAGTCCTCTACAGTAGTAAAAGAGATACATACTATCTTTATAGCATCTTGGGACTTTGAAGTGAAAAAAGAGAGAAAGAGTGTGTTTTCACCCTTTATACTTTTTTATATAATGCCCCCAATCAAGCATTAAGAGAAGTCTGTCACAGTGATATGCAAAGCTTAATAATGCCCAGGGCTAACTCCTTTACAATATGCCCTAAGACTCAAGTATGCAGTCTACTCTGGTCTTACTTATTAAAACATAAATCTATATTCACACCAACTTGTATGACTGGAGGGAGCTTGTGTGACAAAATTATAATTTCAAAAACTAAATTTTTATTTCATTCTTTGGTTAGATGTCCTCTTGATATGGATGCTTAGGGCCATTGCACCATCTGCACCCTTTTCTGTGCACTCATGGTCCTTTGGCAGATAAGGTGGAAGTACCAAAATTTTATGCAGATACATAGCAAGTTGTTGATGTGTAAATCATGTCTAATGATATTTTGCATTGTTTTAAAATTTTCAACAAATTAAAATATATGAAAGTGTTTCATGAAAAAGAATATTTATGCTCTTTTTAAAAGAAATGTCACAAAGTTTAAAATAAAACATCAAAATAAAAGACTATTTAAAATTATTTTTTCTTGTTTGAAGCCATGATACAAAAAAAACAAAAAAAAAACAAAAAGAGACAGTAGAAATTTCTATGACACATTATGAGTAAAGAAGGTTTTAAAAATTTAACTCTCACAGAACATATTGAAGAAAGAAGGAGCAGAAGGATATTGTGAGTTTGGTTGAAAAATTTACATATTATGAAGAAAATGACTTGGAAAATTTAACACACACAGGACATACGGAAAGAAGAAAACAATGACTTACCTAACTAATAAGTTTAGGTGACTCAATAAAATGTAGACAAAAATAATAAATATCAAAATTTATTTAATATGAGGAAAGAGGCTTTGTAAAATATAATACTCACAAAAATATTGAAGGAAAAGAATAGTGAGTAATCTACCTAATGAGTTTAGATCAAAGTGTGATGATAAAATGTCAAATCCTCTTTAAATTTACAAAAGAAAAATTTGTGAAGAGTCATGATTGACCACATCCTGAGAGGGTATGGAACATAAAAGAAGATTTTAACTTATTTGCTAGACAATATATATATATACACCTGAGAAAGGTCAGTAAATAGATTTGCTGAAATATGTTTAAATGTTTATGTAATCTGTGGAATGATAAAAATACTTAGCTCAGAACTTTCAATATAACTTGTGTCTATTTTATAGTTTAGTTTAACTCGTCACAGCAAGAGGAAATATCATTTCACATACAGGAAAATTATATTTGGTTACTTTTTAACCTACCAATCATGAAAATTGATTTTTCTAATCCTGACTGTTATCAAAATTTGAATTATGATTATTGACAATGGTAGGTAATACATAACTATTACATTTGCTAAGCAAACTTTGATATCAACTGTTATAAAAGCAATATGCCAATGAAAAAA
This sequence comes from Ascarosepion bandense, assembly GCA_037127315.1. Classification (NCBI taxonomy): domain Eukaryota; kingdom Metazoa; phylum Mollusca; class Cephalopoda; order Sepiida; family Sepiidae; genus Ascarosepion; species Ascarosepion bandense. Next base: position 3,672,654 of record JBBBDQ010000365.1, read on the forward strand.
ATAATTATTTAGTTCGTTATATTTTCATATTTACTAAGCTTAGTATGGCATAAGGTTAAGGGGAGTGTAAAAAAACAAAAGATAGGAAGATTATGCTATGTTAACTTTGAAAGTAGCTCAATCATCTAATGATTCAAGACGCAAAATTAAAAATTGGGTTGGGCTTAAGTTTGGTTGTTACGGATCAGAAAATTTCCTAAAAAATATGTCTCCATTTCTACTTTTTTTTTTATAATCATATCACCTCAAGCAAGGCATTTAGGGGGTTATATAGGAGGAAAGTTATGAGAAAGAGTGACAGGTTATAGGGGGTGTCAGGAAGCGAGTAAGAGAAATGAGAATACTGATGAGAGTGGATTGGACGGAGCATGAGAGAGAAGATGCAGGTTAGTGAGATAGGAGATGACTATTGACTTTATATTTAAATTTTTGGAAATTATAGCTATCGGGAAAAATTCCACAGGCGGGAAGTGCAAGAAAAAGGGTGGGACTAGTTGCGAATCTTGTTGCTAAAGTAAATTTATATGTAGGGGGCACCAGTGAGCTAAGTTCATCAGAGCAGAAAATATTTGTAGAAGAGACACAGGGAAGCCACATTGCGCCGATGAGAAAGTGACTGTATCCGAGCTGCCAAGTCGGGGTCTATCACATTACAGATTCTCTCTTGTTACCTAAGAGTAAAGTCTGACTGATGTGATTTACAAAGCACTGAGAAGAAAAGGGATTCTACTAAAATTAAATATTTGTGGTATCAAACAAATACTTATTCATCACTACACCTTATAGGACTTCTGTATCTACAGGGTGCAACGAATGAATTGTAGTCTAAATTGCATAAAATGTAAATAACACTGACATCTCATCTTAACAGATATATTTACCAAAATTACACAAAAATAACTTGAAATACTAAAGAGTAAATTAATCCAATAAAATTACCATTAGCTTCAAACGTGACATCCAGATGATTTTTTAATCTCCTTCTTGTTTAAGTTGATGAATGCTGATATTACAAGGAGTTTTGTTGATCTCTCATACTACTGTGTTCCATATATAATAATCAAGGGGGTTGAAATCTGGTGAGTTAGGTGGCCAGATGTAAATGATGATGTGGTTTGACAGCCATGATTGGGTTCTCCTAAATGTATTGCATGGTGAAGAATCCTGTTGCCAGACATAGGATCTTCCAGCAGCTACCCTCTTGATCCAGCACGGCACTACCTCCTCAAGGCACTTGATGCAGGCTTGCATGTTGAGTCTGAGGCCCAGTGGGAAGATGAATGGATGTATAATGTTGCCATCACTAGTGATTGCTCCAAACACCTTCGTAATCATTATTAGACTCATCCATCACTTTTCAAATCCTCTGCACTGTCCTCACATCCATACCCAAACTGCTTGAAATGTTTGTATTGCAGCTTTCCAGTAAGAATGCCAAGCAGTACAACATGTCATTTTTAGATTGCATCATGGCTCATATTTTTCTCACAAATGGTGCCCAACTGACCCTACTATACTGTGCAGTCGACAAAATAAAAAACAAACAACATGCATGTCTGAAATTAAAAATATAAAATGGCGACAATTTACCCATCGCAACCGGTAGATATTTATTAGACAAGGTCAATGAAATCGTCATGCAATTATCTTAGATACTATTATGATTTATATCACTTAATGCATTTCTCATGTTATAACTGTATTTTCCATAGAAATATTTTTTGTGTTTCTCTTTTATACAACTTTTAATCTTTGCATTTGAAACGCCCATTTGGTCTTGTCTGATTTTATTTTATGCCTCTTACATGCCAAATAACAGATAAAAAATTCTTTCACATTCTTTTCAAAATTTTTGGCACACCTTTAAACCTCAATCTAGAACTCTTAAATGCATTTAAATTAAAATTTTATTTTTAACGTAATGTCCTCCTTTGTCATTGCACTTAATTCAATTGGTAAAAAATCAATCATATACAAGTCAAACATTACGCAGTAAACATTTCATATTTCATAAATATACATATTGAAATTAACTCAAAAGAAATAACAATCACTTTACAATAAACATGGGAATTTTCAGATTTCAAAAGAGTCTATATTTTCTATAGTGTTAAGAATCATTCTTTTTGAGAGCTGTTCAGTCGAGTGAACTTTTTGTTGTTTTGGCTGTTATCGCCTCATTTAAGCCAGTCCATTTTCTGGCTTTCATCAAATGTACAATCCATATATAAATGGATTCGTTTAATCAAATTGGAATCACCTGAGTTAGACATATGGCTGAGAATAATTTGGTCAGTATATCTGCCATTATTGTTTTTCAGATTACCATTATATTGTTTTCCACTATTAAAAAGAGAAAAAAACAACTCTACTTTTTTTTTTATACAGATTGTAGATTCAAAGTAGGTTGAAGAATGGATCTGTTGAAATTCTGATATTTATCTCTCAGGAAGTAATGAGTTACTATCTCTGTAATTTTAAGAAATTTTATTGTTTAGATAACTGAATACATTCTAATTGTTGCATTTCTTGTTTACACAGTATTTCAGCCAGTCCATTCTCTAGTCTTCCACAGGTGTAGAATCTATAGAGAAAAAAAGTAGTTCTTTCTGAACTACTAAGTAGGAGTTCTTCAGAAACTTCTTAGTGAAACTTTCTTTTTATGTTTAGAAAACAGACAAAATGAAAGTAATTGAATTCTGTAGAAGTGGCATCTTGTCTCCTAGAAGTAAATGTCTGAACTGATATGAATCAAGAATGGAGTTCATCTCAACATTTGCCATGGAAATAGCAACAGAGTAGTGATAGGCTTGCAATGTTATTCATTTGTGACAAAATAAGCAGTTTCAGTCTAATCTGATTTTGTAAAACTAAAACATGGTAGAAAGAGTCATGTATTTCATGGAGGGATAAAATAAACTGATCATTATTCGAGTAATTTAGCAATATGAATTCAACTTGAGACCTGGAGTGAATTAAGATCCAATAGATGTCCAAAGCAAGGAGCCCATTTCGAGTGCAGCTATTCATTGTGGCTGTGTCTCTTTTTCTTCTTCTTGGTTATGCGGAGCAGAAAATAGTAACAAACAAACAAGAGATTTATTGTCTATATTTCTAAGATGAGGTATTTACATTATTTACATTGTTCAGTCTGTTGTCCTCATTTTTACTGTTACATTCACAATGTTTTGACCATTGTACATGTCAACCTTCTTCAGATGACTGGAATTTTGAACCAAACCTTTTATTTCAATTGCTGGGGCAGATTGTTTCCATTCCATGAGTTATGAACATTATGAATATGACAATAAAGATCAGGACAACAGTACAAACAAGCAAATATAAAGCACCTGTAATTGGCTTCATCCAATCAATATATCTTAATATTTCTTTTTTTCTTTTTTGCAAACAACATCTAACCACAGTAAATTTGCATGCAACAAAATGAATGAGAATAAAAACCAAAAAATTAGCTGTTTCCTTATAAAGAAGCATTGGGTCTTCATTAACTCAGAAGCAAGTTCTACTCTCTCTTTTCTTTCCTACCTAAATACTGTCTTGGGATGAAAATGTAGTATTCGTTCTGCATATCTCTAATGGTCATAGTAATATTAACTATTTTTTATAAGGAAATATTTTCCTTTCATTGACTGAGCTGCTAATGCTACTTCAGGTTGAAAATAAAATATTTCTATTAAAATAATTTTTCAGGAAAATCAGTCAAGTGCCATACGTGATACACGCTTTGAGCGATCATGTCTCAAAAGAGCCATGACTGATTGGGAAGAAGATTATCCCGCAGTAGGTTGCCATTACTTTCTGCGGTAGACTGGTTGCCAGCCAAGGCTATAGAACCCAGTCTGTCTTATTATTTAACCCATAATTGGAGGAAAAAGACAGATTAATACCTTTCCCAAGAGTATTTGTACATAAGTAAATGCGAGGAATTCAACTGAAATTTAAACTCGGCAAAAATAGATTTCTCAAATTATCACTCTTTCCAGTATGGGATGAGGTCTTTCTTCATAACCTTTTTTTTTAGGTAGTGTAGGATATCAACATCTTGATTAGGTTATTATTTTCTTCTTGAGTAGCATATGCTTATCATTTTTGTTGCTACTTTTGGCAAAAGACTTCAGATGATGTGGTTTCTATTACTTGATAAAGTTTCTCTTTGTAATTCTGTTGTGCCAGTTCACAAGGTTTGAAAAAGCATGATGCTTTCTAAGACAAGCAAGCATCATTCACTCAAAGGCATTATTAATCACTCACCTGAGAAAGCAACTGTATACAGTTTAGACACTTTTGAATAGTTTTAATAAAGATATATAATCGATCAGTTATAATGATTTTTTTATGTGAAAAAACATCAGACAAATTTTAGCTGTTCCTTCTAATGATTGCAATGTTACTGTCTGGAAAGTACAGTTGTATAAAACAGTTTAGATATTTCTGAAGAAGTCATTGAATGAATGGCATGTCTTGATGATTAATACAAAGGTGGAATGAAGATGCATCAAATAATCATAAAATAAATGTTATAAAACAGTTTAGATATTTTCTGAAGAAGTCATTGAATGAATGGCATGTCTTGATGATTAATACAAAGGTGGAATGAAGATGCATCAAATAATCATAAAATAAATGGTTACCTGAACAGAAACAAATGTACTTTCATAGAGAATACTGTTCCCTGTCATTCAGATAAAATGACTTGTAAATGCCAAGTGCACAATAACTTTCATAGCCAAATCATGTCATGAATACTTTTTGACCTGTCCGAGTTATTCTCGATCATGAATAATAAACCTGACCAGAAAACAAGAACTATTCCATCCTCCCTTAAGTCTCTTTAGATTTTATTGACCTGACCTTGACATGAAAGGAGAATTTGACACAAGGTATTTTTATAATGTTAGATGCTCACACATGTACATACGGGTCAAGGGAAAAAATTGCTCAGTACAGGAAACCATTGTTATCTTACACCAACCATTATTGCAGGTTTGGAATTCCTAGGACCAAGCACCTTCTCTATTGTAAGGTAACAAGTAGACCAGATACTATACTTTGATACTGACCTGAAGGCTGAAGTTTTTTTTATATATATCATCCATGATAAAAGACTTAATAATTTGAAACTTAAAATGTTAAACATTTAAAAATTTACTTTTTTCTTTGCTTATCAAAATCTTCATATTTTAAATGGTTGAATAAAGGCTCTTAAATAAAAATAGTGATGTAAGTTTTTTCTTTATATCTGTATTTTTTTTTTTTTTTTTTTTTTTTATAAGCGTTTCACCCCGAGCAAGGCATGTCACTGCCACTACTGTGCAGGGGGCTACGTAGAGAGGAGAAAGGCTGGTTAAATATAGGACATAACAGAGGGTGGGTGATAGACGGGTGAGGATACCGAGAATGAGGGTTGGGTAGATGAGAGTGTTGTGAGAATAGTTGGGAGTTAGTGTGATAGGAGGTGTCTATTGACCCTACATTTAAACACCTGGAGATTGTAACTGTCGGGAAAGCAGACTTGTGGAAGGGAGTTCCACAGGCGGGAAGCGCGAGAAAAGAAGCTGTTGGAGTAGAATTTACGGTTACATCTTATTTGTTTAACTGTAAAAGGGTGGGACCTAGTTGCTAATCTAGTATCTCGTGTAAATTCGTGCTTGGGTGGCACCAGTGATCTAAGCTCATCGGAGCAGAAGCCATGAAAGTACTTGTAGAAGAGGCACAGGGAAGCTACATCACGCCGGTGTGAGAGCGGCTGCAGCTGGTCTGCCAAGTTAGTATCAACCACGTTACAGATCCTCCTTTGTATTTTGTCATTTATAAGTCATTTTTCAAAAACTTATATTCTATTTAGCCTGTTTTTTTACAAAGCTTTCTGTTAGTTCTGAATGTAATTTTTTTCAGTTTCATTTTATAACAGCACTAAGACATGAGGGGGTTACAGTGTGTGGAAGAATTTGGAACAGAAGCATTAATAATGAGTGGAGAAGAGAAAATTTTTGCTGTTGACTGGAAAGAATGGAAACGGAAGAGAGTTCCATCAGAGAGAAAAGAAACTGTTAGCATAGAATTTACAGCTACATCTTGTTAGCTTAATTGTAAATTAATGAGATCATGACAACAGTCTCTTACTGCGCTCAAAAAAATTTGGTATCATTGCAAAGAGCTGATCTGAACAATTACCATTGGGACATTGCCACTGATAATATTTAGTTTCATCTATTGCACTTCTCGTTTGTGGAACTCTCTTCTGACTTTTTTCTTCCTAGTCAACTTTGATCTTAAAAAATTTATCAATTAGTCAATCATTATCTTCTGCTTTTCTAATTCTTATTCTTTTAGTGTCCTCTCTCCTTAACAGTATATATTATTTTATATTCTATAACACTCAGTTAACTTTTTGCAACCTAGTGGCTTTATCACCTTGCTTGTAGTGAAATGATTAAAAAAGTAAAATTAAAATAAAACATAATTTAAGAATATCATATCTACTGCTTCTCTTCCCCAATTTTATTATTGCCATGATTTTGTTATCATAAATTTTTATCATAACTTTTAATTTATGACCATAGTTGTAATGATCAAACTCTGTAGATATTTTTAGACAACCATTATATAAAATACAACCTTCTGGTATATGACATTAAAATGCAAATGGAAAAGTGTGGAAAGCTATTTAAGTTCATTTGCATAAAAGTGATAGTGGCAAAATATATTTAACATTTAAGAGAAAGGCAGATAGATATGTGGTGCATGATAAATTATCTATGAAAGTATTGATTTCATAAAAATGTTGAGCAGTTTAAAAGGGGGTGCATTTAAGGAAAATTTATTCTAATGAGAAATCATCTTGTAAACACAAGTGATAAGTAAATGTGTGTATGCAGGCAAAAAAAAATCATTACCAGGAAAATGCATCATATGTCAAACAATGTAAAACATTGTTTGGTTAGTCTCATAACAGACAATTTATATTTGCATGCAGAGTGGAGAATAAATCTCCTCTGATATGACTGTGTAAAATGTTTTGAACTCTATTGAGGTTGGAAATTCACAAATTCCCAATGTAAAAATAAAGTGAATATTCAAATAAAATTTTGTGTAGTTTATGTAAATTATTTTCCGCTTCTACCATTCGCCTGTGCATTGAATACTGTTGCCATATCTGGTTGGGTGCCCCTGCTATTTTCCTTGGGCTTCTAGACAAGGTACAGCGGAGGGTCTGTAATGTGATCGATACTGACTTAGCAAACCGCCTGCAGTCTCTCTCTCACTGGCGTGACGTGGCTTCCCTGTGTCTCTTCTATAAATACTTTCACAGTTTCTGCTCCGATGAACTTAGATCACTGGTGCCCCCTAGGTTCGAATTTGCACGAGATACTAGATTAGCAACTAGATCCCACCCTTTAACCGTGAAACCGATAAAATGCAACCGCAACTTCTACTCCAACAGTTTCTTTTCTTGCACTTTCCGACTGTGGAATTCTCTTCCACATGACTGCTTCCCCGACGGCTACAATCTCCAGGTGTTTAAATGTAAGGTCAATAGACACCTCCGAACAAACTAACTTCCATTCTTTCAAACACTCTTCCCACCCACCCAACTATCTATCACCTCCCCTTCTGACATTTCCTATATCTAACCACTCTTCCTATTTACCTCCCCCTATGTAGCCCCAAGCGCAATAGTAGCAGTGGAGTGCTTGGGGTGAAATGATTAAAAAAAAAAAATACTGTTTCCTTTTGTCAATTGTCATTTATTTATTGATTTTCTTTGCTAAGGAATTTTCCCAAATGGAAATGGCCGAGTCAAGACTTTTGGTTTAATACTTTCATCAACCTTCATCTGAACTGTCAAAACACTTTTTTTTTTCATGTATCAAGAATCATTTAAAATGTAAAAACTCTTATACACTATGTAAAAAGCAAAGTGTATGTTTGGATAAAATCCAGTGCAGTTTGTCTTTGTAGATGATTCTTTTTTTTGTTTACAAAATAATAAGAGTTAATCTAGGCAATCAATATATGTTAACAAAAGACATATTTTTATGAATTAGTTGCTTCCATAATGTTTCACATTAGTGAGTGGATTCCATCATAAACACATGAAGTTTATGCACTTGCTTTTGATAAAGATCTGTTGATTTCAAATGAATCCTACAAATACTAAAATGAACTCAAATTCATCCAAGTGAAGGAATTAACCTTGTTAATGTAGAAAACTTAAAAAAAAAAACTTCAAACAAATAATTTAACTAAAAGAATTATTAATTTACGACAACTTTGCTTTTGTAATTGATGAAATGAAATACACTGCAAAAAAACGAACAAGAAAAAGAGAAGAAAATTTGCTTGAATTAAAAGTCAACTATTGTTTTAAAGCCCTAGTTTCAAAACAGTGCAGTTACTGAATTCAGTTTTCTGAGGTTTCATTTTGTTTTTGTTTTGTAAGAAAATAATTTAAAATCCTTAATTCATTGCTTTTGAACTGTTCTTGAACAAAGACAACTGTATAATTGAATTTTAAAACGTTTTTGTTTATTTTTTTTTCTCCCAGTGTTATCAATTAATGGTGTATTTGAATGGATATCATTTCATAATGTGTGTGTATTTGTATGTACATGTGGCTTGAATGGTTGGAACATTGAAATTACAAATGTGAGATCAGGATTTGAGTCATACAACAGTTGATTTGTCAAGGAAATGATTTCTTAATGATACAAATGTTCTTGCATTGCAACACAAACAGTCAGTCATTACTAAGTAACAAACAGTCAGTCATTACTAAGTAACAAACAGTCAGTCATTACATACAGGGAGTTACAGAAGTAGGTATACGGTAAGTATTATAACAATATTAATATCCACGTGTGTTGTAATGCAATGGATATCAGCAGGGAATGGGAAATCAGAGAGTCAAGTTTGAATTCCAGTTAAATTCATTGCATTATGCACAAATACCCTTGAAAAAGTTATTAATATATCTCTTCCCTCCAGCTATGGGTTAAATAGCAGGATAGATTGTTTTCTATAGCCTTGGTTGAAACCAGTCTACCATAGAAAGTAATGGCAACCTACTGTTAGAAAATCTTCTGCCCAGTCAGTCATGTCTTTTTTGAGACATGATTGCCCAAATGTGTATCACATATAACACTAAACTAGGATGTGTGTTGTGGTGCAGAGAACACTGGCTTGGAATGAAAAATGAAGAGCTGAGATCAAAGTCAAATGAAATTTGTTGCATTCAATTATGCATAAATGCTATTGGGAAAGGTATTAATCCACCACTTCCCCTCCAGCAGGAAAGATTGGGTTCTATAGCCTTGGTTAGCAACCTGTATACCTCAGAAAGTAATGGCAATTTACTGTGGGAAAATCTTCTGCCCAGTCAGTCATGTTTCTTTCTTGACAAAAAGCACTTAATGACTGAATAAAATAGTGGTTCTAGAATTTATAAGGAATATTTTTATTTTCATGATTTTTATTATAACACATTATGGTTTTTATTTTTTTATAAATAATTATAGTAATTTTCTTGGAGGTAAAAAAGAGTTTCAATTCTAGTATATCTTGTGATGAATTTGGTCTATCTACTGAACTTATCTGTCTGCCCAGAGTGCGGGAGGGTATGTTTAAGTAAAGCTGAATTGACAAGCCAGTCACGTAGTCACAATGTTAGAACATGTGTATACGATTTCTATGATGATGTGGTCACCTCTAATAAATGTGGTAAACAGTATAAATCACTATCAGGATTGAAGCAGCACTTGAGAATCCACAATACTTCAGCAGCCAGATCATGGCATCTGATGCTGTGACGATTATGGACTTCACTGTAAGTCACTGGCCAGGAAAAATGAGCCACATACATGCTAGGCAAATGTTAGTTGGTTGTTTTGTTTTTATGGCATATCAACCTCGGCGGGTCATTTATTGCCAACTAAATTTTTATTTATTTATTGCTGATAATACCTTTGCATTTCAACAATTTATTGTTGTTTTTATGTAAGTTTTGTGTCTAGTAATAATTTTTTCTTTTCGAGTATCAAGATTTATTGGGATTTGTTTTTTTTTTATGGACAGAGTCCCCAAGACCTACCCTGTTATTTAACCCATAACTGGAGGGAAGAGATGGATTAATACCTTTCTCAAGGGTACCAGTGCTTAAGTGAATGCAGGGTATTCAACTGAAATTTGAACTCGGCTCACCGACTTCTCTTCCTGAGCCGATATCCACTGCACCACAATGCAAATCCGTCACTATACACTTACAGCACCTGGTATTCCCAAGCGGTCACCCACCTAAGTACTGACCAGGTTCAATGTTACTTAACTTCGGTGATCAAGCAAGAACCGGTGTATTCAACGTGATATGGCCATAAACCGCTTGGCAAATGTAAAAACTAAGGTACAAATAATGTCAAATGATGGTAGTACTCGATAGTGAGTTTGCAGTCATCATATATATATATATATATATATATGAGTGTGTGGTTGAGTGGTTAAAATGTTCACTTTTAGACCATGGAGCCTGAGTTTGAATCTCACTGTGGTTGATTTGTCAGGAAGTTGATTTCTTCACGTTATTGGTTTGGATATGAAGCAATCCAAGCATGCCCCACCTTTGGAAAGTGCCTGAAAATCATACCACGGGTTGACACAAGCCTTGTGAGTGAAATTAGGTAGATGAATCCCTTTGAGGAGTCCTGGCCTTGTTCAGACTATTGTTCACACTAGATAACGTGCTCTCTCCCAGAAACTGTAACTAAGATCTGCTCAGTATAGTTGCAGTATAAAACTCAGATGGGCTCTGCAGGTGTTAAACAAACACAAGTTTGCCTGAGCAGAGGTCTACAATGGGGATTAGCTAACCACCCTGGTAGACGGGTATCCCTGAATATGAATGGCTAGCCACTATATATATTTATATATATTTATACATATATAAAATATATTCATTTTCTTTGGCCAAAATTTTTTCAGTATTCTACTATTTTTAAAATGATTATTTTGTTCTTTAAAAAATTCAGTGTGCTTTTTGATATTATAACCATCTTTCAAAAAATATTCTTCAAAGAAGCTGATAAGCAACAACAGGAATCGTTAATCTTAAACATTTCAAATTTTACAGCTGTGAGATTTCTTTGGGCAAATTGATGTATTTTTCATCTCAGTTTTATTTAATTCATTTTTCTTTAAAAATATTTCTGATAACAGTATTCTGGGTTATTAAGTGCATATAGACACACATGTGTGTGTATATATATATCTTTTCTGATTTTTTTTTATATAACTTCATTCTATTTTCAATGAACATTACTTAATCTCTTTAGTTCTTCAGTAGAATTTATTGAATGAATGTTTTGTGTAGGCTTCACTGCTGCCCTCCCACTCAATACATATCAATTGATTATTCCTCACTAATCAGAGAAAGATGCATACACCCATGCACATTGCACATGCAATTTCAGTACAAACAATATTTTATCCTTTTGGTGCACAAACTCAAATTGGGCAATTCTGCTTACAATCAGATGAAAATTATTTTCAAATTTTAGCATTTATTTTTATATTAATTAAAAAATGATAAAGTTCTTACAAACAACAAATTATTGTAATTTTCTTCAAATGTTTCATTTTCAGCAGATAGCAAATTTATATGTCTTTTTTCACATCTAAGAAAAGTGACCTGTTAGGCTTGTTGTATACACATATCAATGGAAATTAGTGGCTTCCATACAGGAAACATTCAGTTTTCATTGACTGAGCAGGGGTTTACAATGGAGATTAGCTAACTGCCCTGGTAGAGGGATATACTTGAATATGAGTGGCCAGCAATTATATACATATATATATAAAACATATTCATTTTCTTAGGCCAAAATCTTTTCAGTATTCTACAATTTTTAAAATGATTATTTTTTTCTTTAAAAAATTAAGTGTACTTTATGATAGTATAATCATCTTTCAAGAAATATTCATCAAAGAAGTTCATAAGCTCCAATCTTAATCTTAAACATTTAAAAATGACAGCATTACTATCAGTTGAAATATACAGAAGATTTTTCTTTAAAGATTTTTTTCAAGAACTTCCCATGTTCCCTGTTATTCATCTTTCTAGTATTCATGGCAGTTTCCTTCCAAACTGTTTTTGTTTAAAATAGCAGAAATAATCAACATCTTTATTACATCATTATTTTTTCTTCTATTTACATTTGCTACTAAAATTTGTTGCAGATTTCTAGTGATATGGTTTTTGTTATTTTGTGAAGTTCCTTTTTCTGTGGTGCTCTGGTGTGAGTGAAAACAGACAGATTGGGGATTATTTTCTTTTAGACCTAAAATATTAATTCACTGGAAGTCATTTTTAGAAAGTGAACTGAAAAAAAAAGCAGTTGTACATTTATGATAGTTTAGACATTTCTGACTGACTTAAGCCCTAAATATGACATCCATATATGAGTAGAGATCTGATAAAGAAAATCGCTCAATTACTCAGTTAAATGGTATTTACAGTATTTGGACTATTGTCCTCATCTTTGGAACACATGGCCTAGTGGATATAAAAACTGGTTAATTCCTGTGACTTGAACCAAAGACTTTTGAGTTCAGTACCAGGCTTCAACAGTGGTAAACAAGTAACTTACAGGGTTAGAGGTAGATAACTCATGACTTCCAAAAGAGGCACTACTATGCAAGGAATGGAGTTCATATACCCCAGTGATTGTAATAAAGGGTTCAGTTTAAAATTCTTAGCACCTGAAGAAGGCCAGAGCTTACAACAGCCAAAACATCATACAAATGGCAACAAAGATGAGGACAATAGTCTGAATAACATAAATACTACCTCATATCAGAAATATAGACAAATACTCAGTTTAATATTTTAGTTTTTAGCATCTTACATCGTTGGACACTGGTATCCGTAGCATATCCCATGTTCAATTTCTTTATTTCTTATACTTGCATTAATAAAGGCGAGTTGTTCCAGCAGTCACATACAAGGTGGGGCAAAGAGGGTATCTGATACAAGTTAATGAAAATTGATGTCCTGAATTTAAAATGTTCTGTTCAAAATCTTGAAATTCATATCTGGAATTTTCTGCTTAAAACAAAAAGGCATCACAAAGTAATGTACAGCTATGTCTTAGAACATTTTTAGAATGTGCATTTTTTTTTTTTAATCATATCACCCCGAGCAAGGTGGTAATGCCACTGATGTGCAGGGGGCTACGTAATAGTGAAAAGGTTGGAAAAGATAATGCCGGAAACCACATCCTAAACAGGGAACAAGGGATGAGCCTCTTAACCTGTTCAATAGACATGAGTGGAGTGTGAACCAGGCGATAGATAGATCTATCTACTCCAATTGAAAAAAAGAAAAAACAAACAAAGTGAGAAGATTGGAAAAGAGAAAGCCGGAAACCACATCCTAAACAGGGAACAAAGGATGAGCCTCTTAACCTGTTCAATAGACATGGGTGGAGTGTGAACCAGGCGATAGATAGATCTATCTACTCCAATTGAAAAAAAACAAACAAAGTGAGAAGATTGGAAAAGAGAAAGCCGGAAACCACATCCTAAACAGGGAACAAGGGATGAGCCTCATAATGTTCAATAGACATGGGTGGAGTGTGAACCAGGCGATAGATAGATCTATCTACTCCAATTGAAAAAAAACAAACAAAGTGAGAAGATTGGAAAAGAGAAAGCCGGAAACCACATCCTAAACAGGGAACAAGGGATGAGCCTCATAATGTTCAATAGACATGGGTGGAGTGTGAACCAGGCGATAGATAGATCTATCTACTCCAATTGAAAAAAAACAAACAAAGTGAGAAGATTGGAAAAGAGAAAGCCGGAAACCACATCCTAAACAGGGAACAAGGGATGAGCCTCATAATGTTCAATAGACATGGGTGGAGTGTGAACCAGGCGATAGATAGATCTATCTACTCCAATTGAAAAAAACAAACAAAGTGAGAAGATTGGAAAAGAGAAAGCCGGAAACCACATCCTAAACAGGGAAGAAGGGATGAGCCTCTTAACCTGTTCAATAGACATGGGTGGAGTGTGAACCGGGTGATAGATAGATCTATCTACTCCAATTTTTATCCAAAATATTTACTTGACAAATCCCATTTCATATTCTGTATTAAAACTCATGATTATTTGCTGTCTGTTAGACCTGGAGGTGAATGTTATCAACATTTGCTGCAATGGCTTCCAGGTACCTGAAAATGAAACTTATCATACCTACTGTGTATAATATATTCATTTTAATGTTTATACATATATCTTTTCTTAGATCATCCTGTAGGCTTGCAGCTATATAAAGTTGAAACAGCAGTCTGCATGCTATCTCTGAAGTTAAGCAACACCAGTCTGGTTAGTACCTATATGGGTGACCACTTGGATGCATCAAGTGCTGTAAGCTTGGATGTGTTGGTAGTGTAATGAATAACAGCTAGAAATTAGAGATCAGAGAGTTGAGTTTCAATCCCAGTCAGGTTTATAATATTCATTTATATGCAAATAATTTTGTGAAAAATATGAATCCACTTCTCGCCCAACCTGAGAACCTGAGGATGAAGGTTGGGTAGATGGGGAAGAGTGTTTGAGAGAATGAATGCAAGTTAGTGTGTTAGGAGGTGTCTATTGACCTTACATTTAAACTCCTGGAGATTGTAGCTGTCGGAGAAGCAAGTGTATGAAAGGGAATTCCACAGGCAGGAAGTTTGAGAGCCTCTAAGATGAAAGGGGTCACAGGGTGTGTAAGAATTAAGAACAGGAACATTAATAATGAGCAGAAAGTGAAATGAGTAATTTAGACAGTAGATAGCAATTGGCTTTGCATTTAAGTTTTTCCTGATTAAAGTTGGCTGGAAAGCATAGAGCCATGAGGGAGTTGCCAGAAATGAAAAGGGCCAGAATAAAAACTGCTAGAATAGAATTTATGGCTACATATAGCCAGCTTGAATGTAAATTGATAAGATCTCAACAACAGTCTAGTCAGTCAGTTAAGTGCCATACGTGATACATGCTTTGGGCGATCATGTCTCAAAAGAGACATAACTGACTGGGCAGAAGATTATCCCACAGTAGGTTGGCATTGCTTTCTGCGGTAGACTGGTTGCCATCCAAGGCTATAGAACCCAATCTGTCCTATTATTTGACTCAAAGCTAGAGGGGGAAGAGATGTATTATATTATTAAGTAATAATTAGTGGGGAAACAGTTTATTACTTCATAACAATATAAAATGATCCCCCACTTTATGCTCAGTAGAAGCCTTAATCATGATTCCGACTATTATATTCAGTCAGTCAGTTAAGTGCCATACTTGATACACGCTTTGGGTGATCATGTCTCGAAAGAGACATAACTGACTGGGCAGAAGATTATCCCACAGTACGTTGCCATTGCTTTTTGCAGTAGACTGGTTACCATCCAAGGCTATAGACCCCAATCTGTTCTATTACTTAACCCATAACTGGAGGGAAGAGACATATTTATACCTTTCCCAAGGGTATTTGTGCATAAGCAAATGCGAGGAATTTCAACTGGAATTCGAACTCGGCTCCCCAATTTTGTCATTCTGAGTCGATATCCATTGCACCACAATGCACAGTTTAGTACTCTACTTAAATTTATAGAGTCTAGGTATCACAGTGAATAGCTCATCCAAACAATTACCATGAAAGTATTTATAAAAAAAGGTAGAGAGAAGTAACCTTGCAGAAGTGGGTAAGTATCTCAAGCTGGGCCACCAGATCAGATCCAGTAATATTGCTGGTTGTTCTTTGGATCTTATCAAGAATCTGAAAGTAAATAGTAGGTGCGCCAGACAATATATGGCAGTAATATTCTAGGCACGGATGAATAGTAAACTTATGCATACGTAATTACAGATATGAATCAGCATATTTATTTTCAATGTATTAATACTATATTTGTACTGATTATTATTATTCTTTTCTGTGTTGTGTTCTTTCAGGATATATAAAAACATCACACTTCACAATTTCCTATCCTTTGTAGCTATTAAAAATTGTTTTTTATTATGCCTTCTCCTGAATTGTATCTACCATACATTTACACAAGTTTGATATATATATATATTATTCATTGTTTCCCTTGACCTGTCTTCCTTTCAGTATTTGTGAGTATTCAATTCTCTAAGCCCTTATTTCTCATTATGCATCCCAATAATTTAAACTGTCTATTACTAATTCTAAGTCTCATTTTGTTTTCATTTTCCTTAAAATTTAGTTCTGTTTGAAAATAGACCATATATGATTATAAAAGGGAATAACAAGCAGAAGCAGTATGTTTCATGCTTCAATGTTAATGCATGAAACAGATTGTCACTGTTTGTGTTCATTTCAGTGTTTTTATATATATATATATATATACATACTAGCAGTATAGCCCGGCGTTGCTCAGGTGTAATGAAAGCTTTAATACTAATCCATGGTCCTGGAGCTCAGACTCTTTGGATGTTGGCACGAAAAACTAAAAAGCAATAATTTTTTCCAGTTAAAGTGAAACTGTAGACTGAAAGAAAAATGAATGGATGTCAGTCAAATTTTGATTTCCTGGTATTGATATCAAATAAGTTTTTTTCATTGTAAACTGAATTTTGAAGGCTAAATAAGTCCTCTGTGTAAATGGTATTATGGCTGAGACTAAGAACAACAATTATACCTACTTAGAGCCAAACCCAAAGCAAAAACTAAAACAAAAGGGCTGAAAAAATACATACAGGCAGACACACACACATCTTGCATTTTAAATATATATATATATATATATATCGATTTTCTGCACTAATGTAAGAACTGCAACCTTGAAACTTCTGAATATCATTTCTGATGTCTTTATCTATGAGTATATCAAATTTGATTAAAATCGGACCACTCCTTCTATAACCCGATTTTTTCGATTATCGATTTTCAATATTTATCGAGGGTACCATGACACAAATCCTAGCTATGAACACTTGCAGACACTTATAGTACAACTGCATAAATTTTCAAGAAAATCGGTTCAGCAGTTTTGGAGTCTATAGGTAACGGACGCACACAGACACACAAAGTTCCATTTATAAATAATTTTATATATATATATATATACACTATTGGCCATAATTATTAGGCCACCCCTGCTTTTTAAAAGAAATGATGTATTTCATACTATTTTTAGTGGATAAATCTAAATGAAAATAGAATAGTTCTTTTGTTATTATTACTTTGCAAAATTTTACAAGGCAAGGAAGCAAAGATGAACTCGTCCGAATCACCCTAAATTTTCTTGATTCTTTCATTGATGAAACTGTAATATAGGTAATTATTAAATATTTATAAATTCATTTGATGCACATGTTATTGTGTAGTATTAACAAAAGAACCATGCTATTTTCATTTACAATTAGTCACTTGGCAATAAAATCTGAAAAAACTGCAATATAGGTAATTATTAAATATTTATAAATTCATTTGATGCACATGTTATTGTGCAGTATTAACAAAAGAACCACTTTAGTTTCATTTACAATTAGTTACTTAGCTATAAAACTAAAAAATAGTATGACATACATCATTTTTTTGAAACACTGGGGTGGCCTAATAATTATGGCCGGTACTGTGTGTGTGTATATATATATATATATATATATATATATATATATTACACAAAAAAATCATGTGTGTGATAAAATATAGTTTTAAGGTATGCTATATTTATGGGCTAAAGTGCTCAATTTTCAATATCAGAAATAGAGTGTATGTAAATATAAATGTGGGCATTATTGCCTCTGGCTTTTGTGTAGCTATATAGATATATATATATAGTCATCCGCAGACAGATCTGTTTCGCTGTATCACAGCTCATCAGTACAGTTAGACTCCGATTGCTTTTAACCCAGGATTGAAATGTGACCGAAGTGGCGTCGGTCGGCAATTCTACCTCTGGGCTATGGGCGCACGGTAAAAGAAGGCAGACTTTTTAGTGTGTATATTATCACTATAGACGCCCAATAGCCAGAATGCTCAAATTCAGTAGTGAATGAGTGATGCCTACATGCCAGGGTAGCTACTGTTTTTCAAAGTCTACCATTCTTCCAGAGTGCTCAATCAGAGTGTGAGAGCATAAATAGTCATCCACAGATGATATTGATATATATATATATATATATATATATATATATATAGTTATACATAAATGTATTTGACAACCAATTATTTTTTTATGGTTTTGATTAATCATTTCAAATTTGATATTTGATTTGATAATATTTATCTGTTCAGTTTTATTAAAATAATTTAACATTTAATTGAATATAAGTAAGTGAGAATTAATAGTATTATTTCCAACATTAGCAATAATAATAATTTTTACGTACTCATTTGTGAAGAAAAAGAATAAATTTGTAAATAAACTAGGTCATCGTATCAGCTACAACTGAGCCATCCTACACTCACTAAATAATGTATTTTACATTAATTTTTTTTTTCATTTTTGGTCTCAGAAAACAAAAAACTAAGACAAAGATCTGAAAAAAAAACTGATTGAGTCTTATCAATCTTAGGAAGGCTTTTAATGGAATTTCTAAATGGGTTTTCATGTTCCATTTCAGTATGTTATTTATCATTCTTAAAAAAAGAAAGAAACTGATACTATATGAATGCTTTCAAGACTGAGTTGTCCAAGAAAGATTTCAATAGGAGGAGTGACTAAAATCATGGAAAAAGTTTTAATCAACCCAAAATTGAGGATAAAGCCAATCCAGACTGTTCAGAAAAATGATGAAACAAATGCAAGTATTTACAATTAATATATGTTTATGCCGCAATCTTTCCTTTAAAGATGTTTTGTTAAAAACAACCAACAAGGAAAATTTTATTAATTTTTCATTTAATTTTTCCAGTATGTTATAGGTAAGGAATATAACAATATCCCATAATTTTTTTACTTTCTCAGCTCTTTCAGCCACTTTACTGGCCATTTTTAATGATGCTATTTTTTCTGATGTTGTTATTTCATCCTCATGTTTTGATTGCAATGTTTTGTAGAAAATTGAACTGTCAAAGATTTTGTGAATGTGTTGCAAAGAAAAAAGCCGCTACTGATAAAAACTTAAAAAGAACTGTTTAGCGTTTACAATTTAAGATCAATCAAATTATTAGTAGAATGCAGTTATTTAGTCAAAAATAAGAAAAACACAAAAAATGAACTTTAAGAAGATAATCTGCAATATCATCTGTTATTATATGGAATTTCTTTTATATTTTTTCAGTTCATTGGTATTTGTTTATTTCACATACCATGAACTGTCCTACCCTTACTGCTTTGGCATTTATACAGTCTGTGCTAATTAAGCAGTCATTCAAATTTCACTACATCATGTTTGTTGAAAAACGCATGATGTAAAAAATATTATCTTAATAATGAACTATGAAGGGGTAAACATCAGCAAGATAGAGTGGAAAACAGCCCATTTTTTCAAAACAAATTGTTTATCCCCTGCTATCTAGCTGAGATCCCTTCAGCATTTTATCTTCCAACAAGATAATGATCTGATTTATATGAAAAGCAAAAAAAAAAAATTACCACAGAATGGAAAAATGATGTTAAAACAATTGAATAGGCTTTTACAATCAAACATTCAATCATTTCTGGTAAGAACTGAAATAACTGTTTATAAACAGAAGCCATTAAATCTGCATGACTTGGAATGATTCTGTATAGAAGAATGATTCAAAATATCATTTGAGAGATGAAGAAGCCATACTAGAGACTACAGAAAACCTTGATTAACAGTGATTGGTGCCAATGAAGCCTCAAGTATAAATTGTGAGGGCTAAATACTTTCTTACAAAAGTGAACTGATCAATGTAGACACTATCAAGAAAGAAAGAAATGCCAAAATGAAGATCATCTGATCAATTTATAGAGATAGAAAATATATTTTTTATCTTTACAGTCAGTTAAGTGCCATACGTGATACACGCTTGGACAATCATGTCTCAAAAGAAACATGACTGACTGGGCAGAAGATTATCCCACAGTAAGTTGCCATTACTTTCTGTGGTAGACTGGTTGAAAGCCAAGACTATAGAACCCAAAATGTCCTGTTATTTAACCCATAACTGGTGGGGAGAGATGGATTAATACCTTTCCCAAGGGTATTTGCGCATAAATGAATGCAAGGAATTCAACTGGAATTCGAACTCAGCTTCCTGATTTCTCATTCTGAGCACATGATCAATTAAAAAAGAAAGAATCAAAATTTGAAAGTTACCCATTGGGGAAGATGTGGTGAGGTAATATTTTGAAAAGATGAAGTATTACTTGGAGGGAAATGAGGTATTATTTGGGAAAAGGAGATATTACTTGGATAGATAATTATATTATTTATCAAACTATATCTAAAATTTGCACAAATCATTCTCTCTGAGTTACAAAAATGTTATACCATTCATGTTTCTGGAAAAGTTTTCAAGAAATCTTCCAGAAATATCTTCTCAGAAATAGAATGCATTATATACTACTGAATATTTCTTGAAGATTCATTGCTGAAAATGAAAGAATAGATTGTAGTCATCTTCATAGATTTTTTAATTCTTGATGACCTGTTGATTAACCAAATTATTTAATACAGTTGACCTCTTTTCATACCTTCAGATCTATTTTCTGTTTTACATTGCTAGACTTCAATGACACATATTTATAGATTTATAAAAAAATTCTATAGAAGTTATTTTGGGGGCAGTGAAATATTTATCAACCAATCTTGCCGAGTTTGACAAAATTTAAATCAAGTTGTCTTTATGAATGATTTCAACTTCCATCTCAACCTCTTTGCTCAAAAGGGAAATTGTGAGTACAAATTGTTTTAGTCATTAGTTTTAGGCACAAATATTTGGCACACATTTTCTTGCAGGTTACAGGTGATCCAATTTATATAGGACATGGAGATCTTTTAAATGTTCTATTTAAAAAGATATTTCATATAAAATTTAAAAGTTTTCTCTTTATTTTTAATAATTTTATATATACATAAAGTGCTATCCAAAACTGTACATAATTTTAAAAATATGTCAAATAGCAGCTTTTACAACCACACTTTATAGAACAGGGTGCAAACAGCTCAAGGGTCTTACTTTGAACAAGATAGAAACTCAGTAATTTCTTTTCAAGCCCACACTTCCCGAGCTTTTGTGTTGTATGCCATCAATATATCTATTATAAAAATCATAGGAAAATTAAAAAAAACAAACTAGAAAGTTAAGTCAAAACCCACAAACCTCTACCAAATCAATACTAATTAGCAAAAGATAATTATTAAAATGAGAAAAAATAACTGCAATGAACTTGATCACTCTCAAGAGTGAAGATACAAACAATGAAATCAACTGCTCTCAAAATTAAATGCACACTTAAAATGTAGCAGGGGAGGTAATTCAAAATTAAAAAGGATCTAGGGAAGGTAATTCAGTATTTCACATTGAAAGGCAAAACATAAATTTTAGTAATAAAACCAGAAACAACCCAAAAACTTTATCCCGTACGAGATCAAATCCAAAATCTAATCAATTCTTGCCAATCGTGAGGCCAATCATCCCTAAAAGTTTCATTTGAATCTATCCCGTGGGTCTTGAGATATTTTAACTACAGACAAACAAATGCAACTGAATACAATACCTCTGCCTTATGGCATAGATAAGTTACCATAAAATGATTCATGATTTAAAACAGCTCAGTATATATATATATATATATATATATATGTATTATGTAAATATATATATATGTGACATTTTTTATGATATCACAAAATTTCTAATGAAAACTCTAGAATTAGTTTATACTTGATTTGAGAGTTTCCATCCAGATGTTTGCTACCACTAAATAAAGGTATTTTTTTAAATTATTAAATAAAGCTGCAAAATTCAAAAGTATTAATAAAAATAAATCATTTATTGCCTTTTAGATATTCAATCATTTTTATGCATAAAAAGTTATAACTTTAATTAAATTTAATACAAATTTAATTATCTTCCAATTCATTTGGTCCAATTTTCATCAATTATGGGCAAATCATAACAACCAAAACTTTGGAAAAAGTGTGAAAATTTCACAATCAGTTTCTTTAAAACATTTCAATCATAAGACAAAATTTATTCTATAATAATAATTCTCAATAATTCTGTAGAAATCAAATTTGCAATTGATATATAAGGTTCCCAAGCTTATCATTTATTTAGTAAAGAATCTATCATTAACAACTGAAATTAGCATAATTAACAAAATTAATAATTCTCTGACTATTTATGAATGTAGATCAATATGTTTGTAGCTTAACAGTAATTATTCATTTCCTATAACTCACTAAGGTTAGACCCATATGAGTGAAATCCTAACAAGAAGTGCAGTTTATGACATCCCATGTTAATTTAAACAGGTATACTTACTTGAGTCTGATGTTGCCATTTTGTAGCTTGTTTCTTAGGATGTCCCTCCTGCTAAAAATCTATATGTTGTTTTCTTACAGTTGATAATTAATAATTTTTTTCTCTTTTTCTTTTACTCCATTTACTCGAAGTTTCTCCAGTTTTCCTTTATGTATCCTGTGTTTTTTAGATTGCCTCTGCCAATAATAAATCCTGGTAGAACTTCTTGAATAAGATAACCTTGCTGCATAGATTGAGTAAATCTCATTTTACATGCTTTTTAAGAATACAGGTGATATTTATATGAAACTACAGAATTATTACTCCTACATTTGTAAAAGTATTTCAAATCATTGTACTGACCTGACCTTTCTTAAACTGAGAATTTACAAACAGCTTCATTCATGTAATTTTACATCAAACATCATCTGGCCAAATTGAAGCTGACTGATATTTTTACCTTTAATGACATTTATCTAAACTTATTTATAAGTGGAACTTTGTGTCCATTACCTATAGACTCCGAAATGGCTGAACCGATTTTCTTGAAAATTTACAGTTGTACTATAAGCGTCTGCGAGTGTTTTTAGCTAGGTTTTGTGTTGAGGTACCCCCAATAAATATTGAAAATTGATAATCGAAAAATCAGGTTATATTTAATCAAATTTGATACACTCAAACAAAGACATAAGAAATGATATTCAAAGGTTTCACGGTTGCAGTTCTTACAATAGTGCAGAAAATCGATAATATATACCGGGTCTGATCAAAATCAGTTTTTCAGCCCTTTCATTTAAGTTTTTGCTTTGGGTTTGACTCTAAGTAGGTATAATTGTAGTTCTTAGTCTCAGCCATGATACTATTTACTCAGAGGACTTATTTAGCCCTCAAAATACAGTTTATGTCAAAAAATACTTATTTGATATCGATACCAGAAAATCAAAATTTGACTTACATTCATTCATTTTTCTTTCAGTCTACAGTTTCGCTTTGACTGGAAACAACTATTGCTTTTTAGTCTTTCATGCCAATGTCCAAAGAGTCTGAGCTCCAGGACCATGGATTAGTTTTAAAGCTTTCATTACACCTGAGCAACGCCGGGCTATACTGCTAGTAAATCAATAATTTTAACACATTTATGGATGTTTTTAATCAGGCACTCTTATTTAAACATTTTTTTTTTAATAAGCGTTTCACCCCGAGCAAGTCATTTCACTGCCACTACTGTGCAGGGGGCTACATAGAGTGGAGGAAGAATGGCTAAATATAGGAAATGTCAGAGGGTGGGTAAGGATACCGAGAATGAGGGTTGGGTAGATGAGAGTGTTCTGAGAATAATTGGAAGTTAGTGTGATAGGAGGTGTCTATTGACCCTACATTTAAACACCTGAAGATTGTAGCTGTTGGGAAAGCAGACATGTGGAAGGGAATTCCACAGGCGGGAAGCGCAAGAAAAGAAGCTGTTGGAGTAGAAATTACGGTTACATCTTATCTGTTTAACTGTAAAAGGGTGGCACCTACTTGCTAACCTAGTATCTTGTGCAAATTCGTGCTTAGGTGACACCAGTGATCTAAGTTCATCAGAGCAGAAGCCATGAAAGTACTTGTAGAAGAGGCACAGGGAAGCCACATCACGCCGGTGAGAGAGTGGTTGCAGCCGGTCTGCTAAGTCAGTATCAACCACGTTACAGATTCTCCTTTGTATTTTGTCAAGAAGCCCAAGGTGAGTAGCAGGGACACCCGACCAGATATGGCAGCAGTATTCAATACATGGGCGGATGGTAGATTTGTATATGTGCAGGATAGATTCAGGCAGGAAAAACTTCCGGGCCCTGCAAAGAGAGCCGACTTTCATAGCGGCAGATTTGGCAATGGATTCAATATAGTCATTCCATTTGAGGTCTGCCGAAAGTGTAAGGCCAAGGAGGCGTAGCGTTTTACTCTATGGGAGGCAAGCCTGTTCTATGCTAATGGGAAGTAGATGCAATTGTCTATGGTGGTTAGTTGATAACAGCTTCGTTTTAGAAGCATTGAAATTTACTAGCCATTTCCTACCCCAGGCCACTATGGATTGGAGGTCCTTTTCAAGCTTGGCAGCGAGGTTCGCTTTGTCGCCCACACTGGGTTTTTGATCGAGGCAAGAGAAGATTGTGGTGTCATCGGCGTACATGCCTACTTGGGATCTAATGGCATCGGGGAGATCATTAATGTAGATCAGAAAGAGAGTGGGACCTAAAATAGAACCTTAAGGGACACCCACATTCGTATGGTAGTTTTGGGAGGCATGCCCTTTTAATACTACCTTCAATGTGCAGTTAGAGAGGAATGACTGGATGAGGTCAAACAGATGTCCAGTTATACTGTAGCTCCACAGTTTGCATAAGAGGCCAGCGTGCCAAACCCTGTCGAACGCTTTGGAGATATCCAAGGCAATGGTTCGGGCTTCGCCATTCTTGTCAAGAGCCCAGTATATGTACTCGGTAATGGTTGTTAGCATATCAGCAGCAGACCCGGTGAGCAAAACCCGTACTGTTTGTCAGAGAGAAGCCTGTGGGCCATGAGATGCTGAATCACCTCGGCATTGATAATGGCTTTGAAAACTTTGCCGAAGATCAAAAGGAGACTAATAGGACGGTAATTGGCAGGGTCTGAGGGTTCGCCAGAATTCTTAAATATAGGAACTACACAGGAGGTCTTCCAACAGGCAGGAAAACAGGAAGCAGATAGGCAGAGGTTATAGAGTTTAGAGAGGATAGAGGAGCATCTAATATTTTATTCCTTTTGCCAAGAGGAATAATAATTTACTATGATATAGTGAAACCACAAAATGAGATGTGAAAGAAGAAACCTTTTTGCACCACAACAATGCATAGACACATTAGAATCAAATGGTAAATATATTAAAAAACCTGAAATCTACAACAGATGCACATTTTCCATGCTGCCTCTGTTGCCACAAAGTTCAACATTCTTCAGCTTTGTTACAGTTGAAGCTCCTGTACACAATTGTATCAGAAATTTCCATTATTCATTCTAGTCTAAAATTGTTTTTATAGAATTGTAAATAAACCTTTTAATTATATGCATGTGTATGTGCTTAAAATTTGCTATATTTATGGAGATAAAGTGTTCAGTCTCAGAGATAGATCCTTTGAGAGTGTGGACATATGAGTTGACACTGAATAGTGACTGTATTTGATACTTGAATCAATCCCTAGACCATATGCACATTGTCTATATTTATGTTTATGCAAATTTGGTTGAAGACCAATTAAAATTCTTTGTTTATAATTTCTTTTTTTTTTTTTATGGTTTCAACCATTTTCTATGGTTTAGACCCTTTTTCTTAATTTCGAGAGAAAACATGAAAATAAATTGCAAAATATTTTCTGAGAACTTTTGGATTTCATAAACCATTTTGGAAGAGTTTTATTCTTATGTTGATAGAATTATATATGCATTTCATTTCTTAATATACAAGTGTCACATACATTATCTTTTTTTCTTTTTGTATTCTATTTGTAAAAGATTCCACTCAGACAGCTTCTTCCAAAGAACTTCTATTCTGTATAACAAACTTACAAGAGGATGCTCTTTTTGATCAATACATTCTCCTAGTGGTTAATTTCTCTTTAATAAGCTGCACTTGTTACCTCTTCTTAGACTTATACAATATAATTAAGTCTCTACCTTGATTGGCTCTTAAGCCTTGTATTCAGTGAACATTAGTAAAAAACTAATTCTTTGTAAACTGCTTTAATTTTTTCTGCTTCTACAAAGCCTTGTGATATAAAATACAAAAATAAAAGTATCCATCATAAAACAAAAATTTTCTGGACTTCTATCCTCTTCTTTGTTGTTTTTGTGATAGTGGTTCAGAATATACTCTCAATTCTTATTCTGGAGCATTGTTGTCATATCTATGCTGGAGTTACCTAATCTTCTCTTTCCAGATTCAACTGTCTTCAAATGCATTTCCACATCCTTGTAGGTGAGAAATTGTTTTACACCTGACAACAGCTTTCTCACAGATGTAACATTTATAGCCTATCACTACCTTATTGCTATGAAAAATGTTCTGACCAAGTACATTCAATGGTTCAAGCATTCAGACTTTTACATCTAAAATCTGTCAGGCCACTTCACGCAAGGGCAAACTATCCTTATTTCATTGGTAAGAAATAAGTTCAATTTGGACAGCTTTTTGACAAGGGGCACTACTTTGGGTAACAAACTCATGAGAAGATGCTTTCTTGATCTCTACAATAATTAAACTCTTCAAGTCTATGGTCAACCATTATTCATCTTAGATACCCTCATAATCTACAAAATTCTTTTGTTCATAAAAAAGTCATTCAGTAACCCTCTATAGTAAGTGGTTTTTGGGTTTTGTATTAGAATGTGTATTGTGGTGTAGTGGATATCGACTCAGAACAAGAACTTAGAGAGTAGAATTCACCTCATTCACTTACCCACAAACACCCTTGGGAAAGATATGAATCTGTCACTTCTCCCTTCAGCTATGGGTTAAATCGCAGGCTAGATTGTGTTTTATAGCTTGATTGACAACCAGTCTATCACAGAAAGTAGCAGCAATCTACTGCAGAAAAATCTGCCCAGTCAATCATGTCTTTTTTGAGACATGATCACCCAAGTGTCTATTATCTATGGCACTTCACTGATTACGTGAACAATAGCATAAAAATGTGTTTGTTATATTCAGCAAACTCCAATGAAATTTGGAACAGATATGATAGACATCTAAATAATACCTGAAAGGACAATGAGTGAAGAAAACCAAGAAAATGAAATTGTAAGCCTGAAAGCTTTATTTTATTACATTAATAACAGATGCCTTATCTAAAATAATTCAGTCAGAAAGAATGTTAATAACTTATACTCTGGTACCTCCAGTCTGATACTAAATAATGGCACGTCTACCAAAGTTTATACTTTTTACCAAGTCAAAAGGATTTCATTAGTATGTGTGGATAGTACAACAACTATCAGTGTTGAAAATAAAACCTTTGGCTTGAGTTCAAGTTCCAACTGAGTCTGTTTTGTCTACCTCATTCTAATGTTCTTAGAAAAAGCATAAACCCATCTTCTAATTTTGTGAAATTGTAGAGCATACTGAGCTTGAGTTGCCTTGATAGAGCAACCAATCTAGGAGGACAATTCTTCAAAGCCAGCCTGAAGAAAAATGGGTTCCATCATGTTATCTTGTCCTAGACACACTCACTTCTGTGATGGCTGCAGTACATATGCTACCCCTATGACCCTAAGGGGTTATGAAACTTGTGATCATGAAAAAGATACAGCAATAAGAATTTGTATGTAACCAGTATTGTATTGATCTGTTTGTCTTAAGTACAACACTGTTGAAGTGTTTTGCCAGAAAGAAATCTACATTTTTTTTATCAAAATTGACAATCAAATAAGAAAAAATATTTTTTGAAAACTTCATTGATTCTTATAAAAACAAGTCATGAAAAACTGGAGAAAAATAAAATGCACTGCTAGTGATTTTATTTTGAATGTTTAATCATGATCAGCAGATTAGAATAAACTAACTGCATATAGATAATCTCAAGGTCATTTAAATCTGATAATAAATGATTTTGCTGCTACTAAATAATTATCTTTTGCATTGAAGTTTTAAAAAGATTTATTTAAAAAATAACTCTGGAATTAAAACTTAATTTTGAATTGATTTATTTGCAACAGGAAAAGGAGTATGGTTACTTTTGGTAACATTTAAAAGTAGAAAGGCAGTTACTATGTGTAATATGATGAGCATAAGGCTGAATGGTTAGAATGCTAGCATTTAATTTTTCAAGGAAATGACTACTTGATCAGATCCTTTTGGGGAGACTATTCCAGCACGTGGCATCATTAGTGTCTAAAAACTGTAGTTCAGGTTGACTCAAAACTTGTAAGTGAAATTGGATTGCAAAAAGTTCAGAAGGCTTTTTGTATTTGTATCTCAACCTGTGATGGTCCTTTATTGAATGTTGGCCTTCCCCAAATCATGAGGAGGAAGGAAACAGTACCCTGCCCTAATGCATGATATGAGAGACAAATATGGCATATTTGTGTTATCATGTCTCTTTTCCAGTCATGATCACCCTAGAGTATTTGCATGAACCTGGCTGAAATTCAAAATAAGGTTTCTAGATCCTCATTTCAAGTCATCATCCATTAGACTAGTTTTTTTTTATCATTTCACCCCAAGCAAGGCATTCTACTGCCACTATTGTGCAAGGGGTTACATAGGGAAAGGTGATGAGAAAGAGTGGTTAAATATAGGAAATGTCAGAAGGAGGGTGATTGACGGGTAGGGATACCGAGGATGAGGGTTGGGTAAGTGGGAAGAGTGTTTGAGAGAATGAAAGCAAGTTAGTGTGTTAGGAGGTGTCTATTGACCTCACATTTAAACTCCTGGAGATTGTAGCTGTCAGGGAAGCAAGCATGTGGAAGAGAATTCCACAGGCAGGAAGTGCGAGAAAAGAAGCTGTTGGAGTAGAAATTGCAGTTACATTTTATCGGTTTCACTGTAAAAAGGTGGGACCTAGTTGCTAATCTAGTATGTCGTGCAAATTCGTACCTAGAGGGCACCAGTGATCTAAGTTCATAGAAGCCGTGAAAGTATTTATAGAAGAGGCACAGGGAAGCCATGTCACACCGGTGAGAGAGTGACTGCAGCCAGTCTGCCAAGTTGGTATCGATCACAAAATCACCTGGCATTCACAAGAAATCCCCATTTTTGACACTGCTTAATTTTGATATAAAGAGAACTGGGGAGTTTCAATATGGTATGATCTTAAGCAGCTGGTTGTTTAAGTGTTGAAAAATTAAAATGTGCCTGAGCAGGTGTCTGCAACAGGGATTAGCTAGTAATTCTAATAAAACAGTACACTTGGAAAAAATAACTATCCATTGCATTCTTTGTATTTTTGATTAATCTCTTCATTTAAAATGAATCAACAGCTTTTAGGAATAAGAGAAAATTTCATTCTGAGGAACATTAAGGATTACAAATACAACCTTTTGGCTGAACGTATTTGTTTATGAGAGAATATTGCTGGAAATAATTCTTGTCTGCTGTCAAACTTATAGGTTGTGGGCAAGCAAATTCTTTCATCTGTTTTTGCCTTATTTTGCAGTCTGATACACTTTACTACCTCTAATAGTTTGCATCCCCCGAGTTTATTGCCATTCAGACGTAACTTCATGAATAGGTTCAATAAAATCTCTCTGAATGCAAGACTATTTGGCTATTCGACAATGAGAAATTTATTTGAGCCTTAAACTGAGACTTGGCATCAGATTACGTCGATGCATGCTCTTGTGTGTGTGTTTGTTTTTTGTGAAGACAGAATCAGAGACAAAAACTTTCTTTTGCTTTGCGTGTGAAATCCATTTGGGAGGGTATCCAAAATTTGGAAGGACATTGAAGATTCTCAAATCAGCTGCCCACTTGGAGAGATGCCGTTCTTGGGCAAACACAGTGTAAAAATAGCCAATAATGTGGAATTTATATATCCATGTTTGTAGACAGCTTCTTTGTTTTGGCATTCTGCTAGGCAGACAAAGAAGAAACACATGGATATATAAAAAGATAAAAAATACATTGAGAAATAAAACAACTTGAATATTTTTTTTGAGTTGATATCTCTGTAAAAGAAGAATGAGAAAAAGAAGGATGCCTACAAAATATAAACAAGATTATCTTTGGAAATGAAAGGATTGCAAAGAAAAATACTTTATTTTTATTTATTTATTGATCATAATTTCTGACCTTCTAGATTATCCTTATCTTCTTCAAACGCCAAAATTATCATAGTATTAACAATATTATTATTTTTATTTTGTAAGTTTCTTAGATAAGCATTATCAATTATTATTTCTTTTTTATTTCATCTTAATTTCACTTGCTTTTTTATCACAAATCTGACCATTACACATTGAAAATGAAGACAATTATATTAATATTCATATCTTACCCAAGATGTATTCTTTATTTTCTATTTGCATTGTTTATTAACAGTCACAGAAAGACAGTCAAAATCATGTGATGAAAATAACTAGCATGAAAATGAATAATAATCGATAATGCTTTAAATAATAAAGTTAAAAAGATAATAATATTATTATTAATATTATTGTTGTATTGTGGAATGAAGAGTGAAATGTAGATAAACTTGTAGTGGAACTCTGGATCCTGATTGGTCATCAAATCGCAAAATTCAAAATATGGCAGAGAAACGGTTTTTCCACAGTGAAAGAAAAAAATCATTCTGGAGCCACCCCATGTGACTGGATTGAATATTGAAGGGTGGTCTCTAACCATTCATGGCATTCAGGCAGATGAGATGGTTTGCTGAAACACATCTAAAATGTAACAGCAACTTCAAATCAACCCGGAGATAAGGCCAGGTCGCACCTTGTTCTCTTTCTCCTTACCTCTCTCAACAATTACTACTAGAACACTTTGTACAAACTCTTGATACCTTAACTTTCACAGTGGACATTAATTTTTACAATTCTTGTTATTCCTTCTTTTAATAAATTACTATTTTAACATACAAAATATATATTTTATTATTCCACTCTTCTACACTAATCCACACTTTCTAACTGACAACCAACCTTAAGATGAAAACCTTCTGATAATAATTCTGATGAATATTATTCTGCATAAAAATGGAAGCTGTATTGATTAAGCCTGACAAAAGACCAAACAAAAGAAACATTAACCAGCTCCCTACACTTCAAACTACTTTATTAACAGAGGGGTACAACC
Organism: Ascarosepion bandense; assembly: GCA_037127315.1. Lineage (NCBI taxonomy): Eukaryota > Metazoa > Mollusca > Cephalopoda > Sepiida > Sepiidae > Ascarosepion > Ascarosepion bandense. The sequence continues at coordinate 3,703,925 of JBBBDQ010000365.1, forward strand.
AAGATGTATATACAATATTTACAGTCTCTTGCAGTAGTAGGTGTTACTTCTTGAAGTCTATCATAATGACAACCCCTGTGCTAAGCACACATTGTCATTTATATATCTGGGCAACTGGATATCACATGGTACAAGCCATGACACAACAATTATTAGTTTATTAAAAAAGGTTACCAAGGCATCAAGCAGTTGGGGAAGTTACTGAATGATCATATGAGTAGATTTGAATGACGAGAAAGACAGGCTTCTCGAGGAATGTGAGTTCAAGCCTCACCAGAAACTTATTCTTTATTTCTGATAAGCAATGGAATGATAGTCTGAGAGTTCTGATAGAAGCAATTTAGAATTAAGATAAAATACATATTTCTCTATGTGCTGTGTCTTTTCAAGATATTGGCAATCATGATTCTATAATTGCCTCTCCTTTGTAGCTCTTTATAAATTTTTATTTTTTGATAAATCTCCTAAATCTTGCTCTGGAATCTATTTACTCAAGCTCTCTAGGTAGGTTATGCATTGTTTTTCTATGTTCCTCTGGCCTTCAAATCTGTTCTCTTTCCTCATGATGCGCCCTAAACATTTCAACTGCCTCTTCCTGATAAGTATAAGTGTCCTTTTCATTTATTATTTCTGTAAAAGTGTGTTTATGTGTTCGGTCCTGGGATTCTCAGCATCATTCTATAGAACTGTATTTCTGGTGCTTCAAACTGCTTTATCTGTTAGAAGATTGTCCAGCATTCACTACCAAATAGGAAAACTAATATTACATAACAATTGAGTACTCTTTTCTCTGTTACCAATGAAATATTTCCTGTTTCTTAATACTTTGATAACGTAAATGAAAAATGAATATGAATTAAAAATATTTTTAGCTAAAAGTTTTTAATCAAAATGAACAATGGAAAAATTTCAAAACAAAAATATATGCAAACATAGAGGAGAAAGTTAACTGAAAAATCATGCTTGCTGGCAATCAATATTTAAATAACAAAGTTGATTTTACTGAGGTTTCAAGGCTGATTTTATTGCAGTTTCAAAGCTCTTATAACATCAAATTATTAGCAATATCAACTGTACTTTCTTATTTGTTGTTCTATTATTGATTAGTAATTTTTTTACTTTCACTTTCTCTTTTATATTTAATGACGAAAAGATTTTTGTGCAAAAACATTGAAAAAAGATTTAAACAGAAAAATTACAGACCTCATTTATAAGTAACTATACAATGATACATAAATGTAATGATGCATATGATCATTATTGTTGATGATATCTTTCAGAAAATAATATTTAATAATTTAGCAAGGACTATATATCAGATCTACAACTTATTGTAGCCAAATATTTAACCCATTCATGCCCATCCTTTCATTTTTAGACAGTGGGCATGAATGGGTTATCTTTAGGAGTGTTTAATTAATACCAGTTTGTTTAAACTTCTGAATTTTTAATGTAATTTTTATAATTATCAGAGTTTCTTTTAAAAGCCTGTATATCATACTAGATTTTTAATGTAATTTTTATAATCAATACCAGATTTTACTGTGGAAATTGATAAATTATTTTTAATAACTTTATACAGGATGGAACATGTAAGTTGGCAAAAATTTAATACCATGTAGGGCTTGAAGTCAGGCACAAAAATAAATGCTAAGGTACAAGAAGATTTCATGTTCCCAATTTTTCTCACTGTTCCAACAGTGAGAAAAATCTACCTGTCTGACAATATTTAATAGATAAATTTTACCTCTAATTTTTAAATACTTCCGATGAATTTTTTTATTGGCAGATGTTAGTATTTATACAAAACAATGACTGAAGGTAAAGTTTTAATTCATAAAGTTTTAGTAAAGAGAGCTTGATTAGAGATGTGTGACAGATTTTTAGATATCCCCCCCACAACACTGACTGTATATTCTGCCTATCTAGTAACATGAAAACTTTATATGAAGTCACTGAAGACATGTTTCAGATCAAAACATGTTACCTGGAAAGAAATTTTCTGTGTATATCCCGTTGCCAGAAAAATATAACAAATTATGTTACAATATTTTACATTGTGTGCATGTTTGTGCACATATAAGGTATGTCAAAAAAATATTGAATCATTTGAAAAGCTCAAAAATAAGTTGGTTCTCGGTATAATGGTAACTGCATCCCACAGCAGGGCCTCTGATTGGGAGGTTGTGAGGAGCATGGAACCACTTTTTAATTGCTGTTGTTCTCAGGTCCACCCTGACTCGGAGTGGTAGTACCTGTTAGGATCCCAGCTATGGACAAATAGCTAACCCCCAAACAGAGGTCAAAACACTATGAAAGTATAAAAAATACACTTTTCTAGAAATATATACATAAAATAGACTTTTATAGAAAAATATACATTTTTGACGGAAAAATATTACCTACAATACCTTCTTGAAGAAAAAATTATTACCATAATACATTTTTTAATACAAAACTAGAAGACATTTTCAGTTTTTTAAAATAAAAAAGAATAAAAACAAAACATTTTCATTAAAATCTGACTAAATCAACCTTCTCACTATAACCGAACATAAAAAAATAACTTTAAAACCCCATTTGTTGGCATTAAATAACCTACAGGGGTTGATTTGCCATTAAACAAAACTCAAACTCAAAATTAAGTTCTAACCTAATTTGAAAACCTATCAGAGGAAGCCTACTGTGTACCTGTGAATAGATACTCTCTAATGGGATTATTCAGTCATTAGTTAAAAGAACTTGTGTAGTTTGTAACTGTTATATTTACAGTAAATATGCATCAAATTTTGTATTAAGCTTAGATAGTGGTCTCTAGAAATTTTTCAGATAATAGAGAAGAATTTAAAGAGAATTCATTGAGCAAATTGCAGATAAATCATTGGTAGTGATATTTCAAAATTGGTTAGGAATCTACTGAATGTGATCTATACTATCAAGACCATTAACAACACGGCCAAAACCTTTGTAAATATGTAATCTGCAATTTAAAAAGAAAGAAACTGTTATTGACATTGAAAAATTAGAAAAAAAACTGTGGATTACACATAACTTTTTGGGAAATATCCTATTTTTATATCTTGATAGCCCATTCCTCAAATTTCAAACTGAGATTCTTTTGGTAAAATAATGCACCATGTTGAGTCTAGATTTTCCTGAAGCTATAAGATCAGATGCTGTTTTGACTGAAAGAAGGAATACCAGGATGAATGTATGAAGTGCCAAGGGGAGTACTTTGAAAGAGGAATAAAGTGTCATTGCTCTAAGTATGTTACTATTTCATTATTAAATGGATGACACAGTTCTAAAAAGAACTTGTGTGTGTGTGTGTGTGTATATATATATATATATCTATATCTATATATATATATAAATAGCACCTAATGAGCCAGATGAGCCTATCTAGGTTTCACTTAAATGGATCATCAGCCCTAAGCTCTTTCTTTTTTTTAGAACAAATTTTTCTTTCGTTTGATAGTTTTCAAAGAAGGGTTTTGAGATGCGAGATGCGTATAAATATAATCTTGTTTATATATATGTATACACACATACATACATACATACATACACATAAAAAACATAAATTTGTATATGCTCTTAATATCTCATAAAATGCTTGAGGAAATTATCAGCCATAAAGTGATATTTTATTTATTAACAGGAAAAAACTTCTGGAGAAGAAACCTTTTCTTTGATCTGATCAATTCTGTTTAGAGCTTTATCTATGCCCAATAAGAAATTAAACCATAAACCTGTTGATTGATATTTCAGTGTTTCTACTCTATTTCCATAACACCTACACATAGATCAGTATCCCTTGGGTGTAGTCATAACATTGGTAAGGCTTATAAATAAAGGTAGTTTTTATTCTGTTTTTTGGCCTGGTTCTTTAAAATCTGGGTGACTTTCAAGTTTTTGATTGCAGTAATGTGCCATTTTTCACTGCTAAAGTGATGTTGTTTCCTAAATGTAGATATTTCATAGAACAATAATGTAGATGTATTTGAATCTTCTTTAATGCATGAATTTGTTTTTCCAAATAAATTATTGCTGTGTTTGTTCAAGTATTCAACTTTAATATTACTTCAAAAGCCTTTCTTTTAAATGAAATTCTGACAATGAGAATCATAGGTTTCTTTAAAGATGTTGCCATTTGCTGCAATTTTATTTCCTTTTTTCTTTTTTTTGCCCCCTAGGTGTGAATTTGCATGAGATACTAGATTGGCAACTAGGTCCCACCCCTTTACATTGAAACCGACAAAATGTAACTGCAATTTCTACTCCAACAGCTTCTTTTCTCACACTTCCCGCCTGTGGAATTCCCTTCCGCATGATTGCTTCCCTGACGGCTACAACCTCCAAGAGTTTAAATGTAAGGTCAATAGACACCTCCTAACACACTAACTCGCACCCATTCCCTCCAACACTCTCCCTACGTACCTCCTAACTCATCTATCACCCTCCCTCTGATATTTCCTATACCCAACCGCTCTATGTAACCCCCTGCGCTATAGTGGCAGTAGACTGCCTTGCTTGGGGTGATATGATTAAAAAAAAAAAAGTTTGATAGCTGCAGAAGAAGTTGGGTTTCTAAATACCCGTATTCCATAAAATACGCTCTGCTTTCAAGTGTTGAATGAATTGAAGTATCAACAAAGTTAGAAATATAACTGTATTAATGTTAAGCTTTGTAAATATATATATTATTCTTTCTCCATGTGTAGTGTTCTTCCAGAATGTAGGTAATCACTGCTCTCTACAACTTCCTGTCCGTAGATATACCAATGTTTGTCCTTTTATTAAAACAAGGCAAAAATTACCCTCCTCTCTGAATAATGGACTTATAAAATAAATTCTGTGGTAAACACAAGATTTTCAACTGAGAGAATGCAGAATAAAACTTCCAGAGTTTTTTATTCCAAACTTGTCATAATTACATTTACAATTCAGGAAATATAAACTTTAACTTAAGAGTCACTTTTAAAGCTGAGCAAATTATTCCTTAAGCTTGTTTGGCTACATTGCTTGTCTGTGTGTTTGTTTCTTTCTGCATTTTAAAGATAGACAACAGAAAACAAAATTATTCTCTACAGTTCTGAATATAGCCAATTTTCTTTCTTTTGTAACCCATCTTAAAATATCCGCATTTAATGATTTATATATAAAGCAAAAAAATATGCAGGAAAAACTTAAAAAATGAAAGAAAGTAATGAAAAGACATGTCATTTAAAAACAAACAAGGACATAATACGCCTGAAAGGAAAAATCCCTTGAATCTAAAGTCTACAGGATTTTTTTAAGTGAAAATAAAAATTCTGAAAATAATCAATTTAATAACTTAAAATTATAATGTCACTTATATATATATATATATATATATATATATTTTATCTTTTTTTTAAACATATACTGTTAAATATAAGAGACAATGAATGTCTATTATGTTTAATCATGAGCTGTTCTAAACATCGTATTTTGGCTTTAATTTCAGTTAAAAATAAAGATAAAGTTTTATTTTTAGCGGAGTTTTATGTCAACATAAAATTGTCGGTGATGGTGAATGTTATTGTATTACCGTCTAAATAACCTCTCTGAAGATGGCTCATGTGAGCCGAAAGCTTAGAAGCAAATTAATAAAAAATTATCCAAATGTTGGAGAATTTTTGTCTTTATTTTCAACTGAAATTAAAGCCAAAATACAATATTTAGAATGGCTCATGATTAAACATAACAGACATTCATTGTCTCTTATATTTAACAGTATATGTTTAGAAAATTATTTGCTGCCTCGATACACTAAATATATATATATATATATATATATATATATATATATATATATTATGAAATTAATAGTAACAAAAATAGAGTTTATAGCCAAGCAAGGCAAGGTACTATAAAAATGTTGCATCATTGACACCTATCTACCTCAGGAGAGAAATCCCAAAACACACTAACAATAATATATATGACGGCAATAGTCCAAATGTTGTGAAAATAATAACTACTCTTTCCAGAAATTCAGACAGAAGTCAGAAAAGTACTTGTTCTTTAAAGAGGTATAGTTTTTTTGTGTTAGAATTGACACTGAAATCCAAAGGCACATTGGAATAAAGAAAAGCTAACTTTTTAAAAGCTAAACAAAGTATTAAGAAATCAGAAAATTTTCTTAGAAATCTGGGAAGGTGTTATGTAATATCAATCCTTTTATATGACAGCAACAATTTCCTCACAGATGAAGAGACGACAACACAGATATGGTTCTATGGAAGGATGCTCTGAATAGTAATAATAATTTTAAAACTTTTATTTAGAAAACAACACAAACTTTGATACAACAGAAATGTAATACTACAGACGAAAGCATGGATATAATGAAGGGAGGATGTGTTTAACTAGGAAGTCTTACGAAATATGGAAACAAAAAGGATTTATATTTCAAATAAGAAGAGGAGTGCTGAAATTGCTGGGAGATATGAGGAAAGAAGTACTAGAGTATTTAATACTCACAGGACATACTGAGACCAAAAAAAAAAAAGGATAAAACAACGAGTAACCTACCTAACAAGCATATGCACAAGGATTATAGAATGGGCAACATTTCAGAATTTGTAAAAAGCTACAAAGGAAATGAAGTTGTGGAGAGACATGATCATTCATGTCTTGAAAAGACATGCTACAAGAAGACAAATATTCAAATATATCTTTAGTTGACCGTACATAATATTAAATATTCCCAAATTTATTGTGCTAATTTTTAAAAAATGATTCTATCAAATATACATCATACCCTGACTACAAGAGATAAAATGGGTAGGGCTATGCTATTCACAATCAGAGTGACACTGACAGTAATGGCTATTTGAATCTTAATTTACTGTGATTTATACTTCAATTACTTATGTGTTTCTCTATCAAGTGAAATTATGGGAGTTGTGTATAGATAAAAAATAATACATATTCAAAGATAAAAATGTAATATTTGGCAAGCAAAAATATCAGTTTGGTATATGCCATTTTGTGTAAAAAAGTTAAAACAAATCATGTCTTTTTTATATGAAAAGTACTGTTTGACAAGACTGACAAAAATGTATTTGAAATGATGTGGAATCTTTGGACAAAAGAAGAATTTGCCAACTGTAAAAATAAATCAAGTCGATGGGATAAGAAATTACTTCCATTCCAACCAATTTTGTTTTGTTTTTGCTTCATAATTCAAGAGTTCGAATTCGAGTTCGAATTCCAGCTGAATTCATTGCAGTCACTTATGCGCAAATACCCTTGGGAAAGGTATTAATCCCTCTATTCCTTCCAGTTATGGGTTAAATAACAGGACAGATTGGGTTCTATAGCCTTGATCGGCAACCAGTCTACTGCAGAAAGCAATGGCCACCTACTGCGGGATAATCTTCTGCCCAGTCAGTCATGTCTCTTTCGAGACATGATCGCCCAAGCGTTTACCATGTATGGCACTTAACTGACTGACTGAATTCAAGAAAAAGATATCACATGAGGTAGTTTAAAAATAAAGAGAATAAAAGCAAATCCTAACAGCATGTTTATTATATAACAATATTTGATTGCAAAAAGAAACAAGAAAGTTGCTTGACAGATATTTCAAGAATAATTTAGCTAATGTTATTTAAGTATCAGCTAGAAAGATTTTGATTTCACTGTTTGTACTTTGTATTCTCACCTATTCCATTACTTGTTATTTTTAATGTGAAAAAAAGATATTCAAACATTCACATTTCTTAACACAGAATACAATTAAGTGAGTCAATAATGGATGAAGTGCAATTGTCAAATTTGATGATTGTGATGAGAATTAAAAGTCTTCTTCTATGTGCCTTGTCCCTTCAGGACATAGACGATCATGGTCTTCTATGTCTCTCTATTCCTCTTAGCACACTTTCTCCTGTAACATCTTGCAGCCCCCATTCTATCATCCACCTGCTCAGGCCCTTTAAATATGTTATTCGCTGCTTCCCTCTATATCTTTTTCCCTCTATCTGGCCTGTCAGTATCAGGTTCTCCAAACCCCCTTTCTCATCGCATGTCGCATGTTTAGTTCTCTTCCTGATGCTCAATATTAATTTCCTTTTCTTTGCTATTCTTTCCAACACCTCGTCATTGCTCACATGCTCGGTCCATGATATCCACAGCATCCAGCTGTAGAAGAATTAAAAGTACTTTGCAGGATTAAATTAAAATTTAAGTCTTGCACACAGGCCTGCTACTAGGAAAGCTTTTGTTATTACCATATTTTGACTTTTTCATGTGTCTATCTATTAGGGTACCCTTCAAGAAATCAAGAAACTTGATTTAATCAGAAGATATCTCCTTTTCTTCTCTTTTTAATACTGCTCAATTATTATATGCTAGACCAGTTTCCACTGAGCATTTTAATCCTGATAGATATTGTTGCACAAGACAATTCTGGCTCCACATTTGGGAGCCTTAAAAAAAATACTCATTGTCTGCTTGCCTGCCTGCTGCTAACTTGCAGTTACACTTGACCGCCTTCGATTGTCACTTCTCTTACTGTTATAGCTTTTACTGTCAAGCTTGGTATGCTCCCCCTGTTGTTTCTTTCTTTATTTTTTTAAATTGAAAAAAAGGGTTTGGAGAATTTGATACTCACAGGACATGTAGAAAGAAAAAAGAAGCAGATAGTCATAATGGGTTGCCTACTTTACAACCCTGTATGAAAAAATAGGCAATGGGAGGTATACTAAAAAGACAAACATTGCTAAGATCTATAAATGATAAAAAGTTAGAGAGCCATGGTAGCCTATCACTTGAAGCTAATTTCAAATTACTTCTTGGAGACTTGATCCAGTGATGTACACAGCACCCAGCAAACCTGCTCTGTGTAGTAAAATGGACTTTTCTATTTCCTGTTGTGTATTAAAAATGAACTCATTTATTCTAGGTGTTTTATAAGCAGTGAGTTTTGTTAGGTCTTTTCTTTGTGCATCCTGCAATATTCATATGTAAATAAAAGCAGAGATATCCAGTTGTGTGTCTTTATCTTTGTCAAAGATATTTCTATTGTAAAAAAAAAAAAGACTTATATCAATGAGAATCAGAGAAGTAAATTATTTCTCTTCAACACAAAATCTTTTTCAACATTTTAATTTTTCTGTTTAGTGAAAGAAGTAACGGAAAGTTAGTAGAAAGGACTGAATATCAATTGTAAAAATTTTTTTCAGCAAGAGAAACATCCAAAGATGCTAACTACCAATTGGAAATACTAAAACCAAGCAAGTATGAAAATTCAAGTATCTGTGAAGTATTTTAACAGAAAATGAAAAATGTGACGTTGAAGTCCAAAGGCACATTGGAATAACAAAAGTTGCTTTCCAAAAGTTAAGCAAAGTATTATAAAACAGGAAAACTTCATTAGAAAGAAAAGAAAAGAATACTGAACTGCAATGTAATATTTGTCCTTTACAATAGTGAATACTATACAATTTCTTTACAGATGAAGAAGAGGTTTCAGGCAACAGAAATATGACTTTGCAGAAGTGTGCAGAGAATAACATGACCTGAACATATGAGAAACAAAGATGGTTTTAGGATATTTAGAATCATAAAAACATAGCTGTAACTTCTAGAACACATCGCAGGACATTTTATAACAGAAACAGAAGGAAACAAGTAACCTACTTAAATTTAAGTAAATGGATGGCTGAAAAGAGAACCATGATCTCTCATGTTTGAAAAGACATGATATATGGAAGAACAATTTGGATGTTGAGTGCTATTGAAATAAAAACTGATCTAGAAAAACATCAAAGTGAGCTTAACTTTTATTTAACAAGCTTCTGTCACTTTTTGCAGGTAAACTTAAATTGCCAGGTAAGTCATAAGGCAAAACCTTCCCAAGAATTTCTATTCAATATAAATCATTAAAAATATTTTTTATTACTCTCTGATTATTTGTTAGGTCAAACTGAAGAAAATTAAACTGACTTGTTTCTTATCTAATTTCTCCACAAAATATAATCTTTATCAGCCACAGGTATCAGTCAATGAAATTTCAAATGCTATAAGACTGAAGGGTGTCTTATACAAAACACCCAATTTCTTTTGTGAATATTCAGTTATTAAATTTTTCTATAAACCATGGAAGCATCTGCACAAGAGTAAATTTCTCTTAAAGTCATTTTGACCTTAACATGTTCAGTACGACACAAACTTAACAAAATCTCAAAGACAAGCATCAAAATTTCAAAAAACGTAAAAAAGATGATGTAAAACAAAGTTACTATATTTGTTGAAATTCCTAACACATTTATGAAATGCCTTACCCACGGATATTCCTAAAAGTCAGTCCAGTTTGATTAGAATAAACACATTCTCAAGTTAGTAGCTAATGTTATTTTGGACGTTGTATTTGGGCCTTTGTATCTGTGATGTGCCTTGTGGTACAGTGGATGTTGGCTTGGAACAAGAGATCAGAGAGCCGAGCTCAAATTCTAGTTTAATTCGTTATATTCACTTACATGCTGAGAAAAAGTATTAATCCATCTCTTCTTCCTCCAGCTTGCCATACCACAACTGTTAACAAGCTAGTATCACTAATGATAACCACTATTGTCAGTTTGATCCCAACTCAATATGATATACATGTAACAGCCTACATGTCAAAGCAATTTAATACTTATCAACTTGATGAATCATACTTTTATCTCCTTGATAGAAAAAAAGGTTACATAATGGTTATCAGCATAAAAATATTTAAAACCCAAGGTACACTGTTGCATTCATCTTCGCGCTAATGAAAAAATCAGAATCCAGCTCTTCACTACCTCTACTCACAGTTATGGGTTAAATACCTGTTCTGGGGTAGTTATCACCCCTATATCCATGGACAATATGGATTCGTCTGGTTTATATAATGCCAGACATTTCTACCTTCAAGTAGAGGAGTACACTTGTAGTTTAAATGCTCACACTGAACACGGGACTCTTTCATCTTATAATTGTGATCCCTTAAACAGGACCCAACAATACCACATTAGACAAGATTAAGAAGCCACTCTATGAGAAGGACAACTTTGAATTAAAATCCATAGAGAAGGCTTTAAGCAACCCTTCTACTATTTTCCCAAAATGTTATGGAAATTCACTGATAATAAAAAAAACATGAACCTGTGGAGATCAATGACTGCCTATATCATGAAGGAAAAACAAACTTTTAAAAAGTATGAAGAAAAATTATTCCTTAAAATTCTTTAAAATGTTTGTAAAAATGCAATAAGACTGCTGACCTAATTGAAAAGCAATTTTATAAATTTCCATTATTTTTAATTATAAAACTTGTTGCTAATAAAATTTAATTAATCTTTTTCCCTTTGCATTTAAAAAGCATGCTTAAAATCTTCAAGTGAGCAGCATATTAAATTATGTTTCAAAAATATTTTAATGATCATTTCTATGGGTTTATTAATAAAGATAATCTATATAACACAGGTAATTCCATATTTGTAAATTCAAGGACACTCTCCAATTCATAATTCACTGTAAAATGAAAATAATAACTGTGCTGAAGTTCACATTAGCCATAGTTATACATATTTGTCAGCTAATATATGCTGTTTCCTTCAAGATTCTTAACTTCCAGCAATGTATTTTATTCAGAGAGGGTTTTGTGAATGCCATGACTTGAAAACTTAAAAAAATCAACAATAGCAAAAATTGATAGCACATAAAGAAGAGAAAATGATTATACAGAAAAAAGCTAAGAATATAATGAACTGGACATGTTAACAATGACAAAGTTTTAGAGAAAATGAAAACAAAAACAAAACATATTTTGCATCAGAAATTTGTAGTTAAAATTTCTAGGGCACATGGTTTCAAAGAACTTCACTTTAAAACAAGAAAAATTAAACAATAACTGATTTTATGTTCAAGTTTCAGTTTTCAAGGATTAATTTTGATGCTTGCAAAGCAAAATCTTTTTTAAAGTCATTTTAAGAAATATCGTGTAAAATTAAAAACAGAATGTGAAGAAAATGATTATACAGAAAAAAGCTAAGAATATAATGAACTGGACATGTTAACAATGACAAAGTTTTAGAGAAAATGAAAACAAAAACAAAACATATTTTGCATCAGAAATTTGTAGTTAAAATTTCTAGGGCACATGGTTTCAAAGAACTTCACTTTAAAACAAGAAAAATTAAACAATAACTGATTTTATGTTCAAGTTTCAGTTTTCAAGGATTAATTTTGATGCTTGCAAAGCAAAATCTTTTTTAAAGTCATTTTAAGAAATATCGTGTAAAATTAAAAACAGAATGTGAAGAAAATGTCATTAACAATATTATAAACCTTGATAAATTTCTTGATTTAATTTACAATATATATTTTTCAGTTCTTTAACCTAGTTATATAGTTAATAGATATGTTGCACATATTTTCTACAAATACTTTCACGGCTTCTGCTTCGGTGAACTTAGCTCACTGGTTCCCTCTACATATGAATTTACTTGTGCCACAAAATTAGCAACTAGGTCCCACCCTTTTATTGTGAAACCAATAAATTGTAAATGCAAATTCTACTCCAGCAGCTTCTATTCTCGCACTTCCTGCCTGTGAAATTCCCTTCCATTTACTTGCTTTCCCGACAACTATAATCTCCAAGAATTTAAATGTAAAGTCAATAGTCATCTTCTATCTCACTAACCTGCATCCTCTCTCTCTCTCATGCTCCTTTCTCTGTCTACTCCACTCATCAGTATTCTCATCCTTCTCTTACCCACTTCCTGACATTCCCTATAACCTGTCACTCTTTCTCATAACTTTCCTCCTATGTAACCCCCTGCAAAACAGTGGCAATAAAATGCTTTGCTTGGTGCGATGTGATTATTGAAAAATAAAAATAAAAATATGTGATGGACTCCATCACTTTTTTCCAACATATGGGAGTTTAATGGCTCAGTTCTAAGAACTGAGCAACCAGATTACTCATACACACGATTTGGTTATAGTAGTGAAGGCTTGTGCAGAACAAACCATACCATTTTTTAAAGAGATGAATACAAAAAATTATTTCACATTATGCTATAATGTACATAAATGCGCCTCCTCAGAATTTAGAATAGTCCTTCCCCTAGATCAGTTGCCAGTCATGGTTAAAGAACCCAGTCTTTTCTATAGCTGAATAAAGAAGAAATGGATTTCTACTTTTCCCACATGTCCTGCCATGTAAGTCAATGTAAGAAACTCAACTGAAATTCAAACTTGGCTCTCTAATTACTCAATCCAAGACACTATCCATTACTCTACCATGCTTATATATATATATATATATATATACACACACACACACACACACACATACAGAGAATCAGGCAAGAAGCATACAGGTTATATACAGAAAAATTAGAATCACTTATGGGAGTTATTGAAAGATAAATGGGGGGGAATTACTGCTGATTTGTGCAAGAAATTAATTAGATCATGTGGTCGATAATGCAGAAAAGTCATTGAAAATAAGGGGATGTTTACCAAATATTAAATTTTGTTGATATTTTGTTCACAATCAAGTATTAACAAGATTGTTCCTTAACTTTTGTCCAGTAGCTTATTTCCTTTGTTCCATTTAATCTTTATTTTAAAAAAAGGTATTATGTAAATTTTTATAACTTTGTATAATATTTAAGCATTACACCCTAATCTTTATTCGGTAAAAATGTCCTTGCTAATCATGCATTACTTTTTAAGTAATATACATATTTATGTCTTTGTTGTTTCCATTCCTTATATTATGGCCACTACTGTGTATACATATACATATTTGATTTTTGGGACCAATACCATATATATATTTTTCATCATTTCACTCCAAGCAAGGCAATAAATTCACTATGATGCAAGGGTTACTACTGAGTGAGAAAGAATATGAGAAAAAGAGAAGCAATCTTATGCAGGGATAACATTAAAAGAACAGGAAATAAGAAAACAGAAAATAAAGTTTGACATTATAATGAACAAGTGTAACATGATAAGCTTTTTACATAATACTAGCAGTCTAGCCCGGTGTTGCTTGGGTGTAATGAAAGCTTTAAAACTAATCCATGGTCCTGGAGCTCAGACTTAGCCTAAAGAATATTTGTGTGAAGTTTGGTGAGAATGTGTATTTGTATAAAGGACACACAGACAGATAAACAGACACACACACAAACATCTTGCCTTTTAGATATATATATTATCAATTTTCTGCACTATTGTAAGAACTGCAACCTTGAAACTTCTGAATACCATTTCTTATGTCTTTGTTGATGAGTGTATCAAATTTATTCATTTGTTTGTATATATATATATATATATATTGTCGATTTTCTGCACTATTGTAAGAATTGCAACCTTGATACTTCTGAATATCGTTTTTTATGTTTTTGTCTATGAGTGTATCAAATTTGATTAAAATCGGACCACTCCTTCTATAACCCGATTTTTTCGATTATAGATTTTCAATATTTATCAGGGGCACCTTGACACAAAACCTAGCTAAGAACATTTGTAGATGCTTATAGTACAACTGTGTAAATTTTCAAGAAAATCGGTTCAGCCATTTCGGAGTCTATAGGTAACAGACACACACACACAAAGTTCCATTTATAAATAAGTTTAGATATGCAATGATTATTTCTTGAATATGTTTTAGCTTGGTATAATTTATATTCATATTTCTATGTCTGAAAAATAAATGTGTCAAAAAATATATATTTAAAATAAATGTTACTGCTTTTCATTTTATTTTATTATTAATATCAATATCAAGCATCTTGCTGATCAGTCCACCATCATAGCAAAAGATAGTAAAGAGAATACAAGGAGAAAAAAATAAAGGTTTATAGATTTCTCAACAGTCTCTATGCTAGAACAGAAACTATATGCTGATAATTGAAGATGATGCTACAATTTTCAACTAATTAAGGTGGTTTTGAAGCCAGGTAATCAGTCGAGTCTGTGAGTAATTGCTGAGTTTCATTAAGTCAACAACAAAAATAACAATGCTTAAAGAGCTGAGATCTAATTACGATTGTATAAGCAGCCCATTGCCAATAAATTTACAAGAAAAATTACACAGTTGGCTCTTCTTGGTACATAAAATATCAAGCTATACAACAAAGCATATTCAACTTCAGCTTAGAGATTTTAAACAGGTCATAATGTTTTGCATTCATAGCTATTTTCATTGTGCTTATTTGGTTGAACAATTCCTGCTATTCACATTCTTATGAGACAATACAAGGAAGTGTAATTGAAGGTATTCAAGGGGTACAATTTTTAAGCTCATAATATATGCAAATGTATAATGTAACCCTTAAAATTGTAAGATTGTTATTTAGGTTTAGGCTTAAATTTTTCTGATATCTGAACTTCAGAAATAAGGCAGCAACCTTTTAATCAACCATTAAGTTCTGAGGATCTTAGGAGATTCAAAAAGTATTGCTTTTGCTTTTATTAAACTTTAAAAGTTAACTTATGCAGTAATTTACTACAACTAAAATAGCATTTCTTCAAAGATACCATAATAGCATACACATCTCAGGAACACTATTCTATTCTAAAACATCACATTGGTATTTTTACATAAAAGAGTCTGGATTTTGATAGTCCAGTAAGGATTTCATAATATAAAAATATTGTAAAAACCTGACAGAATTATTCACAAACTGGTCAGTATTTCTGTGTGTCCTGTCTAATAGCAAAGTATGTAAGAATCAGTACGTCTGCCAAACATGTGATATCGTGAAAATTATTTTTAAATGTTTTTTTATTAAGAGTAACAAAGGACAGGAAATTGTAGAAAGCCATGATTGCCAACATCCTGAAGGGACAGGGCACATAAAAGAAGAATGAGTAGGGTTTTGAGAATTTTATATAAACAGGACATATTGAAAGCAAAAAGCTTGGGTGAATTGATAGCAGAATAGAGGTTGGCTGATGATAAAACAAATGTTACTTAGAATGACAAAGGAGAGGAAGTTGTGTAAACCCATGATTGTCCTTATCCTGAAATGACCAAACACATTGAAGAAGTATTTATAGATTTTAACATGTGGTGTAAATGTTGAGAATTTTCTTAGAATATGAGTAGTTCTTCAGAGTGTCATTTGTTTTATTTCTTTTGCATATGCATAATTAGATATCTAATTCAAGATGTTCATTATTATCAAATTTTAATAGTGCATGGTAAAGATACTGGAAAAATAGTTGGGTTCTTATACTGTGCCAGAAAGTACCTGACAAGCTGTATCTTTATTAGAGAAAGATAAGACAAAAAAAGAGCGTTTATGTGTCTTTTTAGGTGATGTATAATTTTTCTGTCTGTAATCACTTTTCCACAGATGCAACATTATAAGGCTATCATTATTTCTATGGAAAATGTTCTGACATCCAAAACTTGCTATGGCCATGTACACAGAAGCAAACCATCTGCATTTTCTTAGTCTTCCATTGGTACGAACACTTATTCCCTGAAGCTGCTGTTTTGGAAAAAAAAACTTCAGAGAGGATGCTTTTCTGACCACTACAATCTTAATCTCCTCAAATACAGAGCTAACCACAATCTATACTACATATCCTCATAATATACAATTCTTACATTCAAAAAACAATTCTAATTCAGTAACCCTCTGCATTGAGTGGTTCTTGGGCCTTGTATTTGATGAATAACAATGAAAAACAAAGCTAACTGGTATTGCTCTGATTTCTTTGTTTCACATTTGCCAAACATGATTCGCTAGATTCTGTCATTAGCATCATTTTTATGAGTGGAAGACAGAAAAAAACTGTTTTTAATTCCAATAATGATATATTTAAATGTATATAATTCTCCTCATCATACTATCAATATTATTATTTCTTATACTTACAAAAATAACAATGATTCTGATGATAAATCTATCACTACTTAAGTACAGAATAAAGCACTTTTCAGACCATCATAACATCCTTTTCCATAGAGACGAGAGAAAATTATTTCACATTAATTATTGATATCTTGAAAGGCACTTAAAAATTTGAAATGTTAGAATAGAATTTCATAAAACTACTAAACAAAAGAAAATACATGACTTCTTCAACAGCAGCATCTAATATTTCAAGGAACCACAGGTAAAGTGCATATTATTTATTTTTTTGTTTTACTAGTTATTATTGATATTATGTTACTAGTTAATATTATTGTTATTATTATTCAAATAGTTATTATTGTTATGACAAGTATTATTGCTTAGGTAATACTGACAAGATAGCTAATATTCATATTAAGTTCTTGTTTTAATTTTATATTAAATGATTCAGTAAAAAAAAAGTAAGAAAACCAAGAAAAATAATACTAATTTAGAAAATAATCCTAATGTGACATTTACATGAGAAAAGTTCATCGTTATTTAAGCTATTGACACACCTTTTTTCTAAGTTGCTTACTATTTCCTTCTACCTCTCCTTTTCTCATTATGCCCTGTTAGTATAAAGTTTTCCAAGCTGTCTTTCCTTGGAACATGCCACAGAAATTTCAAATGTCTCTTTAAGATCTTAAGTATTAGTATCATGAAAGATTGTTCATATTTCTATTTCCAAAGAAATAAAAACACAAATTTGATGTTAGAAATATGTAACACTGAAGTTTTCCTATCTTGTCATCATCACACACACATTATATATATATATCGCTCATTCACTAATGAATTAGAGCACTCTGGCTATTGGGCATGTATAATGATAATATACACGCTAAAAAGTCTGCCTTCTTCTACCGAGCACCCATAGCCCAGAGGTAGAATTGCCGACTGATGCCAATTCACTAGTGTTTCAATCCTGGGTTAAAAGCAATCGGAGTCTAACCGTTCTGATGAGCTGTGATACAGCAAAACAGATCTGTCTGCAAATGACTATATATATATATATATATATATATATATATATGTATTTTTTTTTTTTTCAGACAAATTCATGAATAATAATTATACTGGACATGCAGCTACATACTTATCAAGAAGACTTACATTGAATCTAACAATTCATAGTTCTATTAAGAACTAAAAACCTTTCTCCAACAAGATATAAATCTCAATAATATCAATTATGAACATAGGAACAACATGATGACCGTTTTCAAATTAAAAAATACATTCCCATCCCTATACATGCATGAATATAAAAAAAAAATCTACATATTCAGTTGAATAAAAAACATCCTAGATAAAAAAAACATCCTAGATAAAAAAACATCCTAGATAAAAAAAACATCCTAGATAATAGCTAGTTTAGTTGAATCTATTTGGATCCACAGAAACTTCTGGATATAGTATGTGTAAACACATACTATATCCAGAAAAGAATGTAATAAAAAGCTTAACCACAGGGACTTGTTATCTTCAATAGAACTTCTATAAAAGAGGGACTGCAGCCCAAATACACACGTGTGTGCACATATATATATATATATATATATGTGTGTGTGTGTGTATGTGGATATTGAAGTTCACAAGCAATAGCAACAATCTTTTTCATGCTTATATGCAATCATGAGCCATTACCTATTGACTGCATGAAAGCATGAAACAGACTGTTGCTACTGGGTGTTGACTTCAATATCAACTTTTATATTTATATACACTTTATACTTAATATTGAGCATTTTAACCTGTAAATATACTGCAACTCAAAACTTTATTATGTGTGTGTATGTATTTATTTGAATTTAAAACATTGCACTTAACGTGTAAATGGAGTAGAATTAATGAAAGTGCTTTATGTATAGCACAGAGCTGTTTAAATATAAATATTTAATTTCTTCTTTCTTACCTTTCCTTGACATGAAGGTTCATTTGATAAAGATCTTTAAGTTACAAGTCTAAGTTTAGCACTAGACTTGCCACCTGAAGATTAGCATCACATGAAACTTGAATTCAAGGAAAGTTAAGAAATAATAAATTAACTAAAGTGTATGTGTGTATGTATATATATATATATATATATATATATACACTGAGCAACAAGTAGTGACAGTTATTTTTTATGTTGAATGCAATTTTTAGGCCCCATGAAGATTGCACTGAAGCAGGAAACAGAGTGTCATCACTCAGTATTGACCTCAGTGTTCTCTTTTACATTTATATCTGCTCTATTCCTGATATTGACCACATATATATAAAAAGATTTGAGCCCAGACACCATGTAACTAATATCTATATCTGTCTACAATTCACTTCCTGTCTAAATTTAAAATCTTCTATCTCTTAGCCATTTCCATTGGCTCTTACCTCTTGTTGCTTTCTCTATTGTTTTTCTCTTTGCTTTTTGTTTCCTCTGTATCCTTCCCTTTCCTCTTTCTTGATTTTTCATTTTGTTTTATCATCTTTTCTGCCCTCTTTCTTTTTAATATATTCTTACCTTGTACAAAAAGATTTCCATAAATAAAAGGAAGTGCCATTTTTTTTTAATTTTTTCAATTAAACATTTATTAACATCATTATTAACTACCTGATGAGACATTGTTTTTTCAATGTCAAAACAAAATTTACAATTTTGTAGTAGTTTGTACATGTTCTAAGGCTATATATATATATATATATATATATATATATATTTATGCTTTCACACCCTGATTGAGCACTCTGGAAGAATGGTAGACTGAAAAAACAGTAGCTACTCTAGCATCTACACATCATTCATTCAGTAATGAATTAGAACACTCTCACTACTGGCATATGAATGAGTGCTTATAGCTCAGGGATAGAATTGTTGACTGATGCCAATTCAGTCGGGTTTCAATCCTGGGTAAAAAGCAATTGGATATCTAACAATACTGATGAGCTGTGACACAGTGGAACAGATCTGTTTGCAAATGACTATATATATATATATATATGAAGAAATAGTTATATTATCATATGTCTATGGATGTCCCTTGTTCCCTGTTTAGGATGTGGTTTCCAGCTTTCTCTTTTCCAATCTTCTCACTTTGTTCGTTTTTTTGTTTTTTTTTCAAACGGAATAGATAGATCTTTCTATCACCCGGTTCACACTCCACCCACGTCTATTGAACAGGTTAAGAGACTCATCCTTTGTTCCCTGTTTAGGATCTGGTTTCCGGCTTTCTCTTTTCCAATCTTCTCACTTTTTTTTTTTTTCAATTGGAGTAGCTAGATCTAGCTATCGCTCGGTTCATACTCCACCCATGTCTAGTGAACAGGTGAAGAGGCTCATCCTTTGTTCCCTGTTTTGGATGTGGTTTCCAGCTTTCTCTTTTCCAATCTTTTCACTATTACATAGCCCCTTGCACATCAGTGGCGTTACTGCCTTGCTCGGGGTGATATGATTAAAAATACATATAGAGAGAGATTATTTTTAATATTTATTGTATTTCTATTTTAATTTTATTGTCTTTTTAATCCTCTTTTTGATTAGGACTGAGCAAAAAAATTTTACACTTATTTCCTATTGTCCATCTTCAACTTTGACTTGGAAGAAAGCAGAACATCAGCTCTTTTCGGTTGGGAATCACTTTTGGGATATGAATCACTATTTTTTGTTAAAATTGTGTTGTTTTATACTCATCTGGCAGAATGCCTATGTTAAGTGAGTCATAATCATAAAAATAAATTTTCTTTGCTATTAAGAGATATTTATTGCTAATTAGTATATTGCTAAGGATCTCATTTATTCTCATTCTTCTCAAATTGCTTGATAAATGTAATTATATATATTGATAAGTAGGAAGTATGTATTCAAGAGGTGCTGAAATGTCCTTGACCCAGCTCTGACCAAATGACCAAATATTCTAATATTTTGGGAGAGTTTCTTGGTCATATAGTACCTGTTGTGTATGTGTGAGTATATATATATATATATATATATATATATATATATATATATATATATACACAAACATATCATATGCTAAAAGTCTGCCTCCTTCTACAGAGCAGGCATAGCTCAGAGGTAGAATCACTGACTGACGCCAATTTGGTTGGATTTCAATTCTGGGTTAAAAGCAATCAGATGTCTAACCGTACTGACGAGCTGTCTGTGGATGACTATATATATATATATATATATATATGTGTGTGTGTGGTTTTATGAGAAACAATGATATAATGGATAAGAGTTCTTTGAAGAAGAATTGTCCTTTTATTCACATGTCATAAAAATGTGACAAGATTGTCATTTTATAAGACTATTGATTTTTTTTCTGTACCTAATGCTGTTATCAAATAATTTATGTACCAAATTAACAATGAAGATTTTCTTTTCTTTTTGTCTTGAGAGACATAATTGTTATCTTTTGTTTTAACTGAAATGTTATAGCCAAGTCCTGCATTATTCTCATATCATTATTCTTTGTTAAATGTTCTTCATTTTCATTAAAAATTTGATACCACAAAACAAACACTGATTTAAATAGGTGAAAAGACATTTTTTCTTAATCTTAAAGAAACCTTTTGGTCTCACATCTTAAGAAAAACCTGTTGTTAAAAATTTAACAAGACAAGTTAACATTTCACAGTAAAATAATGAATGAGGAAGGCAAAGTTTGTAATATTAGTAAAACAATTTACGAATAAAAGAATAATAAAGTGTTCAAAAAATAAAAGAAAAAGAAATTCTACTCTTATCCCTCCAAATAAACAAAGGGAACAAATGAAGTTCTCTTTATGTTTGCACAGGCACAGTTTGTGTAACCTGATGTATATACCTTTGAGTACATGCAGTTGGTTTGCAGAGCAGGTTCTGTGCTAAACAGTAAAAAAGCTATCATCATATGGTTTTTAAGAAAAATATACCTTCAAACACACACACATTATATATATATATATATATATATATATATATATATATAATGTGTGTGTGTTTGCATGTGTGCATAATAAAAATAGTGGGAAAATCTATGACAAAGTGGAAAAGGTTTTCTTGCCATGCGTTTCATCTTCTCGGACTTAAATCAGACTAAATTTATGCTGGTGTGACAACACATGTGCATGAATGAGAGATGCTATGAATTAAAAATTTTATTTTAAAAAAATCTAAATGAAGTCAGCTAGAATGAAAAAAAAAATTTAAATTCACAGTTATGTAGTCACACCAACATTACAAATTTAGTCCGATGAAGAAAAGTTTTTCTCCTTTGTCATACATTTTTCACCTATAATGTTAAGTTTTGATAGTTTTTAGTTTTTCATACCAACGTAGTTGTTTTTTTAAGCAGTTTTACTGATAACAGGTATTTTGGAAAGCAGATTGTTTTCATAAAATGCTCAATATCAGGGTAGAAATAAATTTAATGCAAAGAATTTATCACTTTGACTGAGCAGGTTCATTCTGATACCATTATGATGTCTTCACTCATTGGGGCTACGTTTTTCTTTTTTTTTTTGCTCAAAAAAAACAAAAAAAAAAAACAGAACCGATGAGTGAAGACATCATAATGGTATTCTCATGAAACTTAGAAGTCGTTATGAACCTGCTCAGTAAAAGTGACAAATTGTTTGCACTAAAACTAAATAAAAACAAAACTTTCCTCTGTCTGATGTTTAACCAATTCCAAATCATTTAAAAGTGAAATACAAGAAAAGGAGTTGTTTCCTAGTTTTACTTACTTTAGAATGGAAGCTTCTAAATCATAGGTTTAACTATTTCCTATCATTATTTTTGGTTACATTTGCTATCCTTCAACAGGATTTGAAGCAACAAATGTTGCATTTCTATGTGGTCAAAAATCAAAAGACAGTTGCTTTGTAAATTAAATTTTTCTCTCAAATGCAGCACTAAAAAACTAACACATAAACGATGATCAAGTCTTAAATTTAAATAAGCACAATCTTAACTTGTTAAATTTTTTTGATAATGGCTAATAAAAGTAAAATGTTTTCAGAAAATTTTGGACAATTTGTGCTAAATAAAAAAAATGGTCTGAACCAAAGAAAAATCAAACAAAATATTTTAAACAAAGAACTTCATTGATCTTCAGTTAAACTTTTATAAATGAAGAATTGCTGTCCAAATATTATATATATATATATATATATATATAGATAGATAGATAGATAGATAGATAGATAGATAGATAGATAGATATAGATATTTAAATCCAAACAGAAAGTGACATGTAGGTAAAATTCCAAATGAGATCTTATTAATATTAAAAATGATCCAGGTTGAGGGCTTGATGTAAATAGTATTATCTATTTACAAAGACAAGTATGTATATTTTCAAATAAAACTTCAAAAATTACATGTGCCATGTAATTATGTATATATATATATATATATATATATGTAACTATTAAACATTTATTGGTCAGATTCACCACAGTTGTATTAAAAGTGCTCAATACACATTTAAAGAAAAAATAAAAAATTTAACATGCAGAGCATATATATATATATATATATATCGAGAGAGAGAGTTTGTCTGACAATCACAAAAGCCACAGGGTCACAAACTCACACCAATCCAACTGAATATGTTAGCGCTATTACTGATATTGAGCGCTTTCAAATAAGTAACGTGCTTATATAATATATAAATAATATAACATATATATATATATATATATATATATATGAGCTATATATATATATATATATATATGAGCTACTACCTCATACAAACAAGACGATGACTGACAATGACTCTCTGCCTGAAGAAAGTCGCAAAACCAGAAACATGTCTAGCAGAATATAAAACATAAAAGTAAAATACAATATATTTTATAAAAGAATACTTGCTGTTTTCTTTTTATTTAAGATATAATATATAAGGTGCACTGAAATAATTAAAAATGCCTTCCAAGACCTAAACAAAATATGAAGAAAAAAAGAGAAATTTATTATAAACAAAGAATAGAATACTGAACTGCTATACAATCCTCTTATATAACAGTGTATTCTGGAGATTTTCTACACAGATGAAGAGAGTTGAGGCAGTAGAGATACTTAGAATACTATGGACAAAACATGTCAGCAATAAGGATGTTTGAAGAAAAATAAGAAATGCATTTACATTTTTTTTATTGCCCCAAGCAAGGCATTTTATTGCCACTGTTTTGCAGGGGGTTACATAGAAGGAAAGTTAAGAAAAAAGTGACAGGTTATAGGGGTGTCAGGAAGTGGGTAAAAGAAGAATGAGAATACTGATGAGAGTGGAGTGGACGGAGAAAGCAGCATGAGAGAGAGGATGCAGGTTAGTGAGATAGGAGATGACTATTGACGTTACATTTAAATTCTTGGAGATTATAGTTGTCAGGAAAGCAAGTAAATGGAAGGAAATTCCACAGATGGGTAGTGCTAGAAAAAGAAATCAGAAAGTAGCAAATGAAATTTTTTATAGCATAATGAAGAAAGAAAGCTTGGAAAATTTGACCCAGAACCTATTGAATGTTAGAGAGGGAGTAGAAACCAGTAAGTAAACTATATATAAGCTTGTGGAAAGCAACTGATGAACTTCAACTAGAAGTGATCATAAGGTGACAAACATTGTGCAGAAATAGAAATATCTGAAGTTGTGGAGAGTCCTGAACACCCATGTTCTGATGAGCTATGGCACATAAGAAAAGAAAATTATCAATTTCACAACTGCTTAATGCCAACAGCATCTCCTCTTCTTCTTCTATGTGCCATGTCTCTTCAGAACACAAGCGATCATGGCCTTCTACATCTTCCTATCCCTATCTATGCTTTCTCCTGTTACCCCACCTGTTCCCTGTCTGTCCTGTGCGTATGAGATTCCCAAGCCTTCCTTCCTCATTACATGTTCCAGGAACTTCAGCTGCCTTTTTCTTATGCTTAGTATTAATTTCCTTTTCGTTTCCATCATTTTAAAAATCTTATCATTGCTCACATGCTCGGTCCATGATATCCACAGCATCCTTCTGTAGAACCACATTTCAGTTGCTTCAAGTTTTTCCTTCATCTTTGATGATATTGTCCAGCATTCACTGCCATATTGAAAAACAGATATCACATAGCAATCCAGTATGCTCTTCTTTGTTTCTAACAAAATTTTCTTGTCTGTTAATACTCAGCTTCTGGAATGCATTCACTTATTTCAACCTAATATAGTCCTGTTGCTTTTCCCTATTATCCTGGCCAGTTCTAATCAAAACTCCTCTTTATTATAGTGAAGACCATTGTGTGTGTATGTATATATATATATATTTCCCTCCTGTCACACACATGGAGAGAGAGGCAAAGTTCATTAGAGAAACAATTGTGAAACAGCATTGGCTCAGTCATTAAACTTTACTACCAGTTATGAAAGCTTTTGCCACATGATTGCTCTTAAACAGTGCCTTATTATTTATTGCAAGAATTATGTTATCGAGTAGTGAAGAATATAATTATATATCCTTTATTATCATAAAGACCATTATATATATATATATTTCCTCTTGTCATTAGAAGTGGGGATAAATTTTGAGGAAACAGCTAATAATCCTCTCAAATATTTTGTCATCATTTTTGACAGCAGAGGTACAGTCATATTTTTTTTCTTTATGTAGTGTAGGTGTTCATTCTTTTATCATGAATAAGCTTTTTGATATAATTCTTTGATATATAGTACTTTTCTTTTTCTATCATCATCAGCCCTTCATTAAATTATTTTAATTTTTAAATGATAATATTAGCCTTGTAAAGAAACATTCAGCATATAAATGAACAAACATCCAATACTACTGTCAGTTGATATTTATAAGAGTTATTAAAAACAATTATCATGAAAATAGGGTTCTCAATTCAGCTGTTATTGATCTTTCCAATATTGATGTGGGATTCCTTCCTAAAATTTTGTTTATTATAGTATTGAATATCAGTATCTTGATTATATCATTATTTTCTCTTTAAGCTACATGTGCTATCTATTATAGTTTTTGCTGTTGTTGGAAGCCCTCAAATGAAATTGATTCAGCTATTTGGTGCAGTTCTTTGTGATTCTGTAGTGCCAGCATATGGGATTAAAAACAAGATGGTTCTCTCTATAACCTACAATGCTCATTTGCTCAAAGCCATTTTTAGTCATTGACCTGAGAAAGTGATTGCATACAACAGTTTAAACATTTCTAAACAAGTCGGGCCGCATGCATGACATCCATAAAATTTTCAATATGATGAGGCTATCTGTCTATATTTTTGAGATTATCTAGTATTTACACTATTTACATTGTTCAAACTATTGTCTTCATCTTTGTTGTCATTTGTATGACGCTACAGCAGTGGTGAACAAAACTTAGAGGGTTAGAGGGAGATAACTCATGACTACTAAAGAGGCTCTATGCAAGGAATGAGGATGATTGTAATAAAGTGTTCGGTTTGAAATTCCTAGTACCCAAAGAAGGCCTGAGCATACAAATGGCTGAAACCTTGTACAAATGGCAACAAAGATGAGGACAATAATCTGCATAATGTAAATAGTGCTGATGAGGCTATATAATAATCTTACTTAAATTCTTACATTAATGTTTTGGTTTTGTAGTATCTTGCTGTGTTGGACAACTATATCTCTCCCTAACATAGCCTATTCTATATTCAATTTCTTTATATCCTATACTAAATTTGTTATAACTTAACTATACACAAAGGTTTCTGAAGCATTTAGTATTTAATAATTCTGCATCCTGAATGTGGATCCAGGATCTGTGCCATCACTTCATTCATTCAAATTCTAGATTTTAGTTTTTGTTTTGTCAGGGTTTATTTTGAACCCTGTTTCTCAGAACACTTAGTAGAGAATACTGTTGAAAATATTAAGGTCTTCATCCCAGCTGATTTCTTTATTCTTTTTATGTATTTATTTTAAAATGTTTCAAAAAATGAATCAGCAGAAGAAAATTAGATTCTGTGTTTTTATTTTTTCATTCCAAGGAATGAATGAATGATTTTATTACTCCTCTTCAGCATGAAATTGAAGTGAAATGTTCTTTCGCTGAACCACTTGTTAGTTACAACTTCAAGTGAAGAAACTTTCAATTCATTGCTTATTTATGTAAGATTTACACTTAAATTAATTATGACTTAATTAAAGTTGACATAAGAAACATTTCCCAGGATAATTTACAAGTAAAGCCGAGCATTTGAAGAAAAAAATGAGAAAATGATATGCTTAATTAATTTTCTTTTAAAATGTCAAACTCAATATACAAACCTGAAGGTAACATTATTTTCTTTCTGCTTTTATTTTGTAGATCTTAATGTATTGCAAAGGCACCACAAGAAACATTTATTCTAACAAAATCTTTGCTTTATCAAATCCATAATTACATCCTGCATTTGTTTATTTGCAGCATATCCTTCAACAACCTTATTTATTTGGTTTGACAGAAAGCCAATAAATTTACATTTGCAGTTTTGAAAAATTTGTAGATTCCTTTGATTCAAGAAAAATCAATCCAATGCCTAAAGTGGACTGTAACCCCCAAAATCATCTGCTTTTTGTTTGATAATCTGTAACATGCAGTTTTTTGAATCGATAAATTTAGTTTATAAAAGAACAAAAAAACTCAACTGTTTTTGCTGTTTGGCTGAAGAGGATTTTACAACTATACAGATGCATTGCCATCAGCATATTAAAAAGAAATACCTTATATAGAAGCAAAGAAGATGATATTCATACTTACAGAGAAACACATATGCACGTTTACATATGTGTTTATGGTGAATACGTGAAAATGAATAGAAAAACAAAAACACACCCACATTGAAAATAGTAGGGAAGGGTCTTCTTTTATGTGCTATGTCTTTTCAAGACATAGGCAATCATGGACCTCCACTTACCCCTATCCGTTGTTTCTTTCATCATTTTTCTCTTCCAAACCCCACCTCTACTATCCACTTGCTCAAGCCCATCAATATGTTTCACATCTTTCCATGGTCTCTCTTTCCCTCTGTCTAATGAGTATTAGTATCACCAAGCCTTCCTTCCTCATTAAGTGTACCAGAAATTTCAGCTGTCTCTTCAGATTTTAAGTGTAAGTTTTCTTTTCATTTCCAATTTTTACAAAACCTTGTCATTGCTTAATTGTTTGGTCCATGGTATCCCTACCATCCTTCTGTTGAACCACATTTCTGTTGCTTCAAGTCTCTCCTTCATTTTTGAGGAGATCCTCCAACATTCACTGCCATATAGAAAGACAGATATCCTGTAACAGTCCAGTACTTTTTTCAATGTTTCCAACAAAATCTTCCTGTTTGTCTTTGGCTATGCCAATCATTGTGTGGAATTTTTCAACTTGTCAGAACACTCACTAGGTAATTAAATTTCTGTACCTACTTGATTTTAGTATTCCTGACCTGGAGTTGGTATTTTGAGCTCCTCTTTTTGTTGATGAGGATGTGTGTTGTGGTGCAGGTGATATCAACTTGGAATGACAAATCGGGGAGTTTGAATTCCAGTTGAATTCCTTGCATTCATTTACACACAAATACCCTAGGGAAAAGTATTAATCAGTCTCTTCCCTCCAGTTATGGGTTAAATAATAAGACAGATTGCATTCTGTAGCCTTGGCTGGCAACCACTCTACTGCAGAAAGCAATAGCAACCTACTGTGTGATAATCTTCTGCCCAGTCAGTCATGTCTCTTTTGAGAGATTGTCACGTATAGCACTTGCTGATGACTATGATTGTAGTAACAAAATGTGCTCAATGCAGAATATAAGAACAGAATAAGATAAAATTCAAATCCCAAAATGAAATTGTCACACATTTTATGGCTTATATTTGAATCTTATATTTAAATTTACAAGTTATGAATTCACACATACACACACATGTGTGTGTGTTATGGTTGTGTGTAAAATAATAAAATGTTTTGCAAAATGTAAAGGTCAACCAAGGAATCTCTAGAAGACAACATTTTAAGTCAATCAGTCTTTGTAATTATAATAATATAATTTATCTCAAATCCTTACTTATGAAGATTACATCCACTTATCAGGAGATTTGATTATCAAATATTAAGTTAACTTACACAAGTCATTATTCTCTCTCTCTCTCTCTATATATATATATACAGAGAGAGAGAGGGAGAGTTGTGTACTTGGTCAATAATTCCTCTCCAATATATGTTTGATTAAAAATTAACAAATAAAAAAAAGATTCTTTTGTTAATGCTTTTTTTGTATTGTTTTTGTCTGTGAAAAATGGATTGCTTCTTAAAATGTTTTAGCAAAATATAATTTATATATATTTTTTTTTAATCATTTCACCCCGAGCAAGGCAGAAACGCCACTGATGTGCAGGGGGCTACATAAATGTAAAAAGATTAATTAGAAAAGAGTGAGGAGTACAAACTAGTTAGAAAGGAACAATAGAAAGCTGAGAAAGCATGTGCGATGACAGATACATAGGTGGAGAGAAAGGGAAGGTTATACAGGGGTGGGGAGAGAGCTCGAGTCCAGTGGTTAGTAGATGAGTATTGACTTTGCATTTAAATTTCTGGAGGTTGTAGCCGTCAGGGAAGCAAGAATATGGGAGCGAGTTCCACAGGCAGGAAGTGCGAGAGAAGAAGCTGCAGGAGTAGAATTGTCGTCTGCATTTGGCTAACCTGACTGTGAATGGGTGGGACCCAGTTACCAGTCTGGTTGCACGAGTAAACATCTGTTGAGGAGGCATCAGTGACTTAAGCTCGTCCGAGCAGAAGCCATGAAAGTATTTATAGAACAGACAAAGGGAGGCCACATTTCGACGATGGGGAAGTGGCTGCAGTTGAGCCGCCAGATCAGTACCTATCACATTACAGACTCTCCTTTGGAGCCTGTCAAGAACACTGAGGAGAACGGCAGGGGCACCTGACCATAAATGGCAGCAGTACTCCATATTTGAAAATATATTTAGTGGTACAAAACCTAATTAGCACTATAAACAGACAAAAATATTTTTTTTTACCACCCATAATGATATTTTTTTTAAATATATATACCACAAAAAGTAGATTCGAGAATACTTATGGCAATATTTGACATAAGTAGCCTATATAGCAACATATCCCATGAATTAGGTAAACAGGCAATATCATTCTGGATTAAAAAACATCCAGAAACACTACACCCCAGATTCACTAAAGAATTTATCATCAATAGTGTAGACCTAATTCTAAACAATAACACTTTTGAATTTAACAGCAAAAACTACATCCAAAACCTAGGTACTGCAATGTGAAAGAGAATGACACTGACATATGCCACCCTAACATTAGCTTATCTAGAGGTAAACCTATATCAAAGAATAAACAAATCTATAAGGATTATATAAAAACTCACTTCATTAAATCTTGGAAACAATACTTAGATGATTGCTTCATTTTCTGAAAATCCTCATGGGGCAATATTAACCAATTCCACACTCTACTCCAGAACTTACACCCAAAAATCAAATTTACCCAAGAATATAGTTTCCACGAATTACCATTTTTAGACATACTTGTTAAAAATAAGAACCACATAATCATAGATATCTACCACAAACCTCCAGACACCCAACAATACCTTCATTTCAAGAGCCATCACCCAAAAAGCTGTCTAAAATCCATTCCCTCTTCCCTAGCATGTAGGGTTTGCACTATAATGGCCAAAAACACCTCTAAAAAAACATGCCTAGACGAACTACATGAAACTCTAAAAAACAAGGCTACTCCACAACACTTATAAACAAAGGTTTTGAAAAATACCTCTAATCAAACTATAAAACCCAAAGAAACACAACAATCAATAGACTCTAGCATGTGTCAACATACAGCAGGAACAAACCCAGAATTATTTACAGAAATTAGAAATATTTATACCAAATTAAGAAAAATGATAAAATGAAAAACATTAAAAATGACCAAAATAATTAAGAGCAAACACCAGGTAAAAAACCTGAAACACATTAACTTCATCCAAATTTAACCAACACATGATACAGGGGTTACAAAATGTAACACATGTTACAGGGGTTACAAAATGTAACAAAAAAAAAAAGATGTGGGGTGTGTGATATCATTATAGAAGCAGACACCTACATTTATGAAAAACCCACAAAGACATTTACAAAAAACAAACATTTGAACTGCACTTCCCAAAATGTGGCATATGCATTCAAGTGCACAAAATGTAATAAATCTTATATAAGGATCAGTCAAGCTCTAAACACCAGAGTTTCCTCTTACAAAAGCAACATCAAATTATCAGACAACAGAAAACTCTTTGTATCACAACACATTTTTCAATGCAATCAAGACAAATTTAAAATTATGCAATTATATCAAATAATTATTCTTACATACAAATACATGAAAAAATTTCTCTATATAATTACTTGTGTATTCTTTTGCTAAATAAGATGAAATTTATTAAACAAATAACACTAATTTGATTCTATGGAACTGGCTTTATTTTTATATATATATATATATATATATATATACAGGGTGATCAAAAAGTAACTCCCTATTTTATGTATGACTAGCCAGCTAGGAGTCCTGACTTAACAACCGGTAACATTTTTATTTTGAGTTGGTTAGAGAAGCAAGTCTACTATACCGAACTGAGACTTTGAAAGAACATGAGAGGCAAATAAAAGATGTTATGTCTTCCATACCACAAAAGTTTCTGGAGAAATCAGTTAGTACAATTTCTGGATGGATCAAGAAATCTGGTGCCCATGTCAAATTTTAAATAAAATCTCATGCTAAACACTTTCCTCTTATATCTGTTTCTTGTAAAAATTATAGTTAATAAATAAACATTTTAAAATATGGAGTTACTTTTCAATCACTCTGTATATTGCCATGTAATGTATTTATAACACTGTCATTTTTTGCCAAACTATAAATCAAAGTAAAAAATATAACACTAGGAATAGCTTTGTTTCTGTGGCTATTCATACTACCTTAAATTAAACCATGGAATAGTTACAGATATATGTCAGATGCATTAGCAAAATATAGCACAAGATGTATATTGATGTCATTTGAAAATTAATGCTTTAGTAATAGTACTGATGCCAAAAAGTGGTAATTTTTAGAATAATGAAAATATTTCTGAGAATTTCTTAAAGGAAATTTTTTTCCTTTCTCTTTTTTCTCTTCTGTCTCTTTATGTTCTCTCTCCTCATTTTTACTTTTTTCCCCCTCTTTTCTCTACTATCATTCTCTTTCTTTATATAACATTAGGCTTAACATCATTTTCAAACTGCAAATCAGGAGTGTTTTCAATTTTGGTCATAGGTTTAACTTTTGCTAAAAAAGTTTTCATGACCCAAAACAACTTCAGAGTTTCTCCACACACACAAATCATTCATTGCATTTCAGAATAAATTTGGAATACACTAACATATCTTAGTTTTTACAGGGAAATAACAGCATGAACAGTGGATTAAAGGGAAACTGTCATTCTCTATGACAATACAAGATCACATAGAGTAAGAATACATAAAAAATTTGGAATTCAGTTTGTCTGTTCTACTCCGTGCTACTATATCAACATATAAACTGATTATTACCTTTTCAGATCAATGACAAACACATTGATATGGGAAACTTTCTCTCTTGAAAACCAGATTCAAGAGTTTGACAAAAACTTCTCTACATCAAAACCTGTAAAATTTTACTGAAAGGAATCAAAGAGTTGCCTGATAAGTAGCAACAAGTCCCTTATAAAAAAAAAAAATCAGCATTCTTTGACTGAACAATGAGAATTTCTGTTGGTTGAAATTTATAAAACCTTTGCTTCCTACAGGAGTGCTTCCCCGACAGGAATTTAAATGTAAGGTCAATAGACACCTCCTAACACACTAACTTGCATCCATTCTCTCAAACACGCTTCCCATCTGCCCAACCCTCAGCCTCGGTATCCTTACTCGTCTATCACCCTCCTTCTGACATTTCCTATATCTAACCACTCTTTATCTTTGCCTTCCCCTATGTAACCCCCTGTGCAATAGTGGCAGTGGAATGCCTTGCTTGGGGTGATATGATTAAAAAAAAACATTTTCTTTTGGGTGGTGTGCAAAGTCAGCATCTTGATTATGTCATTTTTACACTTCAGTGACATGTGCTATCTATTTTAGTTGTTGCTGCTATTGAAAATCTTTAAGTGATTTGGTTTTTGTTATTTAGTAAAATTCTTTGTTCTTGATTCTGTATTTCCAGCAAGGAAAATAAAAAATATTTTGAGTGTCTCAATGCTGTTTGTTGATTTTAAAATCAAATCTGTTGGTTTTATAATTTATCCCTGTTAGAAACTTGAATGATAAAAATGATACTGAAAACAATTTCTTGATCATCTATCCAATTAAATGTGATGGCTAAAATGAAAAGAGATAAAAGTTACCTTCCAAAAGCTAAGCAAAATATTAAGAAACAAGAAAATTTCATTAGAAACAAAGAAATGAGTAATCAACTGTTATGTAATATTGGTTCTCCTATATGGCAGTGAACGCAGGATTATCTCATCACAGATGAAGAAAAGAAGCAATAAAAATGTAGCTGTACAGAAGGATACTGAGAATACCATTAACTGAACATGCGAGTAACAAGTAAATTTTAAGAAAATGGAAACTAAGAACATTTATATTTAAAATCAGAAAGAGAGATTTGAAATTTCTTGTGCCTATGAAGAAAGTGTGCTTAGAAATTTGACACTCACAGGGCATAAAGGCAAGAGTAATAAAGGAAAGTGATTAATAACCTATCTAATGAGAATCTAAATGATTGGAGGAAGGAGGTTTAGAATTAGCTAGATTTGAACCAAAACTTAACTTGGATTTTACATGTATAATCAAGTAAGATTAAACAATACCCACCACTTAACCCACCATCTAAACATATAACTTTTGCTACTGGTACAAAAATGTAAGTGCTCTCTTATTAAGATAGATAATATCTCATCTACTGAAAGCAGAAGAGAGACTTTTTTTCCATAAACAAAGTATGAAACAGGCTCACAATAAAAAATACTACCTCAGAAATTCAAGACAGGCTTCAACAATGAGAAAAATGGTAGTTGGTAGGAAGGATAGACCTGAATGGTAAAAAAGGGATCTTTTAAAAAAAAAAAGACAAAAACAAATGGAATAAATATTCAAAAGTGAGTACGGAAGAAAACACATAAGTAGTTAGATTTTCAGAGTACAGCCCAGTCAAACTATGAAGACCAAAATCTACTGCTGTTCTTTTATTGTAAACAAAAGCCAGACATTCAATAGAGAAGTGGCCAGCCAGTCAGTGACAGCTAGACAGTCACAAGTGGAATTCAATATATATTGGGTGTGTCCACTCACACATCAGGCAAAATGACTGATCCAAGGCTTATTCATCTGAGACTCTGTAAGATTCTGTTTTAAATAATTTTTGGAAGGACAACTTAAACAATATCCCTCTGAGGAAGAAGAGAGAAAATCTTTTTTTTTTTTGAGTAAGGCAGGATATAACAAAGGAAATGAAAAAAATGAAGAATGTCTTAAGAAAAGAAAGAAAGTAAGCAACATGTATTAAAAAGAGCTAAAAAAAAAAATTAAAAAGACAGTGAGAAAATAAGCAGTGAAGAAAATGCCAAGAAAGAAAGAAGTTGATATCCTAGACAGGAGAGTCACACAAAACAAAGTTACCTTTAAAAGCAGAAAGGATGAAGAGGAAAATAAAGGAAAACAAGTTTCTTGAAACCATTTTCTTATAAAGAAATATATTTTTTTTAATCGTATCACCCCGAGCAAGGCGGTAATGCCACTGATGTGCATGGGGCTACATAAGAGTAAAAAGATTAAGTAGAAGAGAGTGAAGAGGAAAACGAACCAGTTAGAAAGGAGCAAGAGAAGGATGGGAATACTGGTGTGAAAACAGTTGCAAAGGTGGAGAGAAAGGAAAGGATATACGGCGTGGTGAAAGAACTAGAGTCAAGTGGTTAATAGATGAGTATTTCTAAGAAAGAAGGAAAGATAAAGAAAGAAGTGAAAATACAATGAAAACAGAGGGAAGAATGAGAGATATTCTTAAAAAATGGAAATGAAAACGCTAATGTAGAATGTCAAGAAAAGGAAACTCAGTGATGGAAAAGAAAAGGAGAGCAACTTATTCTTCTATGTACCATGTCCCTTCAGAACATAGGTGATCATGGCCTTCTACATCTCCCAATCCCCTGTGACTCTTAACACCCTTTCACTTGTTACCTTTCCCAAACCCTGCTTTGCCTCCATTTGTTCAAGCCCATGAAATATGTCATGCATTGCTTTCCCCTGTCTCACTTTCCCTCTGTCCTGTGATTATCAGATTCTCCAAGCCCTCCTTCCTCATAACATGTCCCAGAAACTTCAACTTTCTCTTCTTGATGTTAAGTACCAGTTTCTTTTTAATTTCTACCCTCTTCAAAACCTTGCCAACATATTTAGTCCATAGTATCCTCAACATCTTTCTGTAGAACCACATTTTGGTTGCTTTGAGTCTTTCTGTCATCTTTCATTAGATTGTTCAGCATTCACTGCCATACTGAAGGACAGACATCACATAACAATCCAGTACTTTTTTCTTTGTTTGCAACAAAATTTTCCTGTCTCTCAGCATTCTGCTTGGAGAGAAACTAACATCTTACATGCTTTTTATGAGTCCTGTAGTCATAGCAACAGTGGGTGTGTCTAGAGCAAAATATATTGACCAACCAATCAGGTTGGATCTGAATTAAGTTTTCCTTCTCTTAAACTGATAACCACCTACGTCCACCCTACCCTGCTATTTAAGTCACAACTCAAGAGGAAAGAGATGGGTTCATGCCCTTCTCAAGGAAATATCAAAGTAAATTCAAGACTAGGCTAGATCATGCAGATGTATTTGCTAGGACCATACATGTGCTGTGTCTGTTAGACTATTTGTATATTGTTAAATGCTTATGTTGAGAGGGAAAAAAGCAAAAGATATAGTTAAGTACAAAGAGAAAAGAAAAGCAGTTATATTATAATTGGGTCTACTTGACATGTTGAGATAAACAGATCAGATGACCTGCACATTTGTTTATCTTGAGACCAGCTAATCCCTGAAATGCATTGGACATTGCTTACTTGTCAGTTTTTCTCTCAGATCTTTGTCTTCAATTATATGAATTATACACTGATCTTGAGATATTATAATGGGAGTCTGAATTAAAAGAAATTGTCTGAGTTTATTTCACCTTTTGATTTATAACTGTTACATGTAGAAACAAATTTTCTGTTTCCTCCCCTATCTTGATTTAACAATGATAAAAAGTTTTGACCAGCAACCACCAGATTATAGACACTATCACTAGAGATTGAGCAACATCAACTCAATAGGCAGTGGAATGGCTAAACAATCAAAGAGTTACCATTGGAGAGCACCACCATTAATTGAGAATATGCAACAAAAAGACAAAACCAATTTAATTTCATTCATTCCCTTCTTTCCACACAGTAAAAGAACCCATTGCCTTTCTTCATCCAAATACTAAACCTCAGGGCCAAGAGATAACAATAAGCTTCTGTTGGGATACAGCTTTCTATATAATGGAGTTTTATCTTTAATATCTGTAAATGATGCATTGCCATGAATTTTCTTGAAAGTAATGTCCTGTATTCTTCTCTAAAATTGTTTGCCCTATGAAGGCAAGAGAGGGAAGTTTGCTCTATTATTTAATCATATCTGGAAGAAAGTGAGAAAGATTTATGAGTGAAGCAAGGAAGCAATCAAAAGAGAATTTTAAGTTCTACCAGGAATCATTATTGGCAGTCATAATCTTACAATGGATGTGCGTTGTGGTGCAGTGGATATTGGCTTGGAACGAGAAATTGGAGAGCCGAGTTCAAATTCTAGTTGAATTCATTGTGTTCACTTAAGCACAAATACCGTTGGGAAAGGTATTAATCCATCTCTTCCTTCCAGTTATAGGTTAAATAAATTTTTGAGGAGATCCTCCAGCATTCACTGCCATATAGAAAGACAGATATCCTTTAACAGTCCAGTACTTTTTTCAATGTTTCCATCAAAATCTTCCTGTTTCTCAATACTCTGCTTAGATTTTGAAATGGATCTTTGGCTATGCCAATCACAGTGTGGAATTTTTCAACTTGTCAGAACACTCACTAGGTAATTAAATTTCTGCACCTACTTGATTTTAGTATCCCTGACCTGGAGTCGGTATTTTGAGCTCCTCTTTTTGCTGATGAGGATGTGTGTTGTGGTGCAGGTGATATCAACTTGGAATGACAAATTGGGAAGTTTGAATTCCAGTTGAATTCCTTGCATTCATTTATGCACAAATACCCTAGGGAATGGTATTAATCATTCTCTTCCCTCCAGTTATGGGCTAAATAATAAGACAGATTGGGTTCTATAGCCTTGGCTGGCAACCACTCTACTGCAGAAAGCAATTTCAACCTACTGTGGGATAATCTTCTGCCCAGTCAGTCATGTCTCTTTCGAGACATGATCGCCCAAGTGTGTTTCCCATATGGCACTTAACTGACTGAATCTTACAACATTAGATATGCAGCGGGTACAATGTTAATAGCAGATATAGAACAGAAACTATAGGAACTCCTACAAAATGTAGTAAAAAAAAGTGAAAAGAAAGGACTAAATATTAGCTCTAAGTAGATAGACTGCATGATTTTCAACAAAAGAAACAACCCAAAATGTAAATTACAAGTACCAAAGTAAACAAATATAAAAATTGAAATATCTAGGAAGTGAGTAAAAGCAATAAAAATGTGATTCTAGAGAAGGATACTGAGAATATCATTGACCGAACATACAATATTAAATGCATATTAAATAAAAACAATCTGTTGAGAGCTATGACTACCTACTTCCTGAAGGGATATGACATTAAAAAAAAAATAACATTAGGCTATTACACATCATACTACCAGAAAAAACAAAGATGAATGAAAATTATTTACCATTATTGCTAGTACTTATGTAGCAGAAACAAGATGCAGAATGAGATGCCTCCCATTACTGATAATGGTACCCACTCCTGTCAGTCAAAGAGACATTTAGTGTGCTGTCTCTGCAGAAAGAAAGTAAATGGTTATCCTGCCAGAACAGAGTCAGTGCAAACCCCTGGACATCTTGGTATGAAGAAAGAAATTATCTACTAGCTTCCACATGAAAAAGTCAGGACAGTGAGCTGAGTGGAGATAGCTGTGCAAATGATTTCTTTTGGTCGCTAACTGCTAATATTTTTGGTTTCATAAAAGCAGGCACATTTTCTGGGAAGTGATAGATGGGTAGAGTGCTATACTGAACATATAACGTGCTTGCCATGTATTACTGGGCATTTATGTTCGTATTACCTAACATCACCTGAACATAGTTTGTCCCTGTTTGTGTTTCTATTGTCTCAGCTACATTCATCCCTTATATGTAATGTTCCTGTGTGGAAGTTTTGTTCATGCCCTGTTTTTGTCATAATCGACTCCTTTATTGTTTGTTTCCAGTGCTGCTGATTTTTCCATCTCTTCTATGTTATGACATTCCTCTTCATTGATAAATACCCAAACAATAAGAAAATCCATCAACACAGCATATAACAAAGAAGTACTATTTAGAACTATTTCAAACGAGCAATACCCATGAAAATTTTTTGATTTTCATATTTCATGTTTCTGATGTTTATTAAGTAAATAAGCTCATTAGGCTGACTGTAATGTATCTGTGAAAATTCTCCTATTGCATTGTTAGATATGTGGGCTTAACAACTTTAACTAAATATTGCAATAACAATCAGATATGAATGCAGATCATATTTAAAGAAATAAGAGGGTAAAAATAAAAAGTTTTTCACTTTCACTGAAGCAGACATTAAACACATGAGTATTATTGTCTCATTTATCTTCTTTCTTTTTTTCACCAAAACCAAATGATGACCTTTCTATCTTTTCTCATGATCAAAGCAGTATGAACCATTATTTATGATGTTTTGTCAGGCTGTAACATGTGTTGATGGTGATTGCCAGCATGTAACATAAAGGCGTGTATTTCATAATTATTGAACATGATCATAATGTTGTTCTTCAAATCTACAGCTACAACAAACAGAGTAACAAAAATTTCTTTTGGGCTTGCAAATCTTTTACTTACTCATAAAAGCTTCTGCCATTTTAACACTTTTGTCTATGTTTATATAACAAAAAACAAATTTATTAAATCACAGCATCCTATAGATAATATTACTGAGTTTAATGTTTTGGTTTTAAATCAAACAATTCACATTTTAGGTGATTAATAAGAGATAGAGTATCGACTATCAATTTCAAACAATATTATATCATTCAATAATATAGATGTTGTAGAGTAGTTTTCATACTGAAGGTTATAATCATGCTATGTTGGTTGCTAATTGACTTAACGCGCCTAAAATGTTAAGAACTTGGTAATCTTCTACTGAAAGCTGACTCCTTAGTATTTGGCTAACTGCTGACTAATACTCATGCCTCGTAGCTCTACTGAACTCCAATAAAACTCTAAAGAACTCTCTAGAATTTCCAAGAACTCCTATGAACTTCCCAAGAACTTCTCGAGTATTTTCCTGTTAACTCTTATTAATATAGGAGGGAGAGTTCATTATCTGAGGAATAAGTATGTATCGCCATAACAATAGAAAAATGTTAAAACCTGTTCAATATTCTCAGAAATTTTCCTAAAAATATTTATTATTTGCAGCCATTACAAACAGAAGGTTTATAGGAGTTAAAAGCTTCAAAACATTTTTTTGCTTTTTTTAAATCTCCTTTTGTCAGGAATATTTTCTCCTAATTCTACTTATTTCATTCTTAAAATATCTTTGAATGATACTTGTAAACTATTATTGTTTTTGAGATTTTACTTGAATATAAGCTTGTCTGAATTATAACAAGTAGGATATGACGTCTTCAGTAACAGCCTATAAGTAGCTAAGTAACTTTGACAATAACATACTAAAAACAAAGTCTCTTACATGACTAAACTTATCTTCAATTGTCTTCCTTTAAACTGATATCATAATTCAGCATTCAAATGTTAAATTTTACTTCATAATTTACAGATGAATTTTAATATCATCATAGAACAGTTCATTACTGTGATAAATATATCTTGTCTTATATCAGATTCTTGTCTTCTGGCTTAAATAATTGCATATTTACAGTGATTAGAGTTTGAGCAGACAGCTGTTTTCTAAGATCAATGGTTAAAATTGGCTTTGAGTGAGGAACACCTGAGGTTCTTGGCAAAGATCACTCTTTTTTGAATGTAGTGGACTGGTGCTACAGAATCACAAAGAACTGTACCAAATTACAGAAGGAACATCACTTAAGGACTACCAACAGAAGGAACATCACTTAAGGACTACCAATAGCAGAAATTACTAAAATAGATAGCACATGCAACTCAAAGAGAAAATAATGATATATATCAAGAAGTTGATATTTCACACTAGTTCAAATAAAAAGTTAGGAAGGAAATCCCCATCAATGCTGAAAAGAGCAATAACAGCTTCTAGACTTCGGAAACCTCTTTTCCTGACATATTGTTCTAAGAGAAAGATTTTATATATTTAAAGTGGAAACAGTACTGGCTGTTTGGTCATTGAATGAGATATGTTTTAATAGAAGGAAATGACTATTATTATTACTACAATTCTTCTTCTTCTATGTGCCATGTCCCTTAAGGATGTTGGCAATCATGGCTCTCCACAACCTCCTGGCCTTTTCTAGTTATTAATATAGTTTATCTTTTTATTATCTTTTTAAAACCTTAGTCTACCATCCATTTACTCAAGCTTGCAAGATAGGTTATATTTTATTTTCTTCTGTTCCTGTTGCCTTCAATCTGTCCTGTGAGTATCAAATTTTGTGAGCCCATTTTCCTCATTATGTGTCCTAAAAATTTTAACCATCTCTTTCTAATGTTAAGTAAGTGTCATTTTTATATTTTCTTGAAAAACTTTGTCAGTGCTTACATGGTCTTCTTAGAATCCTTAAGCCCATTTCTGTTTTTTCAAGACTTTTTTTAATCTGTTAGAAGAATGTATCATAAGTAAAACAGGGATTTGGAATGCTGGAAACTTTATACAAAAAAAAAATATCTTTCTATTCACAGTCACTTAGGAAATATCACAAGATGCCAAACTAATCTTATCAACAAAAGGTGAAAAACCATGAATTTTTAGAAAAAATTTTAAATCTAAAAAAACAAAAGTGACTTATAAAAGAAAAATAGAAAAAGCCTTCTTTATTGTGAACAATAATAAACACTTATCTTCTTTTAGGAAGATATTCATGAAAAATTCTACTAAAAGGGAATATCTTTTATCATATCAAGAACAGATTTGACCTTTCTTCATGAGATATCAGATTTGTTTTAAAAATTCAGTTCATCACTTCCTAGATTCTGATAGATTTCTGCTATTTTTATTAGTCACTGTAACCTTACTTTCATCACAAAATGAAAAATTATAAAATAAAATGAAAACTTGAAAAACAATGTGAACTGCTTTTTTTTTTTTTTGTTCTTAATTTATCATTAGTTCCCAATTATTTTCCACCCTCCATCGTATCTCTCACAGGTGGGATGTGGCTAGTCTCTCACTGTTCTATCACTACTAGCATGCAAAGTATTTAAACGAACTACATTCTCACCTTCATGGCTTGTACTTGCCATGCCTTTTACATATTAGCAAACCACCCATATTCTCTCCACGAGAAGTAAGTTTTATTCAAACAATTCTTTCCACTATGCTGTGGAATAGACACCCAAGAGGATGTTTCTGCAATCACTACCATCTTATCCTGATCAACTCTAGAGTTTGTGGAACACCCAATCATTTGTAGCTATCAGGAAAGAAAGCAATCTCCAAAAGTTCAATTGCCATCTCGTATCTACTTGATTCCCATCCATCACTTATCTTTTCTTCAACATTCCCTGTGTCTTGTTTTTACTCTCACTGTAATCCCCTGCACACCAGTGGCAGTCCTGCCTTGCTTGGGGTGAAATGATT
Source organism: Ascarosepion bandense (assembly GCA_037127315.1). NCBI lineage: Eukaryota > Metazoa > Mollusca > Cephalopoda > Sepiida > Sepiidae > Ascarosepion > Ascarosepion bandense. The sequence continues at coordinate 3,745,916 of JBBBDQ010000365.1, forward strand.
AAAAAAAATTCTTAACCCTTATTTTCCTCTCCTATTCATACAAACTACCCATTAAAGTTACCCTTTACCTTAAGTGACCCAGGGCCTTGTCCAAGATGAACCCTACTTTAAAAAAAGAGTCAACTTGAAAATATGTCTGTAAAACAACAAAAGAAAACTTCCCCTTCTTCTGCTTTTATGTGCCATGTCCTTTCAGGACGTAGGCAATCATAGCTTTCCACATCTCCTTGTCCCTGGTAGCTCTTAGCACGCTTTCTCCTGTTACACCATGCAACCCTCATTTCGTCATCCACTTGATCAGGTCCTTCAAATATGTTATCCACTGCTTTCCTCTGTCTCTTTTCCCTCTATCTGGTCTGTTAGTATCATGTTTGCCAAGCCCTCCTTCCTCATTGCATGTCCCAGAAACTTTAGTTGTCTCTTCCTGATACTCAGTATTAATTTCCTTTTTGTTTCCATCCTTTCCAAAACCTCATCATTGCTCACAATCCATGATATTTGCAGCATCCTTTTGTAGAACCACATTTCAGTTGTTTCAAGTTTTTTCTTCATCTTCGAAGATAGTGTCCAACATTCATTGCCATATTGAAGAACCAACATCACATAACAATCCAGTACTCTCCTCTTTGTTTCTAGTCCCCCAGAAGACTAAAAAATTCATATTATTATTATAAAAATATTATATATATTATCATTATTACTACTACTGAGTGAGTGAAGAGTATGACAACAGTGTAATACTAGGGTACAAATATACAATATCAATAATCATAACTAATATACAATACTGATCATCATACCTAGTCTGATAAGATTACATCAGGCACATGCAGCACAGCCAAATTTGTGTGATATGGTGATGTTTTTTCATTTTTACAAAGGCAATGCCAATTTAGACTCTCATATAGACTTCATGTGTATTTCCAAATATCACAGCTGTATACAATCATTTTTTTAGCTTGATAATCAGATAAGGATTCAAGAGAATGAATCCTTCAGGCTTTAAAAAAAATACAATCTTTTAACAGATCTTATAAACTGGGGCTATACAATCATGAAAAACTTTAATAATTAACAAAAAAACACATCACTTGAAGATTCAATAGCAACAACAACTAAAATGTATAACATATGTAACCAGAAGATTAACAATATGTATATCATAGAAACTTTTCACAGTATCTTAAACAAATGATTAAGAAACAAACACAGACCAATACTGACTGATAAATTTGAACTTCAGATGTTTATTTTCCTGTTTCAAGAGAAAAATTTTATAAATTTCAACTGACAGTGACAATAACTGTTCAGTCAATGAATGATATATTTTAATGTTTGCTGTAATGGCTAATCCGTATATTACCATATGTTTTCAAATGAGACCCAGTTAGAAATACATTAAATCTGGGTAACCTGGTCTATTCAAACAGTCCTCCAAGTGTATTTAGATATGTCTCCAAAGTTACATTAGCTGTCTCATCATCCCAATTTAAAAAAAAAAACAACCCTCTCATCAACTAATATCTCTCCTCACTTCTCCCACTCATGAACAGATATGCACAGGGCATCAACAATTTGGGGACATGCCCTTCTGGTTAAATAACAAGCCAATCTATAGTAATGGAAAATAATATTTACTTTCAGCAATCTTAATTTACCAATATAAAATATACATAACCAATTAAGATTAGAAGCCTTGAGAGACATTGTTATTATCATTGTACTTTTTTTTTAGATCTGCAGTATCTGGTGGCTTCCACTAGAGACCAAGTGATGATAATTTTTATAATACTCCAGAATTCTTCTTACGAGTTTTTAATATCATCATTTGGATGACTTCTGTTCTTCTGTAAGTTTCCAGTTCTTCCAATCTTTTTGAAAGGATTTTCAGAACTCTTTTAAGCACTCTTGTAATGAAAGAAACAATTGCCACCTCCATATTTTTACAATGGTTCTATTTCCTACCAGATATATTCTCTGGCTTTTACATTTTCATTCTTCTCTCTGACTAATCTTCTCTTCTTCATTTTATGATGACCAAATCTGGTCCTTTTTCTTAGATTGCATAATTCACTTAAAATCTCCAAGTCTTAAGAAAATTTACTTTTTCTCTTCTTCATGAGAGTTTCTGTGCAATTTCAAATAGGTCACCATTCTTACTCAATCTTTTTTCCTTTATGTCTTAATTTGTTAGTCACTAATGAGAGTCAATCATTATTATATAAAAATTCACATGACTATTTAATGTCTTTTTTTATTATGGTGAGTCTCCTTAATGCAAAAGCACTATTTTTGATTATCTTAAAAAGTTGTAATTTGGTGATCATTTATTTATTTTCTTCAATTCTTCAAAATTGTGCTTAAATCTTTGCAAATGTTCGTAGTAATCCATTGATTACAGGTTTAACTCATTTTCATATCTACCATGTTTTCTTCAAACTTCCCAGTGAAACCACTTAATCCATTATTTTTCAGAGTTGTTATATGACTTTTCAGACAAATATAATCTGATGATACATACTAGGGATCAAGACAGTCTGTTTAGAATTCTGAGATTTTTTTTACTATTTTGCTAAATTCAACAGTTATTTTAAACATTTTCACACTAGTTACATTGAGTAGACTTTTCTGTTTTCCATTTGTAAGGTCTTTTTGCAAAGATCTTATAGAACTCTAATAATGATGAGTATTATTCTTATCTTCAGATCCTATCATTTAAAACATTTCTTCAGCAAATATTTCTCCAGCTTTTCATTTTCAATGTCCTTCACACTCAAAATTATGATATTATTATGATGGTGATATTTCATTTATTATTTTTTTATTTTGATCTGATCACTTGGTTGAGACTTTTGAATAATTTCTAGTGGTACCATCTGCATAGATTCAAGTCATTTGTTTACATTCTAATGAATCTTTCTTTCTACTCAGTTATTGGTTGCATGCATTTACAACATGATTTATTGCTGATCATATTGTTAGATAAAAAAGGATATCACTCTGAATGGTAAACATTTCAAATAATTCTTCCATGTCCACAATTTAATCATATTGTAATGAATTACAATATCTTCCTTTGACACTTCATACATTTCTAAAATATGACTATTTCTATAAAAAGTTTTTTCATCACTTAGTCATTGTCTATTAACTTCCTTTCTTATTTAGCCATTTAATTGTAACATTTTTAATTCAATGCATCATTGTCATCAGTTTCATCTTTAATCTCTGCTTTTTGCCAACATTTTCTCTCTTTCTCTACTTCCTTCTCTCTCCTTATTATGTTATCTGGCAACTTTTCTCTTCCCGACCCTATTTATTTATTAAGCATAATTTAGTACAAAAATAACAGGAAGAAAAAAAAAAGAAAGAGTGTGTTTCCCCATTATTAAATATGCAGAGAGCCTGCCTGCTTTAAAATTTAGTATTGAAAACCAGGACTTAACTGAAATGAAGCACTAACCTTTAGTGCTCATAGAAGATATCCACATTTTATAGTATTTACATTATTTGGACTGTTGTCCTCATCTTTGTTGCAATTTGTACGACATTTTAACCGTTGTACGCTCCAGCCTTCTTAAGGTGCTAGGAATTCCAAACTAAACCCTTTATTACAATCACTGGGGTATATCCTCCTTATTCCTTGTGTAAAGCCTTGATTGAAAGTTATGAGTTATCTCCCTCTAACCCTGTAAGTTAATTGTTCACCACTGCTATAGCCTGGTATCAAACTCACAACCCTAAGAGTCAAGTCAGGGACTAGCCAACGTCTATATCCACTGGCCCATGCATCCTTAACAACAAGAACAGTAGTCCAAATAACGTAAATACTACCTCATCTCAGAAATATAGACAAATATCCTCATTTTATATCTTAAAGTCAGGTCTTCTTTCAATGTGATTATTTTGGTGGTTTCAAAATTTTGAAAACTCGAGGACCTATCTTATAAAGTGAAAAAAAAAAAACTATTTTATTACTTTATTTTTAACACTCATCATCCTGCAGCAAACAAAACAGTAACACCTTTTATCATGTCAACCATACTGCGCCCTATTAATACGATTAGCTGCAGGCAATGTAACAGTGACTAAAAAGCCATTCTGAAATCACTTGAAAGCTCCACTCCTTATTAGCACCAGGGATGGCTGACCCCTGCAGGGAAAAAACACCAACAACTGAACTATCATGAATTATAATCATATGCTACTTTACAGCTTTAAAAAATCAATGTTTTGTTAAATTTATTTAAATTCTAATATACAGTACAAATCTGTTCACAATAATTATTTTTACATATCTGTGCAATAGATGTTTCTCTACCACAAGATTCAAACTTTCAGGTTCAATATTTGATATATTTATTTTCATGTCATATTCCTCATTCAATCAAGGGATTCCTCTTGGAGTTTCAACTGAAGTTAGTTCATTCTCAGTGGATCTTCTATCCAATCTGGCAATGGTCTTATTGTTGAGCTCAGTCATCCTAATTTCAAATTTGTGGTATTAATATATTCAACTTCAGACTGTTCACATTGTTTAACATAAACCCCATGAGTCCTTGAACCCACAGTTCTGAAATCATTGATTTATATATAATTTTATATACTTTATATACTATATTTATATACTATATAATTATATATACTGTCTTTATAAAACCTTTTCTTCATTTTCTACTGCTTTATTTTGTTTTCCTTTATCTTTTTATTCACTTTATTTTGTTTAATGCTTTTCTCTCTATATCTTCTTCATTACTTTTATCACTTGCTTTCCTTATTCTTCAAACCTTTGCGCTTTCTTTCATTCCTCCTATAGTACGAAACAACTTGATATGAAACCAATGTTTGCAAATTTCTAACTCTGTGTTTGAGAGCTCTATAAATGTGCTATATGTTCAAATCCATTAAACTAGTTGCTTTGATGCAGTTGAATACAGAGAAAGACTATGAATAATGTATTTACAAGTAAACAATAGAAAGTAGCATTTTATGCAATTATCATGCATGGAAATACTACACAGCAATTGATTTTGATATGGTTTTTCAAAACTATTTATGTAGAATTTTTGTTCATAAATTGATTTTCTTTGTTATGCTCCATTAGGAAAAATAAATAAGTTCAGTTAAATGAAAAAGTGATTCCAAAATTCTAAACACTAATAAAAACAAATCTCTTGCTTAAATTGAATTAAACTGACAATTAAAAATATTCTTTATGCTATTCTCTTTTAGTAACATTTTTTTTATATGTTTGGCTAAGAAATGGTGAAGTCAGTTTTTAGGAATTCACTTTTTTATGCTGTTCTCCCCTTCAGAATGCTGATAATCATAGCTCTCCATAATTTCCGGTACCTTGGCCTTTTTAAAAATTTTGTCTTTTGGCTATCTCTTCCAAATCCTGCTCTTCCATCAAACTTCTCAGGTAATCGATGCTTTCATCCCAGCCAGGAAATTTCATCTTAAATCCCGTTTGTCCCCCTGGTTCTCGCCTGCTTGCTCGGCCGCCATTGCTTACCGGAATCACTTCTTCCAGCTCTATCGAAGCCACGCGTTAAACCAAAACAGGCGCACTTTTTGCCTCAGCTCATAATAAGTGTAAAAAGATACTTAACGAAGCTAAGATGTTGTTTGCTGCCAAAATGAAGCAGCACTTAACATCCTGCAAGTTTGGCACCAAAGACTACTGGTGACTCTGTAAAAGCATGCTTAACAAGAGTAAAACCTCAAAACCCCCCTAATCAATGAATTTGAGGTCCTCACCTCCTCAGCGGACAAGGCTGAATGCTTTGCTCTCTCCACCAATTCGCGACTGGATTCGTCTGGAGTATCTACACCTGACTTCCCACCTAGAACTGAGGCTCAACTGAATGACATCCACATTACACCCTTGCTGGACTAACATAATCTCAAAACTTAACCCTCACAAAGCAAGCAGAGAGGGCGGAATCCCAATCATAGTCTTGAAGAAATGTGCCCCTGAACTCTCCTCTGTCCTTTCTAAGCTTTACAACTTCTGCCTATCTGCTTCCTGCTTTCCTGCCTGTTGGAAGTCTTCCGCTGTAGTTCCTATATTTAAAGATACTGGAGAATCCTAGGACCCCACTAATGGGCCCTATCACACTCATTCCGATCTTTGGCAAAGTGTTCGAAGCCATTATCAATGCCGAGGTGGTTCAGCATCTCACAGACCACAGGCTCCTGTTGGACAAACAGTATGGTTTCCACATCACGAGGTCTACTGCTGATATGCTAATGACCATCACTGAGTATATATATACCAGGCTCTTGACAAGAATTGCAAAGCTCGAACCGTTGCCTTGGATATCTACAAAGTGTTTGACAGAGTCTGGCATGCTGGCCTTCTACACAAACTGCAAAGTTATAGTATAACTGGACATTTGTTTGACCTAATCCAGTCATTCTTCTCTAATCACATGTTGAAGGTAGTATTAAACGGACATGCCTCCCAAAACTACCATACAAATGCAGGTATCCCTCAAGGCTTTATCCTAGGTCCTACGCTCTTTCTGATCTACATTAATGTCTCCCTGATGCTATAAGATCCCAAGTAGGCATGTATGCCAATGACACCACAGTTTACTCTCGCATTGATCAAAAATATGGTGTGGGTGACAAAGCAAACCTCACAACCAAGCATGAGAAGGACCTCCAATTCGTAGTGGACTGGGGTAAGAAATGGCTCATAAATTTTCATGCTTCCAAAACAAAGCTGCTATCAATTAACCATCATAGACAATCACTCCTCCATCCCATTAGCATGGAACAAGCTTGCCTCCCTGAGAATGAAACATTACACCTCCTTGGCCTCACACTCTCAGCAGACCTCAAGTGGAATGACTATATCGAATCCATTGCTAAATCTGCTGCTATAAAAGTCGGTTCTTTGTGCAGGGCTCAGAAGTTTTTCCCAACTGAACCCCTCCTGCACATATATAAATCTACCATCCACCTGTGTACTGCATACTGCTGCCACATCTGGTCAGGTGCCCTTGCTATTCTCCTCAAGGTTCTTGACAAAATACAATGAAGAATCTGTAATGTGATCGATACTGACTTGGCAGCCCGGCAGCAGTCACTCTCTCATCGGTGTAGTGTGGCTTCCTTGTGCCTCTTCTATAAATACTTTCACAGCTTCAGCTTCGATGAACTTAGATCTCTGGTGCCCACTAGGTATGAATTTGCATGAGATACTAGATTAGCAACTAGGTTCCACTCTTTTACAGTGAAACAGTAAATTCTACTCTAACAGCTTCTTTTCTCGCACTTCTCACCTGTGGAATTCCCTTCCATATACTTGCTTCCCCAACAACTACAATCTCCATGAATTTAAATGTAAGGTCAGTAGACATCTCCTATCACATTAACTCGCATCCATTCTCTCAAACACTCTCCCCATCTACCCAACCCTCATCCTCGGTATCCTCATCCATCTATCACCCTCCTTCCGAGATTTCTTATAACTAACCACTCTTTCTCATCACTTGATGTAACCCCCTACACAATAGTGGCAGTGGAATGCCTTGCTTGAAGTGAAATGATTAAAAAAATAAATAAATAAAAAGTTATGCATTGCTTTCATCTTTCCCTTTTGCCTTTAATATGTTTTGTGGGTATCAAATTTTCCAAGTTCTCTTTCCCAAATATGTACATTAAAATTTAACCTTTCTCTTCCTGATGTCAAATATAATTGTCCTTTTTGTTTCCATTGTCTTTAGAACATTGTTGTTGGTCATAGCGTTTTCAGTATCCTTCTGTAGAACCAAATTTCTATTCACACACACACACTTTTTTCCTGTTTTCCATCTATTTGTTAAGATATAAAATATTTGAAGATGATGAAAGTGCTGGAATTAAATAATGACTTATATCGAACAGTGATTAGTAAACATCAATGGTTAAACTTAAATAGTAATTAGTAAAATATACAAATCTGAAAATCAAGTTTTAAGAAGTTCACCTTTTTATGCAAATTTAATTATTTCATTCTTTGCATTCACTTATGCACAAATGCCCTTGAGAAAGGTATTAATCCATCTCTTTCCCCCAGGTATGGATTAAATAATAAGACAGATTGGGTTCTATAGCCTTGGCTGACAACCAGTCTACCGCAGAAAGCAATGTCAACTGACTGCAGGATAATTTTCTGCCCGGTCAGTCATGTCTCTTTCTAGACATGATCGCCCATGCGTGTATCATGTATGTCACTTAACTGACTGACTGAATTATTTCACGCATGTATACCCATATTTATATTTCTTAATAGATTTATAAACATAATCCTCAGCCCATGAATAGCCAGAAGATTGCTTTCAAGCATGAAGCAGACTGTCATCACTAATTGTTGATCTCCGTATCCATTTTTGTATTTATTTTTAAATATGCTCTATGATATTCATCATTTTTACCTATTAATGCAGCATACCTTAAAATTATATATATATAAATATGTTTCATTAAAAATGACTAAGAAAAATTTTAATTTTTTTCTTGAATTTTCCCAGTATTCTAATATGTTTCCTTTTGCTGAAGATAAGGAGTGTAAAAGTGTTTCATAATTTTTTGACTTTCCAAGTACTTTCAGCCACTTCCCAAACTATTTTCAAGGATGTTATTTTTTTCGACATTGTAATTATGTTCTCATGCTTGACTGCAATATCATTTTTGTGTTTTTTGATGTTTTTGAAAAAAAATTTTTAAAAGCTATCACATGATGCACGTGACTGGGCATTGTGTGCGTGTCTCTTCATTTTTTTAAAAACCTTCAAAACTTCACTTCCACTGTTAAGTAATATAAGAATGATGATGATGATAGAAAATTGTTTGATATATAGGGCCTCTCTTAATATTCAGAATCTTTTTTTTGGCTTTTGTCAGTTGTCGTTCCATGAGTTTTTCCAGAATGTGCTATTGTTATGTTTCTTGCTGGCTGCTGGGTCGTGTAGTTTAATCAATGTATATTTGGGTCAATATTCAAAGCTAGTGGGAAAAGTGAAAGATTAATATCATTTCCAAAGAGTATTTGCGTATAAGTGAATGCAACAAATCCAACTGGAATTTGAACTCGGAATTCTCATTCCAAACTGATATTCATTGCACCACAAAATAATTATTTTTCAATACTTGAAAAATGAATTGTATTAATTTAAATAAAATTGATTTTGCCATGTGAGAAAAATATGTACACCTTTCTCTGAGTAAATGGTATCATGGCTGAGACTAAAAACTACAATTATACCTACTTAGAGCCAAACCCGAAGCAAAAACTAAAATAAAAGGGCTGAAAAAAATACAGACATACAGGCAGATAAACAGACACACACACAAACATCTTGCCTTTTAAATATATATATATATATTATCAATTTTCTGCAACCTTGAAACTTCTGAATATCATTTCTTATGTCTTTGTCTATGAGTGCAAAACATTTGATTAAGATCAGACCACTCCTTCTATAACCAGATTTTTTTGATTATCGATTTTCGATATTTATCAGGGGTACCTTGACACAAAATTTAGCTAAGAACACTCACATACACTTCTTGAACAACTGTGTAAATTTTCAAGAAAATCTGTTTGGCCGTTTCGGAGTCTATAGGTAACAGGCACACACACACACACACATAGACAAAGTTCCATTTATAAATAAGTTTAGATATTTATATGAAAATATTATACTATTGAATCAGAAGTAATGTAAGTTCACTTTACTCATTGGATAACCAATGTCAGCACTTTATTGACAGCAAATCTGTTTGCCATGATAAAAATTAAATTATAAAATGTTATGTATATAAATAGGTAGCATTATTATTATTTATCTATGATAAATGCAATATAATCAGTGTTATTAATCAGTTGCCATATTTGCATGTGAAAGCCTGAAAAATTGAACAAAGTTTTATCAAAAAAATTTTAAGTGTAGAAGAGTAAAAAAAACAAAAAAACTAATGCTTGATACATTTTGTCTATTTTTCATTTTCTGGATGAAGCATAAAGATAAACAAAAAAAAAAAAAGAAATATAAATTTGACCACTTCTTTCTTATAATCATTTCTGTTCTCACTTTGAATGGATTTGTCCACACTCTTCTACATAAGGAATTACAAGTTGACAGGTCAAAGTCTGTTATGCAAACAAAAATTGCTCATTTATGACTCATGGATAAAACTAATTCAATCACTTTGTTGGCTCTTTTGTGACTCCAATACTGCACTGAAAACAGTGACTTTCTGCTGGCAACAGAGGAAGCCAACTCCGCAGCCAAGACATTGGTAAAAGGTTAATCTGCAAAGTGAATTCGAAACGTTAAGTAATATGTGTTGCCTTTATTTTTTTCTCGGTAATAATTCCTGTCTTGAACTTGCTAATTAGTCATGAAATGGGAATTAAAGCAATGGTTATAAAGTTGAATTTATATAAGAATGTTTTCAATGTCTTTGAATAGGTTTATCTACTAATAATTTTTTAAAATACATTATCTTGCTGAAAGTGTTGCAGTCACTACTTCTTGCACAACAAAAATTAGTAGCAACCAAAATTTTCGCAAGCAAATAACAATAGATTTACACAAAAATTACGTTTCTTGAGGCACTGTGTGTGTGAGTCAAAAAAAAAGTACGAAAAAGGAATTATTTTTGAAACCACACATTTTATATTGATATCACATAACTTGAAGTCTAAGGGAGATACTTCAATTTTTGCTACACTTATTTGGGTCTTAGTGGCTTTGTCACCTTGCTTGGAGTGAAATTATTTTTAAAAGAATGTGAGCAACAAGCAAGTTTTAAGGAAACTGGGAACAAAAAGAACTCTGGTAGTTAAAGGAAAAGTTTTTTTTTTATAATCGTGTTGCCCTAAGCAAGGCATTTTACTGCCACTGTTGAGCAGGGGGTTACATAGGAGGTAAGTTATGAAAGTGGGTGTCAGGAAGAGGGTAAGAGAAGGATGAGAATACTGATGAGAGAGGATGCAAGTTAGTGAGATAGGAGATGACTATGGACATTACATTTGAATTTTTGAAGATTGTAGTTGTTGGGAAAGCAAGTAAACAGAAGTAAATTCCACAGGTGGAAAGTGTGAGAGAAGAAGCTGATGGAGTAGAATTTGCGTTTACAGTTTATTGGGTTCACAGTAGATGGGTGGGACCTAGTTGCTAATCTTATGGCTCGAGCAAATTCATGTATGGGGGGTACCAGTGAGCTAAGTTCATCTGAGCAGAAGCCATGAAAGTATTTGTAGAAGAGACACAAAAAAGCCACATTGCACCAGTGCGAAAGTAACTGCATCCAAATTGCCAGGTTGGGATCAATCACATTACAGATTCTTTGTTAGATTTTGTCAAGGACCCCTATGGCACATAATGCGGAAAAAGGGTTTGACAAATTTGACACTTACAGGACTTAGTTAAAGCAAGAGAGATAGAACTTATGTCAATGGATAAGAGAAAAGAGATTATGAATTTTAGTTAGATAAACATTACTTAGAAGTATAAAGGATGAAAAATTTAAAGAGTCACGAATGTTCACACCTTGAAACGATACGGTACATAGAAGAAAAACATTTGCCACCCTTTCTCATAAGAAGCAAAAAAATGTTAAATACTCATTAAAGATCATGTTTGTATGAAAGCCATCAATTTCTAAACAATCAACACAATGACAAATTCTTAGCTTCACTATCTAATTTTCTCTCTTCTTTAACAGAAGAGTATTCTTTAAAATTTGCAAGCTGTAACCAACATTGTAACTACACTGTTGACAGAAGAAAGCACAGAGTGAAATATGTTTATGAATATCTGTGTGTATATTCCTTCTCTAGTGTGATGGTTAACAAGCATATCTTACAATTAATTTTGTAGAGAATTTGCTTTTCATGGAGTGCTCAGCAATTATAGTTTAGTAAGTAATCTAAACTTATTTATAAATGGAACTTTGTCTGTGTGTGTGTGTGTGTGTGTGTATCCATTACCTATAGACTCCGAAATGGCTGAATGAATTTTCTTGAAAATTTACACAGTTGTACTATAAGCATATGTGAGTGTTCTTAGCTAAGTTTTGTGTCGAGGTACCCCCAATAAATATCGAAAATCGAGTTATAGAAGGAGTGGTCTGATTTTAATGAAATTTGATACACTCATAAACAAAGACATAAGAAACAATATTCAGAAGTTTCAAAGTTGCAGCTCTTACAACAGTGCAGAAAATAGATAATTATATATATATATATATATATATATATTTAAATTGATACCAGGAAATCAAAATTTGACTTACATCCATTCATTTTTCTTTCAGTCTACGGTTTCACTTTAACTGGAAACTTTTTAGTCTTTCATGCCAACGTCCAAAGAGTCTGAGCTCCAGAACCATGGATTAGTTTTAAAGCTTTCATTACACCTGAGCAACGCTGGGCTATACTGCTAGTCATGCATATTTGTAGGTTTGATTTTACAAAATGTCAATCTTTCTTGTGTTTTTGGATTTTAAATTTTACTCTGGTGCATTCAGTGAAAACTGAACTCACTAGTTCACTAGTTAGTAGTAATGCTCAACCAGACATCCCAGTAACCATTACTTCAAACTGATTGTAGTTAGACTGATTTTATGACATATGAAGCAATGTTAGTTTAGTTAGTATTTAGTATGTGGCACTTAGTGGGGATTGAACTTACTAGTCAGTAAAAATTGTCAACTACTTGATCCTTGTTAATCATTAGCCTATGCCAAGGTACCCTATCTATATTTGTGTCTCTTAGTAAGATGAACATAATGTTTTGATATTATACTCATTTCTGTCATTTGTAAGGTTGCTGCCCAAATGAGCATCTATCAGTTACTTTGATATATCTTAGTTAAAAGCTAGAGGAGTATACATTTATGTGTAGCATGTCTTGGACAACTATACCTAGCAGAATCCATCTCTCTTTCTAGGCCAAGTCACTGCTGATGTCTGCCAATTTAAAGGCTCACCTTGATCATGGACATGTGGTAGCTAATTCCATTGAGAGAAACCACTTTTCTGATGACTTCATTTGAGAAAGCCTCTGCTAATTGATGCTTATTTTATAAGCTACAATCTCCAGGAGTTTAAATGTAAGGTCAATAGACACTTCCTAACACACTAACTCACACCCATTCTCTCAAACACTCTTCCCATCCACGCAACCCTCATCCTTGGTATCCTTACACATCTTTTACCCTCCTTCTGACATTTCCTATATCTAACCACTTTTTCTCATCACTTTCCTCTATGTAACCCCCTAACCACTCTTTCACATCACTTTCCCCTATGTAACCCCCTAACCACTCTTTCACATCACTTTCCCCTATGTAACCCCCTAACCAATCTTTCACATCACTTTCCCCTATGTAACCCCCTAACCACTCTTTCACATCACTTTCCCCTATGTAACCCCCTAACCACTCTTTCACATCACTTTCCCCTATGTAACCCCCTAACCACTCTTTCACATCACTTTCCCCTATGTAACCCCCTAACCACTCTTTCACATCACTTTCCCCTATGTAACCCCCTAACCACTCTTTCACATCACTTTCCCCTATGTAACCCCCTAACCACTCTTTCACATCACTTTCCCCTATGTAACCCCCTAACCACTCTTTCACATCACTTTCCCCTATGTAACCCCCTAACCAATCTTTCACATCACTTTCCCCTATGTAACCCCCTAACCACTCTTTCACATCACTTTCCCCTATGTAACCCCCTAACCACTCTTTCACATCACTTTCCCCTATGTAACCCCCTAACCACTCTTTCACATCACCTTTCCCCTATGTAACCCCCTAACCACTCTTTCACATCACTTTCCTCTATGTAACCCCCTAACCACTCTTTCACATCACCTTTCCCCTATGTAACCCCCTAACCAATCTTTCACATCACTTTCCCCTATGTAACCCCCTAACCACTCTTTCACATCACTTTCCCCTATGTAACCCCCTAACCACTCTTTCACATCACCTTTCCCCTATGTAACCCCCTAACCACTCTTTCACATCACTTTCCCCTATGTAACCCCCTAACCACTCTTTCACATCACTTTCCCCTATGTAACCCCCTAACCACTCTTTCACATCACTTTCCCCTATGTAACCCCCTAACCACTCTTTCACATCACTTTCCTCTATGTAACCCCCTAACCACTCTTTCACATCACTTTCCCCTATGTAACCCCCTGCGCAACAGTAGCAGTGAAATGCTTTGCTTAGGGTGAAATGATTAAAAAAAAAAAAATAACATTATATAAGTTTCTTTAAAGACTACAGACATAGAATTTTGTTTTTTAATTTTTCAGTTTACTTTTCCTTTTATGTAAAAGTGATCAAATGTTTAAGTAAGTGTAAATATTGTACATGCATTTCTGATCAAGCACTTTCAGCCATAACTGTGGCTATTATCATATATTATATGATATTTATAGGATTTTAAATACTTTTAAACTTAACTTTACAGCAATTACCATTTGATAGTAACATAAAACAGACTGGCATGCTGACATATTAGTGAGCTAGCATATATATATATATATAAAAATAAAAAAATAATTTTATTGGAGATTTTACTCTATCTCAGATATCTTGAAATGATTTAAGAGGAATGGTTTAATTTAATTATAACATTTCTGTAAAACTATTATAATGAATTATTACTATCAGTTGCTTTTTATCGAAATGAAGTTAAATGACAGTTAAAATGAAAAGAGAAAATTAAAACACAAAGAGGCAAATCAAATAAAAAGAATGAAAAAAGACTGCATTCTGTCATTTGGCAATAAAATTATCAAGATTTTAATTTTTTTTGTTTAGAAACCTGTTTAAAAAATAATCTGTGAAATAATTTCTAATACTTGCAGCATATTTTATAATCAGAAATGATAAAATTTACTCGAGCAATAAATAAAAAAAAAATAAGATGAAGAAAATAGTAAAATATAAACAATGTTTTACTTCATAAATTTAAATAACTGTGAATTTATATAAGAAAAAATGTCTTTGCATTCATTGCCAAAATCCATGAACTTTTATAGAATATTCACATACACAGATGACTGAAAAACTGAAGAACCTATTTAAAAAATATTAGTAAACTAAAGAAAAGAGATTCAATGCTCTCCATAAAAAAAATCTGAATGCATAAAAAAATAAATGTTTATGGGCATATCACGTTGAATACACCGGTTCTTGTTTGATCACCAAAGTTAAGCAACATTGAGCCTGGTCAGTACTTAGATAGGTGACCTCTTGGGAATACCAGGTGCTGTAAGCGTTTATTGACAGATGTGCATTGTGGTGCAGTGGATATAAGCTCGGAAAGAGAAATCGGTGAGCTGAGTTCAGATTCCAGTTGAATGCCCTGCATTCAATTACGCACTAGTACCCTTGGGAAAGGTATTAATTCATCCCTTCCTCCAGTTATGGGTTAAATAACAGGACAGATTGGGTTCTGTAGCCTTGGCTGGCAACCAGTCTACCACAGCAGGTATTGGCAACCTGTTGCGGAATAATTCAAATGCCTGAGGTCTATACAGGGTAGAACTTGGGACCCTGCCCTTAAACAAATTTCAATGTATCTTTCTCCATTGCTTGGGAGGAAGCTGGCAGAAAAAAAATGAATAAAACCTTTTTAATTAGCGATATTTTGTTTTATTATCTACATCACTGGAGCATCATTGTCCAATTATTATTAAGTAAACAAATGCATTCCAAAATGAAAAAAATATACAAAATGCAAATAATTCTGGGAACATTGTTTATAATTAAATGATAAAAATGAACACTTTATTGCAATAAATGTAATAAAGGCAATTCAATAATTTAATTTTAAAAAGCGTTTAACATAATTATTATCCTACGTAAACATTAAAAATATTGTTTTAGATTAATTTCTCACCAAGATATTTCAAGAGACTTATTAAAGAAGAAAAATCCAACGTGTCAAATATTTGCATAAAAGTTTTTAAAATATCTACTCTTATCACGGATGTGCGTTGTAGTGCAGTGGATATCAACTCGGAATGCAACATTGAGGTGCCGAGTTTAAAATTCAGTTGAATTCCTTGCATTCACTTATGTGCAAATACCCTTGGGAAAGGTATTAATCCATCTCTTGCCTCCAGTTATGGATGTGTCTTTTTCACACTTCTCAAATATGTAAGGTAACGTAACTCGTGTTTTTTAACACTTGTGTAATATGTGCGTACAGTACTTTCCAAGTGTGCACAGTCATGTGTGACAGTTACTACTATACTGTAAACCAACATTTTACTATATATTTTTATAAATACAAAAATCTTTATTCATGAATAACAGGAGAGATTGGGTTCTATAGCCTTGGCTGGCAACTAGTCTACTGCAGAAAGCAATGCCAACCTACTGCAGGATAACCTGCCCAGTCAGTCATGTCTTTTTCAAGACATGATCACCCAAAGCATGTATCCCATATGGCACTTAACTGACTGACTCTTATCACATGACCACAACATTTCACGAGCTCTGCTCAAGTTGACGTGACAGTTTTCAGTTATGATCTGCTATTTTTTCAGTCAGTGCTTCTCACAAACCTTGGAATTTTTTCATCTATCAAAAAATGGTAACAGAATAAGAGACTTAATGAAGAATATTTACTTTTTTTTCCGTTGTTACTAGTCAGCAATGCAATATTAAACTTTACTTATACTTTGAATCCTCTATAAAAAGTCAACAGAAAAACCATCTCTTTTTCTGTTAATATTCATTTTGAAAAATTTTGTATCGTTTTTGTTATCTGTTCTTATTCTTTTTTGACTTGGTAACAACTTGTCGAACACCGATTTAATTTTTCTTGTGAACATCAATTCTGCCAGTGACATGTCTGACAGTGTATTGGGATTTGACGTTATCCAGTATGCTATCAGGAATTTTTGTAGTGCTTCTTCACTCACTATTTCATTACTTGCTTTTTTCAAAGCTCTCTTCAATGTACTCATAAATCATTCAACTTGTCCATTTGACCTTGTGTGATATGGTGAGGAAGTAATATGTTTAATCAAGAGCATTTTACGAAAATCTTCAAATTTGTGAGCAGTGAATTGAGTACGATTATCTGAGACTATGGCATCCGGAATGCCATATCTTGCAAAGAGTACATGTAAGGAATTCAGTGTAACCATAAAAGTTGGTTTTTTGCACTTACAAATTTCAGGTCACTGACTAAAGCTATCCATTATCACAAGGTAATGTGATTCATTTATTGGACTTGAAAAATCTATGTGCAGTCTTGACCACAGATTATTTGCTTTTGGCAAAGGCTTTAATTTTGGGGCGTGTAATTTTGATGTCACATTTACTAACAACTTTACTAATTACTAATTTTTTCTTAATCCATCCTGCTGAAATTAAGGCATATTTTCTACACCTGTGCATCTTATATGTAATTCAGTAGTAGTTTTACTCTTCTCTGGTCTTTTGAACAAAAGTACTGGTTTATCCCTTGCTTCCAGTTTAAGTCTGAGATTTTGGTTCTTTCTGAGGACTTCTTTTCCCCTCCCGGTAGCCCTTCTTAGTAGCATTATTGCCTTGTTTGGGATAAATTTATAAAAGAAACAAAAAAATAATAAAAAACAGATGGCTGAAGGATAGGAGCCACCCAATGAGAGCACAAAGATTTGTGTTGTGGAATTGTCATGGTCCCTTACCAGTAAAGCCAGAATGAACTCTTCCTAACACTATATATATTACGCCTCTCAAGAGAGAGAGAGTCAAGTAGGTAGTAGTTCACTCCAAACCAGACTGACAATCATACTAACACCTTCCACATTTTGTATTGTTATTTCTTGTTTATATATATTGTGTCTATGCATTGTGGTGCAGTGAATATCGACCCAGAATGACAAATTGGGCTGCTGAGATTGAATTCCAGTTAAATTCCTTGCATTCACTTGCGCACAGATACCCTTGGGAAAGGTATTAATCCATCTCTTCCCTCCAGTTATGGGCTAAATAATAGGATAGATTGGGTTCTATAGCCTTGGCTGGCAACCAGTCTACCACAGAAAGCAATGGCAATCTATTGTGAGATAATCTTCTGCCACCCCAGTGTTTTAAAAAAATATGATGTATTTCATACTATTTTTTAGTATTTATTGCCAAGTGAATAATTGTAAATGAAAATAGAATGGTTCTTTTGTTAATACTGCACAATAACATGTGCATCAAATGAATTTATAAATATTTAATAGTTACCTATATTGCAGTTTCATCAATGAAAGAATCCAGAAAGAATAGGGTGATTCAGATGAGTTCATCTTTGCTTCCTTGCCTTGTAAAATTTTGCAAAGTAATAATAACAAAAGAACCATTCTATTTTCATTTAGAATTATCCACTTAAAAATAGTATGAAATATATAATTTCTTTTAAAAAACTGGGGTGACCTAATAATTATGGCTGGTAGAGTGTACATATATATATATATATATATATTCTTCACTACTCAATAACATAATTATTGCAAAAGAAAAGGCACTTTTAAAGAGGTAACATGCAGCAAGAGCTTTTATAACTAGTAGTAAAGAAAATGAAGTGAGCTGATGCTGCTCGCTATTGTCTCTCTCCCCATGAATGTGACAAGAGGGAAATATATATATATATATATATAAATACTAGCAGTATAGCCCGGCGTTGCTTGGGTGTTATGAAAGCTTTAAAACTAATCCATGGTCCTGGAGCTCAGACTCTTTGCATGTTGGCACAAAAGACTAAAAAGCAACAGTTGTTTCCAGTTAATGCGAAACCGTAGACTGAAAGAAAAATCAATGGATGTAAGTCAAATTTTGATTTCCTGGTATTGATATCAAATAAGTTTTTTTCATTGTAAACTGAATTTTGAAGGCTAAATAAGTTCTCTGAGTAAATGGTATTACAATTATACCTACTAAGAGGCAAACCTGAAGCAAAAACTAAAATAAAAGAGCTGAAAAAAATACAGTCATTCAGGCAGATAAACAGACACACACACAAACATCTTGCCTTCTATATATATATATATATATATATATATATATATATATATATATATATATATGTTATCGATTTTCTGCACTATTGTAAGAACTGCAACCTTGAAACTTTTGAATATTGAATATTGTTTCTTATGTTTTTGTCTATGAGTGTATCAAATTTGATTAAAAATGGACCACTCCTTCTATAACCTGATTTTTTCAATTATCGATTTTCGATCTTTAACAGGGGTACCTCAACACAAAACCTAGCTAAGAACACTCACAGACACTTATAGTACAACTGTGCAAATTTTCAAGAAAATCTGTTCAGCCATTTTGGAGTCTATAGGTAATGGACACAGACACACACACAAATCCATTTATAAATAAGTTTAGATATATATGTATATATAATTATTAATTATTGCATTAGAATATGTGCAAACTACAAACTACTTCAAAACTGTACATTTTGCTTCAACATTGAAAGAACAATGGAACTACTTGATGAGATACTGTTCTTTCAATGTGAAAACAAAATGTACAATTTTGTAGTAGTTTTTACTTTGCACATGTTCTAACGTAATAATTAATAATAAATATTCATTGCTCTATTTTTATATTGAGCACTGTTTTAGATTAATGTTTTGAATGTTACAATTATTTTCCTCAATCTCATTTAATTGGATATATTTATACACACAAATAGACAATGATCTTTATTATAATAGGAAGGATTACCACTAAAAAACAGTGTTTATCAGAATAAATAAATTTTAAATAAATTTGCAGCAAATAAATGAGGTGGTTATTTAATATGTGCCTTGTTTATACACAATTTTACTAATGCTGAATTTTTCTTGCATCTCCACAGTAGGATTGTGCATATAATTATTGCAGCAAATACTGTCCAAAAGATTTGCTGGGGATTGGCTAACTCAATCAGAATCAGGTTCACAACTGCTATGAACCTATCTAGTGATTCTCAAGATGGCACATTTTTCTTCTGTAACATTGGAATTCTCCACCTGACAAACTCCTGTTATCCACTCGACCTGCGTAACTTCATCTGCTGTCAGTAGTTTGACAGGATCCAAACTGGAGTCCAGCAAATAATCAACATTATTCTAACCAAACTTCTGTAAATCTCAAAGTCAGTTTATCAATGCAGCGTGGCAGCAGTGTTGGCTGGCAACGAAGGGCTGGACAGTTCTAATACATCCACTTTGTGTCACTGAAAGGTCTTCACATGGCTATCATTTTCATACAGAACTCAGGAGCTGAACAAATAGCAAAGTTAAGATCATCAGCACATTCACATGTTGTATATATTGCTATCTTTACTTAGTGGCTAAGTCAAGAACATCAAACCAAAAGGTCTGATTGCTTATACTAAATTATTGAAGTCTGTGACATGCTGAAAAATTCTGTTTAGTATTTGCTAAGATATTATTACATTTAGTATATATTAGTGAACAAATAATTACTCTTCTTGCTTCTCAATCTTTTTATTAATTTACCTATGAATCTTTCAATTTTTCTATTGCAGTCCATTCTTATTTGTTTATATAGTTTTTATTTATGTGCATTTATACATTTTTTCTGTTTGTATATGCTTCTTCTATCTATCTGTTGCAGTCTGTTCTTTACCTGTTTCTGCTTCTAAATATGAATCAATCATTCTAACTAAATCTGTTCCTTTCTATCTGTTCATTATCTCTCTCTCTCTCTGTTTCTATCTGTTTATCCCAATTTCATTCTATCTATTCCCATTTAGCTGTCTCGATCCGTTCCTATCTATTGCCAGTCTCGATCCGTTCCCATCTATTGCCAGTCTCGATCCGTTCCCATCTATTGCCAGTCTCGATCCGTTCCCATCTATTGCCAGTCTCGATCCGTTCCCATCTATTGCCAGTCTCGATCCGTTCCCATCTATTGCCAGTCTCGATCCGTTCCCATCTATTGCCAGTCTCGATCCGTTCCCATCTATTGCCAGTCCTCGATCCGTTCCCATCTATTGCCAGCCTCGATCCGTTCCCATCTATTGCCAGCCTCGATCCGTTCCCATCTATTGCCAGCCTCGGTCCGTTCCCATCTATTGCCAGCCTCGGTCCGTTCCCATCTATTGCCAGCCTCGGTCCGTTCCCATCTATTGCCAGCCTCGGTCCGTTCCCATCTATTGCCAGTCTCGATCCGTTCCCATCTATTGCCAGTCTCGGATCCGTTCCCATCTATTGCCAGTCTCGGTCCGTTCCTTCCCATCTATTGCCAGTCCTCGGTCCGTTCCCATCTATTGCCAGCCTCGATCCGTTCCTATCTATTGCCAGTCTCGATCCGTTCCTATCTGATGCCAGTCTCGATCCGTTCCTATCTGATGCCAGTCTCGATCCGTTCCTATCTGATGCCAGTCTCGATCCGTTCCTATCTGATGCCAGTCTCGATCCGTTCCTATCTGATGCCAGTCTCGATCCATTCCTATCTAATGCCTGTCCATGTCTATTCCTGTCTATTGACTATCTCAATCTGTTTCTACCTCTTGTCTGTAGGAATCTGTTCTTATCTATCTCATAATCAGTGTATCCATATCTATTTATGTATCTCACTCAGTTTATAACTGTTTATTCCCGTCTATTTCTCTCAATCTGTGCCTAGTTATCTCAGTTTCTGGCACCTTATTTTTCTTCCATGTTTTCTTTTTCCATCAATTCATATCTCTCTTCATATCAATCAATCTACCATTTTCATTGAAAACAAAAAAGCTTTCCCATTTGTCCAACCTACACGCAATTTCCAACTAAAACCTGATTCATTCTTTTTCTTCTTTCAAAACTCAAGGTCAAATAATTCCAACATATTTATGACAAATAAAATTTGCTTCAAGACATCGATGTTCTTACATTTTGATTTATGTTTGTATTTACAGTTTCTTTTTGAATCAGCTTGTAATTATTTGATTTTTAGCGTAATTAAATCGAGCAGGAAATTATAGATCAGCTTCACAAAGAAAATATTTCTCTAAAGAATGATCTAACAATGAAAAACTATGTCATGAAATTTGAAAATGTGTTTCATTTTTCTTATAATTTTTGTTGCATTGTAATTGCTGAACCAATTCTAGACCTTTGACACAAAATAACAAGAGCTTCATTTAAATGCAAATTAAAATGAATTAAATTTCTACTCATTACTCTTTTACTATTAAACTGATGAATGCTATGTTTTGTATCAGAATTAAAATAAAAGAAAGTGATTTTAGCAAAGTTTTATAATTAATGGTTACATAAAAATCTAATTTTCTTCAATAATGTGTAACTCAGGAAACATCACGTTATTTTTAAAAAAAGTTTTACATGAACCCCGTCAAAAAAAAAAAAATTTTTTTTCTGAAATTTTAACTTCAATGTTGAAAGCTCAAATTAAAATTACTATATGAGGGATGCTGAAAAGTTCTTGACCTCATGAAAAAGGATTCTGAAATAAATTCTAATGTTTGGTTATTTGCTTAAAGTTTTGCAAGTAATACTCACAGGTCAGATAAAGGGAAGGAGAGACAGGCCAAAGCAGTGCAAAACATACTCGTTAGGTCTGAGAAAATGGATGACAGAGTGAGGCTTATAGATACCAAGAGAAAGAATATTGAGAGTGACAAGAAATAGATCCAAGTGGAAGTCCATGATCGCCTACGTCCTGAAAGAACATGGCACACAAAGAAGTTTAACCTAGAAATTTTAGCCCCTTTTTGTACCTTGAAATAAAAAAAAGAAAAAATGCAACATATTTTGAAAACTCTTAACATCTTTGTTGTCAAGATACTGTTTCAGCGATAATGTTCTTTGGCATTCCTTCAATTCAGTTTTGACTTTTAAATTTTTTTCTTGTACCATTTAATCTTCTTGTATGCACTCTTTTTCTTAGAGTGTAAAACTTCTCCATTTTTCTTTATTTCATAGTAGATGTTCTGTTGCCTACTGTTTTTATCATATTAACTTATTATTTTATTAACTTTTACATAGTATCTTTTATTCTAAATGTATTGATACTTTAGCTGCTTTCATACATTATTTAATGAGCTGTTAGTTTTTAGATCGATACTGAAACTTCATTAACATTTGATTTTCTTTTCACATTTTGAAAGTCTTCTTCTGGGTGACTTAGACAGCACGCCTTGGTATTCCAAGCTCCTTATTAATTTCACACTGACTCTTTTTTATGAAATTCTAATAATTATCTTATGTTAAGAGTAATATTTTGATATTTGTGATGCTACAATTGATATGGGCACAAATGACACAAAGTTTTGATAAGTGACAAGTTAATCTACATGAAATATGGTGTATATATGACCAATGTAAAAAAAAAATATAGCGTTTCGCTTAATATTATTGGAAATATAATCTCATAATGAACATGAGAATTTCATAAGCAACATTGTTTTTATATAGCAGGAGATTTCTTAGGTCCAAAGTTGTTGGTAATAATTCATTATCAGTTGCTGACTCTGCCTTGTTGCAGACTGCATATGAACATGAGACATTATTCTAATGTTAATTTTATAAGCCTTCCATGTTGACTCAAGGTATGTTGGAAGAGAGCACTTGAAGATTTTCTTGCAATAAGTTGCCAGTTCTTTCTGTGGTAGACTGGTTGTCAACCAAAGCAAAAACCCAGTCTGTCCTGTCCTGCTACTAACCCTGTCCAGGCTAGTTTTGAAATATAACCCTGTCCAGGCTAGTTTTGAAATATAACCCTGTCCAGGCTAGTTTTGAAATATAACCCTGTCCAGGCTAGTTTTGAAATATAACCCTGTCCAGGCTAGTTTTGAAATATAACCCTTTCCAGACTACTATTGAATTTAGAATTTTTCTTTCTTCTAGACCAATTGCTACCCAAGGTTACAGAACCCAGTCTGTCCTGGTATTTACCCATAGTTGAGGGTGGGGGGAGAAGAGATGGATTTGTACCTTTCCCAAGGGTATTACCATGTCATTGAATGTAATGAATTTGACTGGAATGCAAACTCAGTCCTCCAATTCCTCAGCCCAAGGAACTATCCATGCCTCCTTTATAATAATTAGATTAGATGTTGTAATATTTTCATAGTAAATGGTAGATTTTAGTTATTCATTGAAATCATTATGTGAAATTGATATCTCCCGGGAAGGAATTTCAGGGAAAAGAATAGTAAGCATAATACTTAACACTGAAGAGAAATTAGAACAGATTTATTATACAACAGTACTATAAACCAATAGATGTGCAAGAAAAATCAACGAATAGTAACCGGAAAAATGGTCAAGTAGAAAATGTCTCCGCGTCTGATGTATGCGTCCGTCTAGTGACGTATGCTGACGTATGCCCCCAGTTTGCTCTAGTCACAGTCTTTTATAGACTAGACCATATCCATTACGGGGTAGGATAAGATGTTCCTTTACAACAGAAATAAAATATCAACCATTCCCATCCACCACACAAACATATATAAAGACTAAGATAGGTAATTATAAAACCTGATCTTGAGTTTTATTACAAAATTGAGAAATTCTTTTAAAAAAATTAAAAAAAAAGAAAATTAGATTACTTTTATTAAACTCAAGACAATCAAAAGTAATAAATTTCAGATTTGACTAAGTAGCTTGGAAGCTTTTTCTAGTAATACAAGAAAATGGTAGATCCAACAAAAATAAAGCAAAAAATACACTTAATCTTTTATCTGAGGAAAATTTAATTTAACATTAGAAAAATAAAATATGACCAATCTTTTTTTTGCTAGATACAATGCATTAGCAAATGATTCTATTTTCTCAAAATTACAAGATTTTATAAAAAGTAAATTTGAAAAGCCAACCTTTCATCCATGACATCTCTGATGAATTAGAAATTTAAGATTGTACATACCTGAAATGAGAAAAAAAAAACAACAATATAAATGACGAAAAAACTTTAATCAAATATTTATGAAATCAATCAAATACAAACTAAACAAAACAAATATTAGTATATTTACAAAAGTATGCCAACAAATCAAAACTATGAACACAGGAAGTTGAATCTGTCAATAAAAACTGAATTTAAACTCAGTCTATATCAATGAAAGTGAATATTGTGAATTAACTCATAAATTACATGAAATCTTTTCATGTCTATAATATGAGTATATTTTTATCATAAATTCCATATAAAATTTTCAAATGTCAAAAAATAGTTTTTCTGAGATTAAGGTACTTTTATGTCTGATATTGGTTGGTATTTTAATAAGAAAAAATCTTTGTTTAGTCCCCAAACCTGTAGAGAATCAGTCAAAATGAAGCCCCTGCACAAAATTGCAAAGATTTATAAGAAAACCGACAAGTAACATTGTACAAAAAAAATATAAATAAATAAAATTTGTCAAAAGAAAGATATGCGTTATTTTCCTGGTCACTAGCAGATGATGCATTTGCTTTAATGGTGAATAATAAGGGTGAAACCAAAATCAAAAATATGAGGAAAGACACAGAAGACAAAATTAATTTTTAAAATGGGTAAAAAGTATATAACCATTTAATCAGATTTTTAAAAATATTTTTCTCTCAAATAAATCAAAATGTATATACAGAGTTTGATGAATAAAGTGTCATCTAAATTATGAAAATATGAAAACAACATTTACATCTCATTTTAGCAGATATATTTACTAAAATTAAGCAAAAATATTTTGAAAGACTAAAGTGTAAATTTCTTCAGTAAAATAACCATTTACTTCAACTACAGCCTTTAAACTACTTCAGAATCTTCCATAATTCTTCTGAAAGGTCTCCTTGATTAAGCTGGTAAATGCTACCATAGTTCTTGCCTTCAGTTTGTCTTTGGTATGACAAGAAGTTTTGTTTGTCTCTTGCTCAATTGTGCCCCATACATAATAATCAAGGGGATTGCAATCTGGAGAATTAGGGGGTCAGGTGTAAGTGGGGATATGGTAACAGAAATAGTCTGACAGCCATGATTGGGTTCTAATGTTTGTATGGCATAGAACAGAGTTTTGTTGACTTGACCCAGGGAAACACTAACTCTTCAAGGCACTGGTTGAAAGCCTACATGTTGATTCTGAGTCCCTGAAGGAAAATGAATAAAGATATAACATTGCCATCATTAGTTATCACTACAAACACCTTTGTAATCACCATTAGACTCATCCAACTCTTTCTGAATCATCTGCACTGTCCTCAGATTGGTATCCAAAAACTCTAAAAGCAGCACAGCATGGCGCTTTCAAATATCTGATGAAATGATTTGTGTCATGGTGCCCAAGTGACCCTGTGCAGTCAGCAAAATCAAAAACAAATAACATGCATATGTAAAATTAAAAATATAAAATTACAACAATTTAGCCATCACACCCTCTATACATATAATAAAATCTCATAGGAGATATTTTTTTTTTTTCTCCTTTTAAACCTTCTGACTAATAAAGAATTACATTATGGGCTTTTCAGATTTCTCTTGATTAATACTTTAGTAAATATTTAAATTCTTAAACTCTTGCAGTCTCTTACTAAGGATATATTTTTCCTTTTCATATTCTGGGAAATGCAATATATTTTAAGTGTTGCACTCCAGGAATCTAGCATTTAAAGGCATATTTATTATATTCAATTTTAAAAGCATCATTCTTGTTTTATTTTGCAAGAAAAATCTTGAACGAATTTTTAGCTCTTCAGAGATTTTGATGGTATTTATCATGTTTACAATATTTTCTCAAATAAATTTGTCTGTCATAATTACTTGCAGTAAAAACTTTAATAAATTTAACTTCATTGTAGTTATTATTTTAGAATATTAGACAGGGCTTTGCTCACAGATAGAATAAACCATTTACATTTTAGAAGATTTTGTAGCCATACAAATAAGCCTCTGTTTAAGAGATATAAATAGACAGATATAAAGTCAGTATTTTCATAAAACTATTTGTAAATGGAGGCTAATAAACTTGATATTTGTCATAGCTGGTGAATTATTAGATTTTACAGGATGTATAAATTCTGGCATATGTGAAAGGTAATTATATTATTCTGTGCTTTTTTCTCTGAATAAGTTTAAATCAATTTGTATTCTATTAAGTGAGGATAAGCAAGTGGCATAATGGTTGTAGGTATGGAAAGGGGAACTAACAAAGTTCAAATTCCAACCAAATGTGTTACATTCACTTTTACATTAATGCTCTTGAGAGAGACTTGAATTCACCTCACTAGCAATGGGAAGACTTGGTTCTCTTAGCCTTGGTTGGCAGCATGCCTGATATAATGTATACATGTGAATTCAAGAGCAAGAAGAAATAAACAGGAAAATATTCAACTATCTTTGACAATAAGTCATGGAAATTCACAGATAAAAGATATGCAAATGGTAAGCTGTAAAAAGGAAGAAAGAAAGGAACTGGGAATGTGAGAGGGAAAGGAAGGACAATGTGTTGCAAGTGAGGTGAGAGAAAAAGAGGGTGAAAGAATGTTCACTGATACATGATACTGCCTGTTGTGTGAACTGCTGAATTCTGTGTGTGTGTGTGTGTGTGCTCCAAGCTGTCCTGTGAGCCACTCTGTGGCTTGAGCTGGCTGCTTGTCCCTCTAGCATTGAAAGTTTCTGCTTCCCTTTTATCTTGATGGTGAAGATCCGGGAGATCAAAATGTGTGTTTCTTATGTCAAGCTCTGATTGGTCAAAAATTTGTGTTTTTGACCACGTCCGAGCTTTTGGGTATGCCGTCCTTGTTTCTGACCCCAAATGGTATGGTAAGGGGTGAATGCCCGTGCAATTGTATTTTTTTTAGATACGTGTGGTGTGAATAAATTTTATTGTTTGTGTGAGTGGGTTGAGTTTGGAAAATAAAATAAGAAACAGCACAGTGCAGTGGAACAAGATATTGGAGAGCGGAGTTCAAATTTCAGTTGAATTTGTTGCATTTATTTATGAACAAATATTGTTGGAAAAAGTATTAATTCATCTCTTCTTCCTCTAGCAGTGGGTTAAATAGGAGGACAGATTGGGTTTTGTAGCCTTGGTTGGCAACCAGTCTACCACAGAAAGTAATGGTAATCTACTATGGGAAAATCTTTGCCCAAGTATGTATCACATATGGCACTTGACTGACTATAAGTAAATATTTGACATTCATTGACTGAGCAGCCAGTGGCTTTGTTGACTGAAATTTATAAAATCTTTCTCTTAAAATAATTTTCAGGAAAACAGGTTTCTCAAGTACTGATGGTGTGTGTGGGGGGACTCTTTCTTTCTAAACTTTTGTTTGTATAGTGTTGAATGTCAATATCTTCATTATATCATTATTTTCTCTGAATTACATGTGAAATCCATTTTTGTTGTTGCTGCTGCTGTTGTAAGCCCTCAAGTGATATGGTTCTAATTATTTGGTAAAGGTAAAAAAAAAAAAAGCATTGGTCGTTGCTGACATTTACAGGTTTCATTTGCTCAAAGCTGTTTTCAACATTGATCTGAGAAAGCAGTTGTAGATACCTGACAGTTTTGATATTCATGAAAGGGTTTGATGACATACATGAGATTCACATGTTTCCAAGGTATATTCTTTGATATCTAATAAAAGGAGGTTTTTAAAATCATAAATGGATTTTTTTCAATATTAAATAAACAGAGGTCCTAATAAAAATGATGCTCAGAAAAATATTTAAATGGTTAAAATAAATCCATCAACTTTGGCAAAGCAGCAAATAATATGTGGGGAATCATGATCATCTGCAACCGCGAAGGATATGACATTATTAAAAAAATAACAAAATTTTTACTACCTATTCATTGCTCGGAACAACAAATCAGGGAGCCGAGTTCAAATTCCAGTTGAATTCCTTGCATTCAGTTACACACAAATACCCTTGAGAAAGGTATTAATCCGTCTTTTCTCTCCAGTTATGGGTTAAATAATAGAACAGATTGGATTCTATAGCCTTGGCTGGCAACCAGTCTACTGCAGAAAGCAATGGCAACCTACAGTGGGATATTCTTTTACTCAGTCAGTCATGTCTCTTTTGAGACATGATTGCCCAAACCATGTTTCATATATG
>JBBBDQ010000365.1:3780000-3835000 GCA_037127315.1 Ascarosepion bandense
AGCATTCCAAACATGGGCTCAAATCTAATGATCAATTTTTCAAGGAAGCAAATTCTTAATGATAACAGCTTGGGGAGACTGTCCCAACATGAGATACTATTAGGAAGTTCCTGAAAGCCACACCATAGGTTAACCAAATGGCTCTGAGTGAAATTGAATAGTTTGGTCTAGTTTGTTTTACAGTATATCAACCCCTTAGGATCATTTAATGCCGAAGCATTAGCTTCTTCAAAAACGTATTTTTGTTGGTAACATTAATCCTTCAAAAAACCTATTTTTTGGTAACATTTTTCCTTCAAAAACCTATTTTTGTTGGTAACATTTTTTCTTCAAAAACGTGTTTTTGTTGGTAACATTTTTCTTTTAAAAATGATTTCTTGGTAATATTTTTCATTCAAAAAAGTGTTGTTGGTAATATTTTTCCTTCAAAAATTTTGTGTGTATATTTCATAAAAGTCTGTTTTTATACTTTCATAATGTTTTGACCCCTGTTTGGAGGGTTAACTATTTGCCCATAGCTGGGACCCTAACAGGTGCTACCACCAAGGGTCAGGGTAGACCTGGAAACAGCAGCAATTAAGAGGTGGTTCCATGCTCCTTACAACTTTGAAATCAGAGGCCTTGCTGCCGGATTCAATTTACCATCATGCCCAGGACCAAAATTGAATAAATGAAACTGTAGTTCATCATTGTCTGTATAAGCATGAAGTCACTCATCATTGGGATTGTTTCAAATGCTGCCTATAACTGGTTATATACTCTATCCCAGAATCTTTAACTAAGACAACATCAGTGTTTTTGCTGCATAAATCACAGGTTGCCTCTGTGGTTGTTTAAAAGTATTAATATAACTGAGGGAGCAAGTGCTTAGATAACCACCCACACAGTTGTACTAGTGAAAAAAGCAGCTAGCCATTATATTTACACATTAATGCATAAATAATAAATTTATTTAGAAGAATAGACAAAACCCCTGAAGAGTGAAGTATCATAACAATGCGAAAACTTTGAATGACTGAAACAACTCAGTTAAATGAAAAACCTCGCCACATTAATTTTATTAACACTATGTTGATATCAAGCACTTTATGACAAAAAACTTTCTCGTCAAAAATACATCCCTATCAGTAAACTACTAAAAAACCAGGAATTCCATACTATATTTTCAGACTTGCATATGTTCAGTGCATTTTAAGCTAAAAGAATGAAAATCTTGAAATACTCATTCAGTTTTTTATTGTCTTTGTTTTTAACTCAATGGTTTAATTATCTTGTTGATGAAGTTGTGAAAAGCCAAAGTCCTTAAGAGACATGGCATACAGAAGAACTTAAAAATAATTTACTTTCCAACTTAAATTCTAAAAATGAATAATTTTTCTAATGAAATGAGATTTTATTTAAAAAGAACACTTATATTTGTTTATATAAAAATATAAAATAAATTCTAAAGTAAACATTACTGAATATGTTATATTTATCTTTTTCCTAAAATATCTCATGTAATAGTAAATGTAGCTATGAAACTAAATAACTTTAACAATTCCCCTTTTTGTTTTTACTCTCACCATAAATTTCTATTCTTCAGTCTTTTCCACATCACCTTTTCTTTCTTTCTTTCCTCTTTTCACTGGTTCAATGAATGACACAAAAGCAGTCAATAACTATAGTGATGCTTATGATGGCACCATTATCAAAAACCATTTGAGAATATCTTATTAATTTAATTCTGGTTATTTTATGCATGAGTAATCTAGGACTTCTGTTCATACAGTTAACTCTATTGTTGCATGGTAATTTACAATCTGAAAAGAATTCTGCTTTTAAAATTATTAAAAGGGAAAAATATCCAAAGGAAACTCACAAAACAAAATAAATAAAAAGAGATATATTATATCTATACATCTATAACAATAGTCTTAGTGCAAAGAATTTGTCATTTTAACTGAGCAGATTCACACCGACTTTGAAGTTTTGTGAGGACCACTGTTATGATGTCATGTAAGTGTCCTCAAAAACTTCCAAGTTGACATAAACCTGCTCGGTTAAAGTGACAAATTCTTTGCACTAAAATTATCAATGCTCTATATTCACCCAATTATCAAGCACTTTGTGATAAAAAAAAAAAACTGCTTGCCAAAGTGTCTTTTATCAGTAAAACTAGTAAAAAAAAAAATCTTCGTGCCAAAGACTATTACAACTCAACACTGTCTATCTACCTAGATAGAAAGATAGATATTATGTATTTATTGGTCACAATAAATAAATATAAATACACAAATAAATAAACATAACAATCTTATATTATTCTTTTATTTTAATAAAAAAAACAACAAAACAAAAATTAGAAGAATTCAACAGGAGATATCCTTTGTAGTAAATTAAATAAAAACAATATCCTTATATATATCTTGGAATTATTTCAAACTATTGCTCTCATCTTGCTTAATATAGATGTTATAATAGACATAATGTTTTGACCAAGTACCCTCTGGTCATCATCAGGTGTCCACTGATTGGCTGATGTGGATTATCTTGTTGACTATTGTGAAATATCCTGTGAAATCAGTTATTGTTCTTTCATGTTGGATTTGGTGCATCACTACAAGATCCACTTGATAATATAAAGTGAGGTGATCGATTCTATATCATAATCAATACATCAACTGATCCCTGATTTTGTAGGGTGATAATATATATTTTTCTACTCCTAATTTTGGCTTTCTGAAAAATTTCAAGGTGTCGTTAGTGTTCTAAAATTTTGATCTACATCTGAGCACAACTCCTGTTGAGCTAGACTGCAAAATGCAGGCTCTAAGTCGAATCTATCAAACAAACAAATACTTACACAATGTACGCCCTCATCACTTTTATAGATATAGATTTAACAGAGTTTACAATAAAACAATAACAATGCATTATAAACAAACGAACAGTACACCATGTTTTCATTAATTAATGTATCATAAAAAATTGATCTGAACATCACTCAAACCAAGACAAGCCAAGTGAATTCAGTATGACATGAGTGTCATGTACCAAAATTTAGAGTTCATCCCTCTAGGTTACAAAGATAACAATGATTTAATGATATGCCATAGAAGTTGTTTGAATAAATATGTACAGTTATTACCCCATATAAAAAAAAAAGAATAAAACATCCAATCTTCAGCATTGCATCTTCCAGAGAATTCTTTCTAGGCATTCAATTACAATAACCTCATTGTCAATTTTATTCAAGGCCATTTTCTGTTGTAATAAAACCACATGATAACTTAACCTTGAAATTCAAATGCTGACAATAAGTGATTTGATCAGAATCAGGACAAATATTTTGTTCAGTAAAGGAAATTGCCTGCAGAGTATTAATGGTTATATGTTCCTTGAAAGTTACTTTTTGCCAACAGAATCTGAGATGCCATAATTAAAATATTCATGCCAAGAAAATGTTAAATATATTACTGCTTACTTCTACAATATAAAAGCCTCAATGTGATCTTTTTAGTAAAAATCTTCAATTTTGTCTGAGTAATTTATGAGCTGTGTTCTACGGTGATTACAGAGGGATGACTGAAGATGTGAGATATAAATCAGGCAAGTACAGAAATTTAAATATCTGGGAAGTGCTTTAACAGACAATAGGAAATATGATGCCAGAATCTGAAAGTTTATTGAAGGAAGCCTATTAAGAAACAGAATGATTTCATTATAAATAAAGAAACTATAATATGTAATATCAGTCCTTGCTGGGAATGGTACATAATTTCCTCATAGATGAACAGCAGATTTGGGGCAACAGAGATGTGGTTCCAGAAATGAATGATACCATGGTGGGAATGTGGGTAAAGAAGTTTTCTCAAGAATGGAAACAAAAGAAGATATTTATACTTAAAATCAGGAAAGGTCACTTAAGATTTCTGGAACACATAATGATGGAAGAAGGTTTGAAGAATTTGATACTCACATGAAATTCGGATGGGAAGGTGGAAACAGTGAACAAACTACCTGACAAGCTTGCGTAATTGGATGACAGAACTGTTATTTGGATAGATAGTAAGGAAACAAACACTGCTAAGTGCTGCAAAGGACAGACAGTTGTGGAGTACCATGATCATCTATGTAAAGAGTGACATGATAAATAAAGAAAAATGTTATTTATTTCAGTTTATTTAAAATAGTTTTCATAATTTTTAATTGATTTGGTGAAGTAGTAAGCATTTGCTCAACAAGGAATCTGCAGGTGCAAATGTAGGTAGCCTAACAGGTAAAGATCTGAATAGAATCAGGTGAAGGTCTATGTAGCTTAACAGGTAAGGATATGAAGAATGGAATCAGGTGGAGGTATAGTAGCTTAACAGGTAAGGATATGAAGAATGGAATCAGGTGGAGGTGTAGGTAGCTTAACAGGTAAGGATATGAAGAATGAAATCAAGTGGAGGTATAGTAACTTAACAGGTAAGGATATGAAGAATGGAATCAGGTGGAGGTGTAGGTAGCTTGACAGGTAAGGATATGAAGAATGGAATCAGGTGGAGGTAGCTTAACAGATAAAGATATGATGAATGAAATCAAGTAGAGGTATAGTAGCTTAACAGGTAAGGATATGAAGAATGGAATCAAGTGAAGATGTTGGCATCTTAACAGGTAAGAATATGAACAATGGAATTATTATCAGGACAATTTGTATTCACTTTAGTCTAATTTATTGAGTAATGGAATGAATGCACTTCTCAAACTAAATTTGAGTAAATATTGGGCTACTTAGAATGTTTTAGTCTTGTGGACTGAAACCCTGGCCCCACAAACATTGTCATTGAAAGTATTGCAGCATCACTTGATGTGATTGTAACTTTCTTTTCTCTCCACAAGTTTTTTTAATTTTTTACTATGTCTCTTTAAGACATGAGAAATCATAGCTCTTCATAACTTTTTATCCTTTGTAGCACTATACAACATTTTTCTCATTGTAAGGCAATCCATTTACACAAACCCCTTAGGTAGGTGACACAAGTTACCCCTCTTACCTTCAGTATGCTATGTGTGTATCAAATACTTCAAGCTCTCTTTCCTCATAAAATTCTCAACTCTTTTCCCAAGTATGTTTCATTTTGGTCTTCTTTTCCTTCAAACCCTCCTTGCTGCTCACATATTCTCTTCATATATTCTCAGCATTCTTCCGTAGAATAACATGTCAGTTGCATCAAGTCTTTTTTTATCTGCAAGGTGATTGTCCAGCATTCACTGCCACAATGGAAGACTGACATTATGTAACAGTAGAATACTCAAGGAATGAAAAAAATGGCTTCTAAGATTCAATACATTCAAAATCAAGCTAGTAATATTTCATTATCACTGAAGATATCCGCAATTTTCTAACCACTACAAGAAGTACATGACTCTTCCTGTCATGCTCTATTAATAAAAGAGTTTTATCAGGCCCAAAATGAAGTATTACATTTGCAATATCTGGGTTAGAATTGCTTAATACTCACTTTTCAGACTTGATGCAACCCTGTAGGGGATCAATTGTTTTCCACCCTACAACTCCTTTCTTACAGATGAAATGTTGCAAGCCATTTACAGCTCATTTACAACTAAGAACGGATATACCATGTATACAGTGTTGATTCATCTATATTTCTTTTGTATGCCATGGGTAAGAAAGAAGTTCAATTCAGACAGCTTCTTCCCAAGAATCACTACTAACTTTAACCAAAATGTGTCAGGACTGGTGCTAAAAAAAAAAGTACAATACATATCAATTTAGCATTTAATCTCTTTGAAACTAGTCTCCTTCCAAATCCACAAATGGAAGCATTTCTGAAACCCAGTTTTAGAATAGTGAGCAGCTGCTTGTTTTCATTCTCTTGAGTTTCTTTGACATCTGGGATTTGATTTTTCAAGAGGAAAATGATTCAAGGAGAGATATCTGTGTAATATGGTGGTTGTTAAAGCTAGAGAATGTCGTACTTTTCTTAAAACTGATGTACAAGCCATGATCATTGACGGAACCTATATGGTGTGGGGAAATGACCACACTCTACACACTTTCCTTCCCAGCACTGCTATAAACAATGGAAGTTAGTGACAATGTTACAACTTAGTGTGCATGTATGATAGAATTAGAATTCAAGGTCACTTTGTGCTAAGCGGCTTCACTCTGTATACTTTAGTTCTGTAATAATCCTGAAACTCTTTGAGTGGCTCTTGGGTCTCTTATTTGAGGAACAAAAGTAAAAAAAAAATAACATTGCTAGATATGAGTAACTGTGAATGACTTTTAGTCTTCTGTAGGCATTAAGAAATGTATAATTTAAATTAAAAAAATGTTGATAAAAAACTTTTTAATATTGTTCTAACCTCATTACTATCTAAAAATCAATTCTCCAACAAAGGATAATTCAGCAAGAGAAGCTGTTTCTGTTATCAAGTAATCAATGATCTGCCATTAACAAAATAAGCATATACTTCTTGCAAAGATCCCCTAGGTGCAAATTTCTTCTCCTAAAGAATTACTTGTCTGTACTTCTTATCTTGTTGTTAATCTCTTAACTTTTGTGTAAATCATGTTACAAAGATCAAAGTTGCTTTTTCTTCCTCCAGTAGCCAATATGGCTTCCTTGATTAGGTCCTTTGTTGCCAGGTAAAAATCAATCAGTAAGTTTCAGTTCAGTGAGTGCTCCTCAGCAGCCTTAATGCTACAAGCAATGCCTAAATAAAAGTTTCACCTGATCAAAATAAACAGTATGTAAAAAAATATATATCATATACCTGAGGGAAATTGTCTTTTTCATGATCTTGATTTGTTAAGGAGAAAGAGATATCTTTTTAAAATTTAAGATCTAATATTTACTGTTTCCGTTTGTTTAACTGAAAATTTATTCTCCTGATATTGAACCATGCATAACTACTTTATACTCTATAGATTTACTTATACAGATCAAAATGAGCATCATTCATTCCTTTGATGAATTCATTATGAAATCATCTTACTGTAAAAAAAAGTCAGAAAATTAAAAATATAAATGTAATGATGTAAAACATAAATGAAGATTTAACGATCATTGTAGTGATAGACAATGGGAAATGTGATACTGTAATCTTAAGGTTCATAGGAAAACTGAAAGAAACTTTCAGAAACTAAGCAAAGTATTAAAAGATAGGAAAATGTCCTTAGAAACAATGAATACAGTGCTAGGCTGCTATGTATTATCTAGTCTCATGTATAACAATGAATACTGCACGTTTTTTCTGACACATAATAGAATTGAAGTAACAGATTGGTAGTTTTTTTTTAATAATTATTTTACCCAAAGCAATGCAGGACCACCACTGGTGCACAGGGTTAACAGTGAGAGAAAAAACAAGGTGATGTGCATTGTGGTACAGTGGATATCGACTCGGAACGAGAAGCCAAGTTCGAATTCCAGTTGAATCCATTATATTTACTTATGTACAAATACCCTTGGGAAAGGTATTAATCCATCTCTTCCTTCCAGTTATGGGTTAAATAGCAGGAAAGATTGGGTTCTATAGCCTTGGTCGGCAACCAGTCTACCGCAGAAAGTAATGGCAACCTACTGCGAGATAATCTTCTGCCCAATCAGTCATGTCTCTTTCGAGACATGATCGCCCACGCGTATATCACATATGGCACTTAACTGACTCACAGAGGATGTCAAAGAAAGGATAAGAGATGGATAGGAATCAATTAGATAGAAGATGGCAATTGATGTTGCATTTAAACTTTTGGAGATTGTAGCTATCAGGGAAGCAAGTAAACAGTTTCCCAAATGGGAAGTGTGAGAAAAAAACAGTTGAAGTTTTGATAAATGCTGAGAATACCATGTACAGAAAATCTGAACAAGAATTACAAGGAAACTATTTTAAAATCAGAAAGTAACATATGATCAATAAGAAAGTTTTTAAAGAAAAAAGTCAGAAGAAAATTTACACTTATAGTCAGAGCGAGTTGAAATTTCAGGGATACATAATAAGGAAAGAGATTTGCAGAATTTAACACTCACAGGTATATTGAATGTAATAAAAGCAGAGGAAAACTATGCATCGGTTGGTTAGTTGCCCAATGTGTGCTGCCTTCGTTTGATGCAATTGATAATATTCAAAAACTAACCGAAAATGACTCAAACTACATTTTGTTCATGAGCCGAATGTCCAGGAGTCATTTTGCTTGCATTCCTTTCAAGATATGCATGTTGGAACGAATGAATGGCAAAACATGAACTATAATGACAAAGAAGGCAGTAATTACGGTAAGACAATTGGGAAAAGCCATGATCACCCATACCTTGAAAGGCTATGATATGAAAGAAGAAATACCTTTGATGGGAATTATATTAACTTGGCCAGAAAATTCTAACTCACTTTAGGAAGTTGAAAGAAAACAAAATCTTATGGAGTAACACCAACATTAATTCTTCAAAATAAAGTGCAATATTCTCAATGATCTTCTGCTAACCTAACCTAATTTTGTTGATGCTCCATAAAATTTTGTTGTATTCTTCTTCCTATGAGAGTCAGACCTTTCTAGCCATCTAGTATATCTTAAAGAACAAGTATTTGAGCTTAAAGAAAGGTAGTTAAGGCTGGTACCAAATTTATTTCTCTGTGAAAAGCATAAAATAATAATTGTTGGTTATTTTAGAAAATGTTGATTTTTTTTAATTCAGTAAATCTGGAAGAAAAGAACATAAACATAATTTTTTGTTGTCCATTAAATGTTAATATATTGTCCATTAAATATTAACTGATATTAATATATTGTCCATTAAATATTAACTGATATTAATCTATTGTCCATTAACTATTAAACTAGAGCAAATTATTTTTCTATAACTTTGTGAAAAGTCATTAACATTTCAAATTTTATTTGCTCCACTGAATTTCTATCTAACATACTAGGTGTTATAAATGCAATATTTCAATAATTCAATATTGTTTTGCCTAAAGGTAAAACAATAACAGAAAAAAACGTGATCATAAATTAATTGTTATATCAATGCCCACCTTTTCTCTTTTCAGTCAATGTAGAAATTTTTAAAAACTTTGACAATAGAAAACCATATTGAAATACATATAATTTCAATACATGCATCTATCAAAAAAGCTATTAATTTACTCTATGATGTTTTTTGTCAATTATTTAGATCTGACTCTAAGGCAAACTAATGTCTACTTTTTCCTGTTTCTACTTTGGTTAAGTTTTAATGTTCCTTGTTTCTGACATTAAGAAGATTGTTGATTTGACTCTCATATCTTTTCAACGTATATGATGTTATACAGACAATCTTTCATCAGTTCATTTTCTGATAAGGTACCAATTCTTGTAAGGAGGATGCAAAGGGTCATTCACTATAAAACATTGTAATGTAAACAAAAGCTTCTTCATCTGTCCTCTTAGGTGTTTTACATTTTTGCTCAATTCAAGCTCCAAGAGCCACTCAAGATGAAGAGTTATTAAATTTCTTGTGAGGACACAAAGGAAAGAAGAAACAAGTGGATATTATAAGGGTATATAGAACAGATAATGGCTAACTCTAGACTTGAAGAAGTCACAGCGACTAGGGAAGCAACCCCTCAGGAGTTTGTTCTACAGAGTAACAGTTGTGTGGAATAAGCTGTTTTCTTCCTTCCCAATGGAATATAAAGGGAATGAGGATATGATGACTGTGTATGCAGTCTGATGGATCTGAGATGTGAAGGTCTGAACTAGTAGAACTAACGAATGAAGTTCACCTAAACATTTGCCATGAAATCATGATAGATCTTTAAAAATTGTGGTAGTTATTTTTTCAGGCCTACTTTCCTCATACATCATATATATCTTCACTGACTATTTCTGATTCTAAGTATTCTTAAAATCATTTAGTTTATAATTTTAAAATTAACAGTAAATGGGCAAATTTGTGAAACAGTTCAACAGATTTATTTTCCATAATGTATGTTTGCTAACATGGAAATATCCACTAAGCTTGAGTAGTGGCATTAGAGTTATCTACCTCTAATTCAATTTGAAATTTCAAGGAGGTAATTGATTCCAAAGACAAATCCATGAAGAAGATCATTGAGTACAAGTCGAAGTACCATGTGTATAACAACAACCAAGATGAGCTCTCTGGTTCAAATAGTAAAACACACAATTCCTCATCAAAAAAATTCTGACAAAAATTGTAATTATTTTTATGCTTAGTAAAAAACAGAAATTATAATCATATTCTTGTAATGAGATTATGTTTAAAATGTATATTTTTCAGACTAGAAAAATAAACTTTTCATTATATTTTCAAAAACATTTTATAAAAATGAATGATTAAGCAAAATTTGATTTCATGAAAATCAAACCAACAAATAAACAGGATTTTATTAAAATGTTCTATCAAAACTGGTTTTCTATAGCTTTCTTTCTATTATGAGTTGAGAGTCTAATACAAATCTGGAATTCTAAGCATGTGACAATAGAACGACTGGCCACCATTCAAATAAAATGAAATGGTGCTGCCTGTCTTGTCTCTGGAAATATACAGTTTGTTCTCTGCTATTAATCAATATTGTGCAGATAAATCTCATTAAAGAATTGTATGAGTGTGCATACCAAATATGACCAAAAGCTGAAGGCTCTTCATTTTACTTGTTATTTTTATAGTATTAGTTTTGTGTGTCACTTTTCTGTGTGTGCATGTGTCAAAGTTTGCTTGTAAAGATGTATAAGTTTACAATCAAATATAAGTGTGAAAGTTTTTTCTGAATGAATGCGTATGCGTGTTACTAAGCATATGTCATAAATTGTAAAGCATTTGTTTTTCAATTTCAACAAGTTTTTCACAAGAATTGAACAAGAATGCATGTGTATGTATGCATGTTTATACTTTTATAATAATGGAAATAATTCTTTTTTTACAATGATTTTCAACCTGAACAAGGGCCAGGACTCACTAAAAGGAGAGGGTTACAGAGTAAAAGGCCCAGGATATGTGGGGAAGATAATGTTTAACCCTAAACTAAAGTTGTCCTGATTAGTAAAGGATTCTTTTTGTTGTCAGTTCCACATACCAACAGTTTCTGACAAAGTAGCCTATGTATATATGAATATGTGGAAAGTACACATATGTAGATATATATGAAAATATATATAATGTGTATTTAAACATTTCTGTATGTGTTATTTAAAAAATATATCATATTGTAAGACTTCAACATTTTTCTTTATACTTATTCATATTGACTTATCTGAAAAATAATTTTTGTTTAAGTTTCCTAGGTCTTGGAAATGATAAAAACTAAAAGGAAATTAATACTGAGCATCAGGAAGAGACGGCTAAAGTTCCTGGGACATGCAATGAGGAAGGAGGGCCTGGAGAACCTGATACTAACAGGCCAGATAGAGGGCAAAAGAAACAGGGGAAAGCAACTATAACATATTTGAAGGACCTAATCAGGTGGATGACAGAACGAGGATTGCACGGTGTAACAGGAGAAGGTGTGCTCAGAGCCACCAGGGACAGGAAAACATGGAAAGCCATGATCGCCTACGTCCTGAAGGAACAGGGTACATACAAGAAGAAGTGTATTTTCAAGCTGTTTATTAACATTGGAATTTGTTTCAATGATTCTAGCACTTCTGAAAACTTTTGAGCGATTGGAGTCAATTTCTTCTTTACCTTACATTTTAAATCATGATAATCAGTAACTGATGGTCATGCAACTCTAGGCTTTATTTCAAGGGACAAGTTACCTTCCTTCATATGAATTAACATGTTTTGGATAGTAAGGTATTTTGAAATAGACATGGAGTATCCTGACAAGCACAAAAGACTAGATGGAATTTTTTTCTAGGAAGGGAAAGAAAAATCTGTCAAACTGTAAATGCAATCATTCTACCAGGCTGGAGTATGTATGAATAAAAACAAAAGAATTTTTAAGATATTGCCAAAGAATTGCAAAAAAGTCAGAACTAGAAGAGTGACACATGTGACATTACTCAATGGAGTCCTGTGAATGACATTAAATCACTCATGAAGACATTGGAAGAATTAGTGACCTGAGAAACAATGAGACTCTGTAGACAACTGCATCATTATAGTTAGTAAGTTTCTTAAAGTGAGTGCTGTAAATTTCAGAATATTTGCAAACACTTATTCCTCAGTGACGATACCTGTGAGATTAGCAAATATATATAATAATCATGAACAATAATAAATATAAATATATATACTCACACACGCAAAAACACATTTTTAATTTTTTTTTTTTTTTTTAATCATGTCACCCAATGCAAGGTGGTAACACCACTGACGCACAGGGAGCTACGTAAGAGTAAAAGATTAGATAGAAGGAGAGTAAAGAGAAAGACGAACAAGTTACAGGGAATGTCAAAGAAAGGAGTAAGAGAACGATGGGAATACAGGTCTGCCAACAGTTGCAAAGGTAGAGAGAAAGAAAAAGATATACAGGGTGATGGAGAATAAATTAGAGTCAAGTGGTTAAGAGATGGGTATTGACATTACATTTAAATTCCTGGGGGTTGTAGCCCTGAGGAAAGCAAGACGATAAAAGAGAGACATTTTTATTACTCTAAATGTTATTATAGTGTATATTCATATTTGAAACAGATGTCACATTTTTATTTTTACTTCAAACAGTATGCATTTCAGCTATTATCCTGCATATTCAAGAAACCTTAATAAAAAAAAATGTTATCCAGCAGGAATTGATCCTGTGTGCATCGTTGTTAAAAGAACCATTGTGTGATTTAGTGTGTTTTACCACTTGGCTATGAAGATCATCCCAGTACGTCATAGTTCTATTTTCCCTTTTCAGTGTTGGATTGTGAAAATAAATAAAAATTTAGCATCTATTTCAAGTATGAGTATCCACTATAACAACATTTGAAGTAGTAGTAATAATAATAATAATAAATATATATATATATATATATATATATGTCGTTGTAGTGTCGTCCCCCGTGGGGATCTTCATATCGAAATGGCCATTCAACATCTTTGAATTAATCCTTTTTTAATATATATTTGCTCTGTAATATTTTATTACATGGAGCTCTCTTCCTGTATCATTTTTTAATATTAAAATAAATTTTTAATATTAATTAGGATCGGGTTTTTGGGAATTTACCTTCCTGCTTTTTTCCCTTGGATTGAAGTATCTGAATTAAAATATATATATATATATATATATATATATATATATATATATATATATATATATCTCAAGAGTGGCTGGTGTAATAAATGATATATATTTTTTTTTTCATTCATGAAGATTTGCTTGAAGACCAGCAAAATTTCTTGATTTTTTTTTAATATAATTTCTCTATAGTTCATAAGAATTTTCTGTTGGTTAACCATTTTTTTTATTTCCACTTGCTGAATTCTATATTCATTTTATTTATAAATTCTTTTGCAGCTTTGAGGCACTGTTTAAAAACAGTGCCGCAGAATAGCTAGAATCTAAATACTTAAATCCACCATTATTACATCTGAAACAAATTGTACACCTGGATAGTATCGCTAATGACATGA
This sequence comes from Ascarosepion bandense, assembly GCA_037127315.1. NCBI lineage: Eukaryota > Metazoa > Mollusca > Cephalopoda > Sepiida > Sepiidae > Ascarosepion > Ascarosepion bandense. Next base: position 3,793,554 of record JBBBDQ010000365.1, read on the forward strand.
TATAATAATCATCTAGTAGAATCATAGTTAGTCTTCCAATGTGTACAAGGAATAAACTCTGGCATGTTAGTATGTAAAAGCCAAAAATACTTTTGATATGCTTTAATATTCTTTCACTTGGATAGATATTTCCTCAGAAATATTTAATTTCTATTAAAAAGCATTAACATGGATAAATGAATGTTTGCTATGGAGGAAAAGTGTGTTCATGTTTACTAATTGTGTGTGTGTAAATATATATTTAGATATGACTAGGTCCTGTCAAGGTTGACTATGGGAGCAATAGCATCCTGAGAAGAAAGGTAGTAATGCTTAATCAATTTCTCTTTTATTTATCAATTTCTCTTTTATTTATCAATTATAGCCTGGCATTGCTTGAGTGTAATGAAAGCTTTAAAACTAATCCGTGGTCCTGGAGCTCAGACTCTTTGGACGTTGGCACAAAAGACTAAAAAGCAATAGTTGTTTCCAGTTAAAGCGAAACTGTAGACTGAAAGAAAAATGAATGGATGTAAATCAAATTTTGATTTCCTGCTATCGATATCAAATAAGTTTTTTTCATCGTAAACTTAATTTTGAAGGCTAAATAAGTCCTCTGAGTAAATGGTATCATGACTGAGACTAAGAACTACAATTATACCTACTTATAGCCAAACCTGAAGCAAAAACTAAAATAAAAGGGCTGTAAAAAATACAGACATACAGGCAGATAAACAGACACAAACACAAACATCTTGCCTTTTATATATCATCGATTTTCTGCACTATTGTAAGAACTGCAATCTTGAAACATCTGAATATCATTTCTTATGTCTCTGTCTATGAGTGTATAAAATCAGACTACTCCTTCTATAACCCGATTTTTTTTTTTATTATACCTCGATACAAAACCTAGCTAAGAACACTCGCAGATGCTTATAGTACAACTGTAAATTTTCAAGAAAATCAGTTCAGCCATTTCGGAGTCTATAGGTAACGGACACACAGACAAAGTTCCATTTATAAATAAGTCTAGATTTAGATTTTCACATGATATAGAAATACCAACAAAGTCTCTTTTATGAAATGTTTTCATTTGTCAAAAATCTAAAATAACTTTGCCAAGATTTCTAAATCCTAATTTGAAAAGATATATTGTCAGCACAGGATATGCATGGATAAAACAAAAAACAAATCTTTTATTTTCAACCCATTCTGAAGGATTGTCTGAGGATTTACCTTGAATTCATTTCAGTAAAGGTTAATGAATTTATTTTTGAGCCATCCTGGTAAGAGGATTTGCCTTTAATTTGATACAAAAAAGCTGAGAAAAATACATTAACAACTTTTTATTTGAACTAAGAATTTTACAAGATACCAGAATAAATATTAACAACTTTTTTAAAAGTCATTTATTTTCTGTCTTCTTTAATTATGAGAAACTCCAGCTTTGGAAAAAAGTATTAAGATTCATTATTTAAGCATTTTGTTCTTTTGGCAAGATTTCTGTATCCTAATTTGAAAACTTATATATGAGTATAGGGTACGTATGGATGGGATAATATTCCTTATCCAAAGAAACACTATTCTTAAAAAAGTGCTCAATATAAAGTAGAGCAAATAATATTTATTCAGAAATTATAACATGAGTATATTATAATATCACTACAAAAGTAGCTATTTTGTTTCGACACTTTTTGTGTCTTGTCAAGTGATGTGGTTTATTTCAAATTGAAGGATTTTAAAAAATTCTTTTTCATCTACTGGCCTGTGTACTTGAAAAATAAATGGTGTTTAAAACAAACAGAGTATCTACTCAAAAATTGGTATCCACCAAAAGTAACATTTGAAATAAATATATCTAAACTTATTTATAAATGGAACTTTGTGTGTCTGTGTATCCGTTACCTATAGACTCTGAAACGGCTGAACTGATTTTCTTGAAAATTTACACAGTCGTACTATAAGCGTCTGCGAGTGTTCTTAGCTAGGTTTTGTGTTGAGGTACCCCTGATAAATATTGAAAATTGATAATTGAAAAAATCAGGTTATAGAAGAAGTAGTCCAATTTTAATCAAATTTGATACACTCATAGACAAAGACATAAGAAATGATATTCAGAAGTTTCAAAGTTGCAGTTCTTACAATAGTGCAGAAAATCAATAATATATATATGTATAAATCGATACCAGGAAATCAAAATTTAACTTACATCCATTCATTTTTCTTTCAGTCTATGGTTTCACTTTAACTGGAAACTTTTTAGTCTTTTGTGCCAACGTCCAAAGAGTCTGAGCTCCAGAACCATGGATTAGCTTTCATTACACTCGAGCAACACCAGGCTATACTGCTAGTCAGATTATAAAATAAAATCCATTAATTTTTTAGACCTAGTATCTCAGTAAGATTAGTTTGATCCACATAATTGATTTTATAAGTTAACGGCCGTACATTGGAAAGGTATCTTGGTTCAGCAACAGTTACAAAGTTAAGTGTTTATCCCCAAAATGTCTCTACAAATTTGTGTCATAATATTGCTTAACTCTTTGTTTTGAGCTTTGTAAATATATATATTTAATATGCATACAATAACTATTATACCAGTAATTGTGTGTGTGTGTGTGTGTGTATATATATATATATATATTAGGCGTATAGGTAGGTCTTGAAGGCTATCACAATGTGTTTAGTAAAATAAAGGAAGATAAAGAAGGTGTTGGGTATTACCTATTTATTATTCATTAATATTTCGAGATCAAAATCTCATCTTCAGAATGTTAAAAGAGAATGTTTTCTTCATTCATTGAAAAGCATAGTCCACAAGTGGACGGACATGAAAACAAGCTCTCCTACCATTTTGAAGATGAGATTTTGATCTCGAAATATTAATGGATAATAAATAGATAATACTCAACACCTCCTTTACTTTCTTTTATTTTACTAAACACATCGTGATAGCCTTCAAGACCTACCCATACACCTTATACACACAATGCTTCAAGCAAATTACAAAACTATATATATATGTATATATATGTTATCTAGAAAATAATGAAAATATCTAAATTGTCACCACCAGTGTAATTTCTCTAAGTCAAACTAAGCTCTTATTATTATACAAATCTGCACTGTCACCATGGAAATATTACTAGTGTAATCTACCAAATAATGACACAGCCAATTTCTGGATCAAGTACTGCAGACTTAGACTCAAGGGTAACAGAGCAAGCAATAACTGAGCAGTACTAAATGAAAACCACAGATGATATCACTAGATATCAAGAACAACTACTCCCAGAGATTCAATAGAGGTTTCAAAATTCCCTGAGGGACGCCTGGATTGAAAAATCACCTGAAGCAAGAGGGCACAATGACTGAACTGCTGTTGTATTAACAGATCCCAGAAATTCAGACAGAAATTAACTCATTCCAGTACTGTAGATGTCATCATTAAAAAGTATTCTCACACTTGATTATTTATTGAAAATCCAATAGTGAGAAACAAATCTCTGATAATACAATATTAATAAAAGAATATATTTCTTCTTTTTTGTTGTCATAAATCTTTTGAGTAATAATCCAATTAATCTTTAAGAACCAGTTTTGTCTATTTTAACATTTCTTTAATCTACTAAGCTGGAAACAAGACAAGAACTGAGCCACACTAAATTAGAATGAGATGAGATAAACATGGAATACAAAAAGCTTATAGTGCTTTCTTTATATATATATGTATATGTGCATTATATATATATATATATACATATATATATATATATATATATTTTCTAGACATATTCTATTAAATATAAGAGACAATGAATGTCTATTATGTTTAATCATGAGCCGTTCTAAACGTCGTATTTTTGCTTTAATTTCAGTTGAAAATAAAGACAAAAATTCTCCAACATTTGGATAATTATTTATTGGTTTTCTTCTAAGCTTTCGGCTCACATGAGCCATCTTCAGAGAGGTAGTTTAAACTGAAATATTATAAAATCCACCATCACCGACGATTTTATTTTGTGTTGACATAAAACTCCGCTTGGCAACGGCAATAGTTACCAAAAATAATAAACGCAGTTCTTAAGTTTGCGATGCGGTTTTATGACGTCACACCGCGGGATAGCGCGAAATGACAACAAAACCATCTAGTCAAATGCAATGTAATATGTTATTTCCTGTTTTAAAGTTGATTTTATTGAGTGTTGGTTGTTTTGATTTGATGTACATGGCCTCCAATATCTGCAGGTTCCTCTTACTGTGTGTATGAGTAAGGATCACCGTATTGTTGACCAAAATCTGTCTGATATTACCTACATGTTTATGTTTTTCAGAGAAATGTTGTTTAATAGTACTCTGATCAGAAAGATGACATGTAAGTCTACGGGAGAGCGTGGTTGTGGTAAAACCAATATATGTACTAGGTTTTTGAGTAGTATCAGAGATGCAATCTCTGAATGGGCATGTAAATTGGTACACTACATTGGTTTTTTGTAAAGAATTTAGTTTAGTGCCTGTTGGGTTATTATAAACTATGAGGTCAATTGTTTTAAACTTTTTATAATATATAATAAGTTTAATTTGATTATTACTATCCACTGGTTTAACATTTCTACGTATTATGTTTTTGAGAGTTTTTTCATCTTGTTTATAATTATTATGTATTTGGTTGCAATAGTATAAGTTAATAGTGTTATGTTTATTTTGATGTAAACCATTATTAATATTATCATTATTGTTAGAGCTATTGTTAAGTTTGTTGAGATACATTTTAATTTGTTGATCAATAACGGAGTTAGGAAATCCATTATTGACTAGTGTTTGCTTAATGTTGTGTAATTCTTTATAAAATATAGATTTGGAAGAAGATATCATTTGTGTGCGTTGAAGTAAGTTTTTTATAACAGCTAACTTATATCGTTGGGGACATTCACTATTATAATTAAGAAGACACGAATTTATGCTAGTTGGTTTCCTATATAGAGAAGTAGTAAATTTATGTGTGCTAGAATCAATGAATACATCAAGGAATGGGAGTTTGTTATTAATATTAAGTTCTAATGTAAACTTGAGGACGGAGTGACTTTCAAATTGGTTTTTAAGATATTTAATTTGATCGATATTCTTAGCTAAAACAAAGATGTCATCTATATATCTTACATATATACAGGGTTTATTGTTGTCATTAATTATTTTATTTTCTAGATTTGCCATATAATAATTAGAAAAAAGGGGACCTAAAGGTCTAATTTATATCACTAATTTATATATTATTTTATTTATTTTATAAAGAATTACACAACATTAAGCAAACACTAGTCAATAATGGATTTCCTAACTCCGTTATTGATCAACAAATTAAAATGTATCTCAACAAACTTAACAATAGCTCTAACAATAATGATAATATTAATAATGGTTTACATCAAAATAAACATAACACTATTAACTTATACTATTGCAACCAAATACATAATAATTATAAACAAGATGAAAAAACTCTCAAAAACATAATACGTAGAAATGTTAAACCAGTGGATAGTAATAATCAAATTAAACTTATTATATATTATAAAAAGTTTACAACAATTGACCTCATAGTTTATAATAACCCAACAGGCACTAAACTAAATTCTTTACAAAAAACCAATGTAGTGTACCAATTTACATGCCCATTCAGAGATTGCATCTCTGATACTACTCAAAAACCTAGTACATATATTGGTTTTACCACAACCACGCTCTCCCGTAGACTTACATGTCATCTTTCTGATCAGAGTACTATTAAACAACATTTCTCTGAAAAACATAAACATGTAGGTAATATCAGACAGATTTTGGTCAACAATACGGTGATCCTTACTCATACACACAGTAAGAGGAACCTGCAGATATTGGAGGCCATGTACATCAAATCAAAACAACCAACACTCAATAAAATCAACTTTAAAACAGGAAATAACATATTACATTGCATTTGACTAGATGGTTTTGTTGTCATTTCGCGCTATCCCGCGGTGTGACGTCATAAAACCGCATCGCAAACTTAAGAACTGCGTTTATTATTTTTGGTAACTATTGCCGTTGCCAAGCGGAGTTTTATGTCAACACAAAATAAAATCGTCGGTGATGGTGGATTTTATAATATTTCAGTTTAAACTACCTCTCTGAAGATGGCTCATGTGAGCCGAAAGCTTAGAAGAAAACCAATAAATAATTATCCAAATGTTGGAGAATTTTTGTCTTTATTTTCAACTGAAATTAAAGCAAAAATACGACGTTTAGAACGGCTCATGATTAAACATAATAGACATTCATTGTCTCTTATATTTAATAGAATATGTCTAGAAAATTACTTGCTGCCTCGATATACTAAATATATATATATATATATATAGGAAAAACTATTAAAAAGTTGTGAGTTTAAAAATGTATTTTTTTGACAGTCTTTGTTTATTTCTATTATTATATTTTATATTTCAGACCGCCCTCGGTCCTTCATCAGAAACAAATGATTTTAAAATTTGAATCAGAAGCGTATTTCACGAGAGCGTCAGTGAAGAGAGTTTCTTTACATTACATGACGCGTTTGTTTACATCACATGACGCGTCTGTGAAGAGAGTTTATATATATATATATATATATATATATATATGAATGAATGAATGAACACACACTACTGGCCATAATTATTAGGCTACCACAGTTTATATATATATATATATACATGAATGAATGAACACATACTACTGGCCATAATTATGAGGCTATCCCAGTGTTTAACAGAAATGGTGTATTCCATACTATTTTTTAGTATTTATTGCCAAGTGAAGAATTGTAAATGAAAATAGAATGGTTCTTTTGTTAATATTGCACAATAACATGTGCATCAAATTAATTTATAAATATTTAATAATTACCTATATCATAGTTTCATCAATGAAAGAATGAAGAAAATTTAGGATGATTTTCATGAGTTCATCATTGCTTTCTTGCCTTGTAAAATTTTGCAAAGTAATAATAACAAAAGAACCATTCTATTTTCATTTAGAATTACCCACTTAGCAATAAATACAACAAATAGTATGAAATATATAATTCTTTTTAAAAAATTGGGGTGGCCTAATAATTATGGCCGGTAGTGTATATATAATTAATGTAGAGAAGTTTGTGTCTTAGCTAAGCAGATAAAATAAAAAGTTCAGTTCAAAATTTCTTGAAGATTTCCCAGATTGACAAACATCTGATGAAGGTCAGAGAATCCAATAGCTGAAACACTGTATTAATAAAAACAAAAATCAGTAGAAAATCAGTCAGAATGTAAATGATGAGACAGCCATCAATACATGCTGATTGAAAAAGAATCTATGTTTTATGTGTATGTCTCTTGGAGAATTTTTCCCTGCCAAATGGTATCCTTTTTGTATTTTGATGTTTTCTCTGACTGACAATTACCCAGTGAATGTTTTCATCTTAATACCAATAGCTGACTGTCTGATGTCATTGATATTCATTGAATTTGCTGATTTTTATCTCACACTCTTCCAAATGGCCAGGCTACATACTTTGCCAACTCTGTAAGACAACTGTGACAGAAATCCCAATTAAGTGATAATACAAGGGAAAAAAACCTATCAAAACAACTCCCAGCACTCCTTAGCAATGACATTTAATCAAAGTTCAGGGACATTGTCAATCTAATTAATTGGATCATTTTAAACAAAGAATGAAAGTGACTTTGCAAAGGAGATGAACAATTTGGATTGAAGAAACTAAAATACGTTTGAGTTCGTTAATTCTTTGGCATCAATAATATTCCAAGAGCATGATTATATACATTACCCTTGATATATGTTACCCTTAAGACACAATGGAGCATTAAGGATAACAAGGTCTATTGTGTTATCCTGATGGTTATATAATATACCTTGCAATAAACAATACACCATTGTTTTTAGGCATAACTATTTATATATGCCAGTCAATATACATATCCTGAAGATTGTGTTCAAGCATAAAGCAGACTAGAAATGCTCAATGTTGACCTCTTTCTCTCTCACACACATATATATATATATATACACACACACACACACACACACACACACACACAGCATGCGATGGATAAATTGTCAAATGTATACAAAACTGAAAATAACACTAACATCTCATTTTAGCAGATATATTTACCAAAATTACACTGGAGTTTTGTTGGTCTCTTGCTCAACTGTACTTTACACATAATAAGAGGTGTGTCTGTGAAATTAGGTGGCCATATGTAAAGAGCGGTGTGGTCACAGAAATTGTCTGACGGCCATAAATCTGTGTTGAGTGATGCCCTCAACAACAAATTTGGGAGTTCTTTTCTGATCAGAATGCTCAGAATGAGTTTCCCAAGCTGCCATACTTTTGTAATTACCATTAAACTCATCAACTCTTTCTGGATCTTCTGCACTGTCCTTAGATTGACACTCTGAAATATTCATATTTTAGCTTCCTGCATAAATGCCAAGCAGTACAGCATACCATTTCCAAAATTTTGGCAGGTTTGAAGAAGCAGTTTATAATTTTTACAATTGCCAAAATAAATTCTGGATATATATTAATGATGTGTTGAGTTTTCTTCTCTATATACGATATTGCTCTGGATAATATCCATTGTGCTCTTTATTTTTATCTATTTAATATTTTATATTAATTAGATAAATATTTTGGATTATCCTCACGGTTTTTATGAGTTTGTCTATATATATTTTCGCTTTGATAGTAAGTTATTTCACAATCTTGGTTTCTACCTTTCGGTGTTTACAGGTGATTTATAATAATAAGTTATTAAAATTGTAAATCACTTGAAGACACAGAAAGGTAAAAACCAAAGTTACAAAATAACTTGTTTCCAAAATAAAAACTATTAAAAAATTCTACAACATAATTGTATTGAACACTTTAATACAACTTTGTACTGATCTACTTTAATTATGACCAAAGACTAACTAATTAACTTTTTATATATATATATAATTTTATTACTTGAAATATTATATGTATTTGAGAAGACACCACCATTTTCTAAATTTTTAAATGATGTAAATCTATGCCTACTGACTTGTGTATTTGAAAGACTTAATAAATAGAATATGCCTTCTGGATTTGAACCTGCATTCCCTGGTGTGTGCATACAAACATGTTTATCCTTTAAGTATAATATTCACAGAAAGAGAAATAATTTTGTATAATAAAATCCATTAATTCTGAAAAATGACTATATACATCTATGCTAAAGTTGTAAATAACAAAGTCTGTCTTTATATATTATTTATTTAGTTCATATGTAAAATTATAACCAATTTTTAGGGAAAGCCCAGATTTTCATCTGCTAACTTTAGACTTGAAGAGGTTAAGATTGTAGTGATCATGGAAACATCCTCTTGGGAGTTTGTTTCATAGAGCAGTTTTTTGCAGGAAGAAGCAGTTTGAGTGGATCTTACTTCACACAGATGGAATATGAAGTGAGTGTGTGTGTGGTTTGTTCCTATGTTAGTCGCATGTAAGATTCTAGCTGTATAAGTCAGATCAGGTAGAGCCAAGAGATGCAGTTTATTTGAGCACTCTCTATGGTAGTAGCAATAAAGCAGTGACAACCTGTGAGAGAGAGCAGTTGATGTGTAAAAAATAATTCTTCTCACACAAAAACTTGGAGAATTTTTAAAACTCAAGACTGGAAAGTGAGTTCTGGGCAGCTCCTGTCCAAATATGGCAACAGTACTCCAATTTTAGTCAGGTCTGGCTCTTATATAGGTCTGGTTTGGCTTATTTTAGTTTAACGACCCATCAGCCATTTTGGTCATTTAAGGGTCAGTCTTTGAATATTGGGATCCATTTTTCATTCAATAAAGTTTGGTTGGTAACACTTTTCATTCAATAAGGTTTTGTTGGTAATATTTTTCATTCAATAAAGTTTTGTAGGTAACATTTTTAAATTCAATAAAGTTTTGTTGGTAAGATTTTTCATTCACAAAAGTTTTGTTGATATGTACTTTCATAGCATTTTGACACTGATTTGGGGGTCAACTATTTACCCATAGCTAGGACCCTAACAGGTGCTACCACTCCGAATCAGGGTGGACCTGGGAACAACAGCAATTAAGAGGTGGTTCCATGCTCCTCACAACCTTCCAATTAAAGGCCTTGCTGCCGGATGCAGTTTACCATCATACCCAGGACCACTCTTATATAGGTAGAAGATAGCATGAAGAGTCAGGTACTTAGCAATACATCATATATAGGAATTCTACTTGAAATTGGGTGTGAGTCTGAAGCCTATTATCCTTTCAATGCATAGGGCCTGCTCTATTTTGATTGGCAGTGATGGAATATAACCAACTTGGTTTTAGAGGCATTGAATGTAAACAGCCAGATTTTAAAAAATTTGATCAGAAAAGTGGTCAGCTGCCAATCATCATATCATGAGAATACTTGAGCAGACGTTTACAAATGACTGGAGTATATTCTTAGCTAAATCAGAAAGAAAGTTGTTTCAAGCAGTGACACCTAGAGGTTGCCTGTGTTGCCTGCCAGGGCCTTGGAGGATTGGCCATTATTAACTACCTTCAGGGATCTACCTGTTAGAAAGGATTTTATAATAAAGAATATTCTTCCAGTGATTTTTAAAGCCAGTGTAGCAAACTTTTGTGCTGCACCCTGTCAAAGGCCTTCAAGTTATCTAAAGCTATAATCCTTGTGGTATATGTGTCATCAAGGGACTCACTAATTCTGTGTATGATGGTAATTAGGATGTCAGCAATGGATTGGGCTGATTAAAGACCATACTGCTCATTGCACAAGAAGTTGTTCCTATCCAGGTGCTCAATGACTTCCTTGTTAGTAATGGCCTCAAAAATTTACTGATGATACTGAGGAGACTAACAGGTCTGTACTGGGAGGGGAGGATTGGTTGCTTGCATTCTTGAAGACTGGACATACTATTGCAACCTTCAATATGCTTAGAAAATATTTATCCTTAAATAAGTTTGCTAGAATTGGGGATAACTCTGGGTTGATATTCTTAAGGATGACCACTGGTAATTTTTTTTTCCAACTATTCATATATTCAGGTCAGGTCAGTATATATAAAGGTTATTTCTCTAAATCTGACTAAATATCAACCTCAGATCTTTTCAGCCTTTACATGTGTGTGTGGTGTGTGTGTATGCATATGATACAGTTTTGAATCAGAGTACATTTGAAGCTTTCTGTATGTAGACAGAAAAAATAGAAAGATTTTTATTATGGTCCTCTTCTATATGGCAATGAATGCTTGACAATGTTCTCACAGATTAGAAAAGAGACTTGAAGCAACAGAAATATGGTTCTAAAGAAGGATATTGAAAATACTATAGACTGAATATAAATAAAGAGAAAGTTTTAATGAAAATGGAAACAAAAATAATGCTTATACTTCGAATTAGACAATTGTAATTTCTAGGGTGCATAATGAAGAAAGAGGACTTGGAAAATTTAACACTGATAGGACATATTGAAAGAAGCTTGTACAAACAAAAATGACAGATAACATATCTAATGAGCTTATGTAAATGTCTGACAGAACTAGTTGTAGAAGGAAAGCAAAAAGACAAAACTTACTCAGAGTTACAAAAGAAAGTTGTGGAGAGCCATGATCATCCACATACAGAAGGGGCATAGTAGATAGAAGAGCTTTTACTTTTAATCAAACTTATGTATGTGTTAATTTGGTTTAGAATATTTTCTTATTTTCTTGTACACAGGTAGATGAAAAAATATTTTTAATTTAAATTTCACCTTTACTGAAACTAGATATATATGTGTGTGTGTTGCAAGGTCGTTGTTTTTTCAGTGGTTTTACTGATAAAATGTATTGTGGCCAACAGATTTTTATTGTAAACACCATATTGGGGTAAAGATAGAGCTCTTAATATGCACAAAGAGTTTGCAAACCAGCCCTGATGAGTGAGAACTTCATAACAATGTCCTCATAAAACATCAATGTCAGTATGAAGCTGCACAGCTAAAATGACAACCTCTTTGAGCTTATATATATATATATATATATATATATATATATAGAGAGAGAGAGAGAGAGAGAGAGAGAAGTGGGTCAGTTTCAGAACTCTTCAGTATATTTTTTTTTTTTTTAAGACTAATGCTTACTTATCTCTCTATGAAATTATTAATATTTTCCTGAAAAATGATTTTAATAGAAAGATTATATAAATTTCATCTTACAATGGAACTGGCTGTTTGGTCAAAGAATGCTGAATATTTCCACAGAAGAAAATGATTACTGTTGCCATTAGGTTTGTAATGTGCATCTGTATTTGTTTAAAGTTTTAGCTTCTATATATATATTTGCATTACATTCATACATAAACCATTTATATCCCTGCACATTTATATCATATGTATTTTCTAAAAAGGCAACACTCATCACTTAACATGCTAGCATATGGACACATATACACAAATTTATTCAGGTTAGTACAAATATGAGTGTGCAATGTGTGTTAGTTTGTATGAATAAAAGTGTACATTAAAACTGCTACAAAGTGTTTTCTAATCAAAAATAGTTTTTTGTTACTTTTTCTCATAAATGGACATAGATAATAAAAACTTCAACATACATTCATTCTTAAATTAGTGACTTCCTGGGTTTTGTTGACATGTTTCATTCATTTATGTCTTTTTTTGTTTCACTTTCTAAATCAAAGAAATAAATTGTCTATCATTTTTGTTCCTTTTCCTGACACAAGCAAAGAAGCAAACAAAAATTTTGTGGCAAATTTGTCTGCTACCTGAAAAAATCTAAAAACAAAAAATCTGTTCTCATTTCATTGCTAGCAGTGACCAAAATTTCACCTTTAAATCAATTGCCAGGTCTGCTATTCAGATGGTTGGTTCACTGTGTTGTACCAAACAATTTTTACCATCAGAATCCCTCTGGAACATTTATAAATATACTATTTATCCATACATATAAATATACTATTCATCCTTTGCTGACAATGACATTGTACTCTGGTTATATATTGAGATTTTTGACAAAATCTAATTCAGAATCTGCAATGCTCTCAGTCCTGACCTGGCATCTTTGTTCAGCTGCCTGAAAAAAATTTCAACCATGAAGGAGATAAATTCTTGTTTCTGCTCTTAGTTTCACTACTAAGTCACAAAAAGTTACATTGTCTTATATATTCATCAGAAGGTTCCAATGGATGAACTGAATTTGAATTTAGATTTTTTTGTTTTAGATTTCTTGAAAAAGTCTTGAATTTGTGTTTTTTCTGTATGCATTGTCTCATTTCCAGATATTATTGCTAAAAGAATCTGACCTGCAAATGATGCTATGAAACTATGCATTACATGATATCTGACATAACAAAATGACTAACATAGTATTTTTTTAAAAGAAAAAAAAATTCCTTGTAGGAGAAAATATTGTCAAGCCAGACAATAGCTTCTAATTAATATCATGAAGTTATTAGTATTAAAGATTTATTGGTGCTGGTATAGTATGTGGCCTACCTTTTAAATGTGGCCTATGAAATTCAGTCACTGGTATAGTATGTGGCCTATGAAATTCAGTCACTGGTATAGTATGTGGCCTATGAAATTCAGTCACTGGTATAGTATGTGGCCTATGAAATTCAGTCACTGGTATAGTATGTGGCCTATGAAATTCAGGTCCACTGGTATATATGTTGGCCATGAAATTCAGTCACTGGTATAGTATGTGGCCTATGAAATTCAGTCACTGGTATAGTATGTGGCCTATGAAATTCAGTCACTGGTATAGTATGTGGCCTATGAAATTCAGTCACCTGGTATAGTATTGGCCTATGAAATTCAGTCACTGGTATAGTATGTGACCTATGAAATTCAGTCACTGGTATAGTATGTGGCCTATGAAATTCAGTCACTGGTATAGTATGTGGCCTATGAAATTCAGTCACTGGTAGAGTATGTGGCCTATGAAATTCAGTCACTGGTAGAGTATGTGACCTATGAAATTCAGTCACTGGTATAGTATGTGACCTATGAAATTCAGTCACTGGTATAGTATGTGACCTATGAAATTCAGTCACTGGTATAGTATGTGGCCTATGAAATTCAGTCACTGGTATAGTATGTGACCTATGAAATTCAGTCACTGGTATAGTATGTGACCTATGAAATTCAGTCACTGGTATAGTATGTGACCTATGAAATTCAGTCACTGGTATAGTATGTGACCTATGAAATTCAGTCACTGGTATAGTATGTGACCTATGAAATTCAGTCACTGGTATAGTATGTGGCCTATGAAATTCAGTCACTGGTATAGTATGTGGCCTATGAAATTCAGTCACTGGTAGAGTATGTGGCCTATGAAATTCAGTCACTGGTAGAGTATGTGACCTATGAAATTCAGTCACTGGTATAGTATGTGGCCTATGAAATTCAGTCACTGGTATAGTATGTGGCCTATGAAATTCAGTCACTGGTATAGTATGTGGCCTATGAAATTCAGTCACTGGTATAGTATGTGACCTACCTTAACAAGTGTATTATAAATGTCTGATAAGAGTTAGGGTTAGGGAAAATAATTAGTTTCAATAAGTAGCCAAATACTTATATCTATAAATATAATCTTTCAAAATATACTATGCCAGAATTAAAAAGGTAGGCCACATACTATACTGGCACCAACTTATTCAATTTCTTTTCAAAAATACAAACTTTAAGAAATGGACTGTAACACTAACATATGTTACTGGTCAGTAGACATTAAATAATAAGTCTAAACAAAACACTTTATAACATTAAAACAAAATATAATTTAAGAAATATGTAAATTTGGTCAAGAATTTTATTCAGAAAAATTCTGAATAAAATTCTTCTGTTTGACTTTAGATGCAAAGATATATTGTGAACCTAAAACATAAACACTGTTTTTCTTTTTTAATTATAAATGTTTCTCTTTTATTTTATCTCTTTTTTTATATAAATGCCTCTATATGCAGTCATTAATCTCTGATGCAGATTTTTGGCCAGATAATTTCCACAAGAATGAAACACTTGTTTTCAATACAGTGAACCTTACTATGGTAGGTCTACCAGAGCATGCCAATGTATGGCGACGAGGTCTCAATGTACAGACAATTTATGGAGTTGAATATCAAGAGATCTTTCTATGTTCAAATAAAAAACATGTTTCGTGGTGGGTAATCGGCCAGCATCTATCGATGTTTTGATTGTTTGAGATAAAACTTATGGAGAGGAAAAAAGTAGTAGGAACTGAGGTCTTCAATGAAGAAGCAATCATGCAAAACTAAAAGAGGCATGAGTGCTTTATCAAAAGAGAATGTTGTTGATCTTTTGGAGATGAGCAAGATAAAAATAAGTCAGGAAAGTCACCAAAGTTCTTTAAAAAAAATTTAAAAAGTGAAAAATGTAATTCATAGATTTAGAAGACATCTAAAAAGATAGAAAAATTATGACATATAACACAGGCATATTAAAGATATGTAGTTAAATTTAAATAAGAAAAAAAACATGGAGACTAACACATTGAATATGAAAGACCAGAAAGATAAAAAAAAGTAGGAGTTTACTGGTTGTTGCTTCTCAGTTGTCAGAACTCATTTGAGGAATAAAATACTACATTATTTACATTGTTCAAACTGTTGTCCTCATCTTTATTGATATGTTAATAAAGATGAGTTTGAGTTTTGTTTAATAACATATGAACCTCTGTGGGTTATTTTATGCCAAAAAGGTTGGGTTTTAAGTTTGTTTGTTTTTTTTTATGCTCGGTTATAGTGAGAAGGTTGATTTAGTCAGATTTTAATGAAAATTTTTTGTTTTTATTTTAGAAAACTGAAATGTCTTCTAGTTTTGTATTTAAAAATGTTTTGCTGAGATGTTTTTCCTTCAAAAATGTGTTATGGTAATAATTTTTTCTTCAAAAATGTATTGTTTGTAATATTTCTCCTTCAAAAATGTATATTTTTCTACAAAAGTCTATTTTTATGTATATATTTCTATAAAAGTATTTTCATACTTTCATAGTATTTTGACCCCAGTTTAGGGTTAACTATTTGCCCATAGCTGGGACCCTAAAAGGTGCTACCACTCCACGTCAGGGTGGACCTGGGAACAACAGCAATTAAGAGGTGATTCCATTCTCTTCACAACCTCCTAATCAGCGGTCTGGCTGCCAGATGCAATTTACTGTCATGCCCAGGACCTAATAATGATGAAGAGACAAAAGTCTGAACAATGTAAATAATATAAAAACTATGTCACCTTCGAAGTATAGGCAAAAAGTGTAAATGGTCATCACTACATTTAATTTTTATCTTTCTGGTCTTCAGTATTGACTGCCAGCCTACTTTTTTTTTCTTGTTTAATTTTAATTTAAAAACATTTAACATTGGAATATAACACTGACATATTTAAGATATGTAGGCAAACATATCTTAAATATGTCAGTGTTATATTCCATCATTAAATTTTTTTCTGCAAACAACTTTTTAAGATAGAAAAAGGAAATATTAACATGAAAGTATTAAATTTCAGCTCTTAAAGAATAACACCAGTCATCATTTTCTGTTTTAATGATGAACAGAAAAATGACATTTGAAAATAATTTATCAGCAAACAAAAGAAATTTGTAAACTGAGGATAAACCGTTGTCTTTTTAGTGATTATTTGTATGCACTGAGTTTTTACATCATTAACGACTGCTTTACTAGTGGACATCAAGTGAAATAATCATTCCTTAAAATGAGCTTCAAAAACTGAACTAGAAGGATTTCATGGAGTAGTAGTAGTATTAGAAATAACCTTGAATTATTACAGTAAATTTTTCATGCAGTCCTGATGAGTGGTTGCAGTGAATGAGTTCCAATTATAAAAAGAAATTTTGGGGACATATAATGAGCAAAGAAGACCGAGAGAATCTAACACTTATAATACATATTGATGGGAAGAGAAGCAGAGGGAAACAATGCATGGTCTACTTAATGAGTTTTCTGTGAATGGATACAAGAAGAGACTCAAAGTAAGATGATAAAAGATGTGTAGAGCAATCGCTTCGGCCGTACATATACTAAAATTGGAACGATACAGAGAAGTTTAGCATGGCCCCTGCGCAAGGATGACAGGCAAATTTGTGAAGTGTTCCATATTTTTAAGCATGCAGCTTTTTTGGATGTGCATTGTGGTTCAGTGGATATCGGATCAGAATGAGAAATCGGGAAGCCGAGTTCGAATTTCAGTTGAATTCCTTGAATTCACTTACACGCAAATACTCTTGGGAAAGGTATTAATCTGTCTCTTCCTTCCAGTTATGAGTTAAATAACAGGACAGATTGGGTTCTGTAGCCTTGGTTGGCAACCAGTCTACCACAGAAAGCAATGGCAACCTACTACGGGAGAATCTTCTGCCCAGTCAGTCGTGTCTCTTTCGAGACATGATCGCCCAAGCGTGTATCACGTATGGCACTTAACTGACTGACTGAGAGCAATAAAAAGGGAGTGCTGTGATCTATAAGTTTTTGAAGGGAAAAGGCATATAGAAGAAGTAGAGATTATATTGTTTATTTTCATTTCTTTAATATCTTAAGTTTTACTGTAGTTTTTGAGATGAGGAATTATTATTATAGATTTTATTTGGACTAGAATTTTCATCTTGGTTGTTATACTGCGCTGTGTTGCAATGGATATCAGCTCAAAATAAGAAATCAGAGAGCAGTGTTCAAATTCTAGTTGAATTTGTTGCATTTATTTATGTACAAATACCCTTAGAAAAGGTATTAATTCAACTCTTCTCCATTTAGCTATGGGTTTAATAGGAAAGATTGTGTTCTATAGCCTTGGTAGGCAAGCAACTTACTGCAGTAAGAAATAGCAACCTACTGCAGAAAAATTTTCTGGCCAATCAGTCATGTCTCTTTTGAGTCATGATCACTTAAGTGTGTATTATGTATGACACTAAACTGACTGTTTTACTCACAATTCATCAGTTATTTGTTGTTGTCTTACATTTTTTTCTTAATACTTAAAGGTCAGATTGTACTTATTCTACTTTCCATGATGAAGAAATATTCCATACCTTTGCACAAGTGAATTGAAACTGCTTTAGTTTCCTTTTTTTCACCCATTGGAGTGTCAAGGTGTAATCAATTTCTATTTTTACCTCAGATTAGGTCATTTGCAGAGATGTGCAGTAATATGAATCTATTTTTAGGGTGTATGATGAAATGAGTTTAGCCTTGAAAAACATTGCATCATCCATGATTGCATCAGATTTTTATCCCACCCAGACACTACTGTCCCACCTGTTGATTAGTTATTCTACATTTATTTACTGCAATGAACATTCTCCCAAGGTATGAAAATTGTTATGCTGAACGAACTCACTGACAAGCCTTACAAAGAGATTGTGGTTATTGTTGGTGTTGGCCTTTAAACTGTCAGTTGTATGATCAAGATGAAGAAACAAACTGGATCCATCAGTCAAAAATGTAAAGGAAAATATAGTCAGAAGTGAAAAACAATATCAAGTGATGACATATATGTGATCAGGGAAAATGTGAAAGATCCTAGGAAGACATTATTCATTTTATTTCATACATTGTTTTCTTACAATTGTTGGTTAATCCTTTCTTGTTGCTTTTCTTCTTTACCTTCTATTTTCTATTTTGCATACAAGAGGATTTCGCCTACACCTTTGTGCAAAATAATTGAAACAACTGCTTTAGTTCCCTTTATTTCACGATATGGCCATTTTTTAAGACCCACTGGTGTTACAGAGTGTAATCAATTTCTGTTTGTACCTCAGATTAGGTCATCTACAATGGTGTGCAGTAATATGAATCTATTTTTACGGTGTATGGTGAAATTTGTTTGGCTTTGAAAAATATTGTCATCCATGATTGCATCAGATTTTTATCATGCCAAAACACTTTTGTCTCAACTGTCAGTTGTTCTACCGCCATTGACTGTGATAGACATTACTCCAAGGAAGTGTAGGAAATCGTAAAACTCCACAAACACACTAGCATGCTCTACAGAGCGATCGTGAATACTGTTGCTGTCAGCCTTTCAATGGTCAGTTGTGTCATCACGACAAAAAAACAAATTGGATCCATCAGTCTAAAATGTAAAGGAATGCAGTTGGAAGAGAGAAACACCACCAAGAGATAACATATCCGGGATAAAGGGAAGTGTGAAAGATCCTAGGAAAACATTATTCATTTTGTTTCAGTTAATTTGCCAGTTAATACTTACCAGTTTTATTTCAACTTGTGTTGCTTGTCTGTTTCTACCAGTAAACCAGAGTATGTTACTTTTCAACACATTGCAAACTTAGGGATTAAACAAACGACTGTCAGAGAACTAGATATGTTTTGACTAATTCTTTAATTATTGTATCTTTAAATTAAAGGTTCCGTTCAAAAATACAGGAAGGTTAATAAGTATGATGACGGATACCCAACGTAGACCAGAGTGCATAATGGTCTAAACCGTATAAGTAAATGTAGATCATACAAATTTGAACACTAATGCATATACTTTGTTAACTTTACAGATACAATTCAAAACTCTGTAAATTAATATGTTTTAATTCATTTTAGATATAGTGATTTCATTTTATAATCTTTCAGTCTTGTAAAATATAAGTGGAACTAATTGTATTTGTAAAAAGTAATCAGGGTAATTAACTTTAGTGAATATCACCACTGTATATTTTGCTTAATTTGACTTAACACTTATACTGATAAAATGTATGAAGATAATTTTGGTTTTACTCTGACATGAAGCTGACCGAGCAAAAAGATCAATACGTTTAGAAAGGAAGAGAATTCCAATGCATTAAGAATTTCTATTGAAACAGTTCCATAAATAAATATTGGTTAGATCTTTTCTGCTACAATGATGGAAACACAATGTTTAGTTTTACACAAGTTAATTATTAAACTTTCATCTATTAATTTATCTTAGATATATATTTACATCAGGCAATGTATACAATTCCGTATAAATTATATTTAAAAAAACACCTATTTCATCTACTGAACTCTTATCATTGTATATATAACTTCTATAAAGAAAAAAGGAAATCAAGGGAATTAAAAATTGAAAGACTGATAAAGAAAGAGAGAGAAGTGTGTGAATTCCATGTTCCATACAGGAAATTAAAAAAAAAATTGAGGCCAAATATATCAGTGGAACGCCATAATGTTTGAACACAACAAATCAAAACTGACATTTTTGGTAAGAAAAGAATGACATTGTATGAAAATAGAGAAAATCATGTGAATGACTATTCTGGGAAGATCTTGGTTATGCTTTTTTTGGTAATCACAGATCAAGCTCAGGTGACCTTAGGGAAAGGATTAAAGACAAGCAAAAAAAAAAAAAAAAAAGAGAAGTAGAAGCTTTAGAAAGAAACTAAAACTCTGAGATAAAAAATATTAATTGCTCATATTATACATACATAAGCCAACAAATGTATATATGCACATACATAAGTTTATATAAAAGTATCTATAAATGCAGATATATATCACAGAAATGTATATGCATATAGTTTTATCAAACTTTTCATGCATGCACATATACTCAGGCAAATCAGTGTGTGTGTATATGTCTAGCCACACTAATGAGCTGCAATACAACAAAACAGGCTTGTATGTAGATGACTAATATATATATATATGTGTGTCATCTGCAGACAGATCTGTTTCATGGTATCTCAACTCATCAGTACAGTTAGACAGCTGATTGTGTTTTACCCAGGATTGAAACCCGACCGAATTGGCATCAGTCGGAGATTCTACCTCTGAGCTACAGGCGCTCAGTAGAAGGAGGCAGACTTTTTAGCATGTATATTATATTATACACGCCCAATAGCTGAGAGTGTTCTAATTCATTACTGGATGAACGATGTGTAGATGCCAGAGTAGCTACTGTTTTTCAAAGTCTACCATTCTTCCGGAGTGCTCAATCAGTGCTTATATATATATATATATATATACAGATAAATAGATAGATAGAGAGATATTACTTGAAGACAAAGAAACATACAACTTCAGCCTACAATAAAAAGCAAAATTAAATTCTCTACTATAAAAAAGTTAAACTTCTAACCTTATAGTTATTATATATTAGTGAAAGAACAGATAGATTGAAAACCTACTGTTCATTGCATCTACTTTTATAAAAAGTGCTCAATACTGAGTAGAGCTTAATATTGTAATTTTGTTATTGTAATGTTTGTATGTGTGTATTACACACAAGGTGGCATGAGTGCTTTCATTTGTTTTTTCTTTCTCAATAGTAGGAGATAGATTCATCTTTCATCCAAGTAACTCTACTCCTTTTTGTTCTTTTGAACAGAACTAGAAGTATATCCCCTGTTTCTTGTTTAGGATTAGGTTTCCATTTCCTTCTAAAGTCTGCTTCAACTCAATACTTCTAATGTCTTTGCCTGAACTCTTAAATTTTATTCATGAATTATTTTTTTTCTCTCACAACCAGAGTAGATATGCACACCTATCATCCTGTTCTTACTCCTCTCTGGTATTTTGAACAGGAGCAGAGGTTTATCCTTTGTTTCCTATCTAGGAATGCTTTTCTGATTCCTTCTAAGTTTTGTTCATTCTCTTGTGTTTATCCCGAATCACTACAATCTTCAACTAGGTCCCACCTTTTTACAGTGAAACCAATCAAATGTAACCGCAATTTCTACTCTATCAACTTCTTTGCTTGCACTTCCCACCTGTGGAATTCCCTTTGATATACTCGGCTTCCCTGAAACCTACAATCTCCAAGAATTTAAATGCAAAGTCAATTGCTATCTCTTATCTTCTTGACTCACATCTTTTCCATGACAACCCTTGTATCATGTTCTTCTTCCTTTCCACTCTACTCTCATGCAGCCCTCTTCATACCTGTATTCTCATCCTTTTCTCACTCATTCTCTGACTCCCCCATAACTTGTTCCTCTTTCTCATCATTCACCTCTTATGTAACCCCCTGCACACTAGTGGCAGTTCTACTCTGCTTGGGGTGAAATGGTTAAAAAAAAAAAAATAGAATCTAATGTTAACTGTTATCTTTCCAGAATAACCCAATCAAATTCACATCTTGCCCTTTTTTATGCTCATATGACACCACACATTTACCCCACTATCTTGAGCCTTGCAAGACCAAAAGATTAGGGGAAAAAAGGTAAAAATACACTATAAACTACAAGTTTGGGACCACAATCTGGATTTAATAATTACTAAGTTTTATACTTTTTTAGTGTAATTAACTCCTATTAAGCTAGGATACTGAAACTATTTAACCCATTAGTGCATGGGGTCTAATTTCTTAGGGATGAGGGAACTTATAATTTAAGATCCACTAGCTCTTATAGTAGGCCTAAAAGGCAAAATTTTAAGGAAACTTTATAACCTAATGGGTTAATTTAATTAGTATATTTTTACTAAATATGGGATAAAACCTTTCAGTGAGAGAAAATCTCTCTGATTCAAAGTGATTGACTAAATTAATTTTTAAAAGGGCATGCAAACTTCAATTTTTTGCTGATTCTTTGAAATTTAGTGGGTGAACTTCAAACTTTTGGTCTATAGTACATACATACAGGGTGCAATAGATAAAGCATTGTCTAAAAATAACACTGACATCTCATTTTAACAGATATATAATTACACAAAAATATCTTGAAATACTAAAGAGTAAATTTATTCAATAAAATTGAAATTGGCTTGAGTTATGGTCTCTAGATGTCTTCAGAATCTTCACCATCTCTTCTGGACGGTCTTGTTTGAGTTGGTGGTAATGCCATAATTGTTGCCTTCAGTTCATCTTTGATGCTACAAGATTTTTTTTGGGTCTCTCAGTTGCACTCTACACATAATAATCAAGTGGATTGCAGTCTGGGGAGCTAGGTGACCAGATGTAAGGGGTAATGAGGGTGCAGAAATTGTCTGACAATCATGACTGGGTTTTTCTGCTTATGTGGCATTTGTCCTTTTACATTTTTTATGTATTTTTTAATCCACCACTTTAAGATAAGCAATAATTTTTTTATTCATCCTTACTCTTTACAGACTTTTATTTTATTTACATAATCAACAAAGTTTTATAATTGTATTAATTAAATAAGGTCAGAGAAAAATTTGCCCACATATTTTTCTTACAATATGTAGATATAGTAGGCTGATGAAAGAAATTTGTGACAAAAAATAACAATGATAATAAAAATAATATTTCTTTTTTCACAGCAATGAGTCTGACCACAAACAAAGCAGGATGTAAAAAGGTTTTTAACCACAATTTTTTTATAGAAAGGATTTTTTTTAACATTTTTTCTCATCATACTTCCATTTGGTATTAACAATTGTTATTACTGTTGTGTTTTTGTCTCTCAAATTTATTTCATTAGCCTAGTACATACATATATCAATCAATTAAACCACTCATGGGGGTAGAATCTAGCCTGAAACTGACAAATTTAAAAAAAAAATGCTTAATGCAAAAATTGTAGAGCAAGTCTAAAAACAATACTTTAAAAAATCTAATTATTAGAAATCTTATAATTTAAATTATTAGAAATCTAAACTCACCTTCTTCTGTAACATCATGTTCTAAATCTTCAGTCTGGTTATATATATTTAGGCAGAAACCTTTCTTATTAAACGCCTTTTCTCGAATTTGGCTGACAAGGATAATTTAATCAAGCTTTTATTTAGTTTTACCATCATCCTTTTTTCTGTTTTTTAGGTGTTAAAGGACATAAAAAAATTTCCATAGTTTTTATTATTATATGTTCCATCAGCCATTCTAGAGTATATTTATTTTCTGTGTGATGTACTATGTAGTAGTTTTAATTGTATGAAGATTATTGTGGAAGAGTAACCGTTTGAAGCAATCATGTGCCATGCATAGCTGGGTTGATATGGAGGACACTTTATCTCCTAAAAAATGAAAAATGAATCCAGGAAAATCATATATATCTGTGTGTGTTTGCTTATTTGGGAATGGAAAAATTTACAAAGCTTCATCTAATACAAATTTATAGCAAGAACAGTGAAAGTGTGCAAATCTCTGACAAGGCAATATCAACATTATCTTAGCAATTAGAAAGAAACTATGATTACATAAGAATAACGGTAATGAACTCGACTGTTCATTTTTTTGTTTTTGGATGATAAATATTAAATTTATATGACAAATAATATTTTCATGAAAAAAATATTGTGTTCAGAAAATGTAATGATGTAAAGGTAGGGAGGTAATTCAGTATTTGGCATGTGAAACATATGGAAAATATTAGTTAAAAAAAAAAAAACAGGACAATAACCCGGAAACTATCCCATACCAAATCAAACCCAAAATCTGGCTTCATGACTTGCATGAACTGATTAATCATTCCTGAAAGTTTCATTTGAATCCATCAGGTGGATCTTGAGCTATCTTGACCAAAGTCAGACAAACAAATGCAATCAAATACAATACCTCTGCCTTAAGGTGGCAGTAACAATAATGCAGAAATTCCATATAACTATTGTCTTCTAAATTTTGGATATTACTTATTTTATTATCACAAATTATTATACAATTGTTTTCATATTCATGCTGCATCATAATTATCAAGCTAGTATCTTAAAAATAACAAAGATACAAATAAAATCTATCTTTCTTATGTATAAAAGTCTATATTTCCTACCAAACTAAGCTGCTAAGCACTTCACACTTCATGATGGTGACAAGTCATGACTCAATTTAGATTGACTTTTGATTATTATTTTTTAAGGGTTATCATAAATATTTGGGATTGTAGGAATAATTTATTTTTTATTTATTTGCAAGTGAATATTGCATTAACAATTTTTTTAATATAACAAGTTCAACAATTAGCTTGGGAGAAGCAATATTCATGCCTTTCCAAAGAGAGTATGCATGTAAGTGAATGTAAGGAACCTAACTAGAATTCAGTCTCATTTCTTGGATTTGAACGGATAAGATATTTTGCTCATCTTATAATGGTGAACACTCTGGCCTAGAAATGTTTAATTCAATTTCTGTCTGAATGACAAATAATGATAGTTAATTACTCATTAGTTATTTAAATAAGTTTGCTTTTTCTGCTGATAGAAATAAAAAATACTGGTGGACTCAAATTAAAAAAGATAATTTTAACCACAATTATATTATCAACAAAATGGCTGTCACAAATGTCTCAGCAATACTTACTTTCCATATTATTTTTATTCAAGTTTTATTCTAAGTAATTCAAATATTAGTTTGAACTTGTAGTATTTGTGAAGAAAAACTTTAAAAATGTAGAAAAAACAAAAATTGGTAAAGTGGACAAATTAGATTTAAATTATAGTGAATACATTATTAGAACATATTCTATGAATTAATCAGGTTCTGACAAAAGAAAAATTATTGAAAATTATTAATAAAATACAACATTCTTACTGAATGGATACCAAGTCAAAATTAAATCTGTTAATAATTTATGAAGAAAGAAAAAATTACACAGCATTTAAAACATATAACAACTTATTCAGTTGAAAAGTTTTAGATTTTAAGCATATATAGTTATTAAGTTATTAGAAATTATATATTCTTTAAATAGCACACATAAAAATTGACTTGAGCATTTTTCTTTTAAAAATTTGCACACATTTTGTGTCTACTACTATGTCTGCACACCAGGTATAAATATGACAGTGTGAATAGCAGATGTATTAAAAGGAGTTATTAAAAATTCTTCATGTGTCTAGTCTATTTTCTGTTGCATGAAAACTGTCACCATACTTATGACAGTAGACAAAAAAAAAAAAAGAAAAAAAAATGAAAATTTTTTTTTAAAGGATCTCAACAATTTTTGTAAATAAAAATTCTGGATTTATGCTTCATCTCTTCTTTCTCTTTACAAATAAATTGAATATTTACAGAAAGCAAAATGTTTACTCCCTCAACCTCCCATAAAACTCTTTGAATATCAGTTTCAAATAATGTTTCATAAACAGAAAAAAATAAAGAATGAAGAACCTTAGAGGCTTTTTTGATGAGAAATATTATCTGCTAAAAATAAAAATACTATTTTTAAGATCTTTAGAATGTATAAATTATATTCACTAAATTATAATTTGTCAAACAGAATCATTTGTTTTGAAATTACTACACTGAATGCACTGGAAGTTATTTATGGCTATTCTATGAGGATTTCAGATTTTACCAGTATGTTCATGTCCTGATGGATTTAAGAGTAAAGATGTTAGGTAGCATTATTCTTCAAGCAGACAATCAAATTAAAGGCTTGGCTTTAGCATGGAAATGACAGTAAAAATCCAAGCCTGGAAAGAGACACTTCTAAGTCATTAGAAGACAGAGCTGAAAAGTATTCAGCGGTAACTCATATTGACATGGCAAAAAGGTGTACAAATAGAGGCAAATGGTTTGTTCATTTACATCACAATGGTCAGTCTGCCTAGACTGATTGCTGAATGGCAAGTGATTACAATCTCAGAAAAATAAGGACCCATGTGAATTCAAATGAAAAAAGTATTAAAAGCCATGATTTCATGATTGAAACATTCATTACTGAGAGAATAACATGAATATATCAAATAAACTTCTATTTTGGTTATAACAAAAGGCAGCTCTAATATTCTATGAAATTTCTAACAAAGTTTTTCATGATAATTAATTTTGACTTTTCCTTAACTGAAAAAATAGCAGAACAAAATAAAAGGAGGAGTAGAAAAATGTCAACTGTGTCTTTCCAAGTAATACTAGTGTGTGATGATGTTAAATCAATGTTATCTTAAGAATCTTTAAGATGCATTTGCCAAAAATGATACCATATTAATGGAATAGTCAGATCATCTCTGGTTTAATAATGCAATAGAGAACTAGTGGTACATCATTTAAACAGATATATAGGAGAATCACAAACAATATTCAAACAAAGAAGATCTCTGGGAAGCAATAAACATTTCTGCAAGAAATTTTAATGTTGACAAAGTAGAAAAGTTAATCAAAGTATGAAAGACAGATGAATGTTAAAGAATATCAAAAAGTCTAAATTCATAAGTAAAATATTATAATAATTTATTTGCATATATGAAGCATTGCATTGATCAAATGCAAATTTTCTAGAGTGCATATATTTTTGAATTTATTTCTAAATAACAATTTATGTTGTATTTTGTCTCCATAATAAAACCTGAGACCCTGAAAAAGTTATCAATATTTTAAATATCAGTTTGTGCCTACTTAGAAAGATTATATATATATATATATATATATATATATATATATAGATAGGTAGGTAGGTAGATAGATATATAAGCACAAGAATAAATGCACGAACATATATTACTTTTATACATTTTATAAGTGTTGATAAGCATTTTTTTGAAAATTTGGTGACTTAATTAGAATTTGCTTCATGACTTAGGTTGTTAAGATAACTTTTCATCCCCTTTTCCATTAAGTAGACACTGTTCTTAGCCAGTTATATGATCCTCAGTAGCTAATGAATGAAGCTATGTCTTTATAGACATTGGGGAGGGAGGATGCCCTATTTACTCATGAGTATCAGTCAGTTAAGTGCCATACATAAAACACGCTTGGGCAATCATGTCTCGAAAGAGACATGACTGACTGGGCAGAAGATTATCCCGCAGTAGGTTACCATTGCTTTCTGCAGTAGATTTGTTGCCAGCCAAGGCTATAGAACCCAATCTGTCCTGTTATGTAACCCATAACTGGAAGGAAGAGACGGATTAATACCTTTCCCAAGGGTATTTGCGCGTAAGTGAATGCTATGAATTCAACTGGAATTTGAACTCGGCTCCTCGATTTCTCGTTCCGAACCAATATCCATTGTACCACAACGCACATCCACTCATGAGTATACACAGCCTTTTTTAACATAACATGCCTGACATGTAAGTAAAGACAGCCTTTTTTAGCATATACTATTTTTGCTTTTCAGCATCAGAGAGAATGCATGTTACATACTCATTTTTATACTTTATTAGCATGCTCTCTTTTTTTAAGAATTAAAACTTAATTTACATTCTTCTAATACCTTTCTACTGACTGAGCCAGTTTTACTGCTTTTCAACCTTTTGAGAGTTATTCAAAGCCAAAATATACTTTAGATTGTAAAAATAAGTCTCTATTTTGCAAGTGAATATTGCATTAACAATTTTTTGAGAATAAAAAATAATTTTTCCAGATATTAATTGTACTATCTCACCCATAACTGGGGTAGGAGATGGTCTCTTACCTTTCCCAAGTGTATTTGTGCAACTGAATGTATGAATCTGATTGGAATTCAAACTTGGTTATTTGACTTCTTATTCCAAATCACTATCCATTACAACAAATTCTCTCTAGCCATTTTTATTCTTTTTTTTTTAATGTTGGAGCAATTATATTTTCTGGTAGCATATGTACAGTGTGTGATGAGTAAATTGTCAACATTTTATACTTTTAATTTTGCACATGGGCATTGTTTTTGATTTTGTCAACTGTTCTGTATAGTAGGGTCAGTTGAGCACAATCTGAGAGAAAAAATTGGATGCAATTTACTCCACCAGAAATTTGGTAATGGCAAACTGCACTGCTTGGCATTCATGCCATAAACGCCAATATGAACATTTCATAGTGCTTGGGTGTCAATATGAAGACAGTGCAAATGATTTAGAAAGTTGGATGAGTCTAATGCTAATCACAAAAGTTATGGCAGCTCAGAAAACTCACTCTGATCATTTATAAGAAAAGAACTCCCAAATTTGTTGGTGAGGTCTGTGATATGACATGTGGGTCACAGTTGAGCAAGAGACCAACTCCTTGTAATACCAAAGATGAACAAAAGGCAAGAATTATGGTAGCATTCACCAAATTAAACAAGGAGACCATATAGACGGGTTATCAGAGCTTCCAAAGTCAACTGGAGTTCAAGGTGGGATTTGATTTGTCATGATTTCAGTCATTATATAAATGTATCTTTTAAAATGAGATGTCAGTGTTATTTTTATTTTATACGTGATTTAGACGACAATTTATCCATTGCATCCTGTACTACCAAGCTATACAAAAATATATTTAGATAACTGAAAATATATTTCCACTAACAACAGTTATCAGTATGTAAGTTGAAATCTACAAAGCTGATTTTCAAGGCAGGCAGATCCTTCTAATTTTAATAAGTGATTTAAAATCTTTTTCTTTCCTTTTCCATATATGTGGACACATGTTATTAGCTACTCTAAATAACAATCAAGATTCAAAGAAAACTAACATTGATGGGTTCATCTTAGGAACCTAACTAAGACAAGATATTTTTCTTCTTTACAAAGAGAGATTTCAATTTAATCTTTACAATTAGTTTTGTCAAACTTCCACTCAGCTTTAGTTCAAAAGAAATTTTTTTTCTGGATTCCACAACTCACAAATTGAGGTTTGAAAATCAAATTTAGCAATACCAGTTAGTTTTTATTTTGTATACCTTACTTTATTCATCAAAAATTTAAAATGAAACAATCACGGTTCTTGATAAATCAATACTTTCTGCTTGAACCTAAAGATTCTTAATAACCACTTTACCACATCAAAGCACCCAATATATTAAGACAGAAGAAAAACTTAGTTAATGTATTTCTTTTGTGGGACCTTATCAAGGAAAATTCAAGAATTATATTGTGTAATATGTATTTATATACAAGAAAAAATGTCATTGTTTTTTTTTAATGTTTAAATTAAAAATGGTTATAAATATTGATTAGGTTAGCCAAAAGTCTGAGCAAGCTATGGAGGATGTGAAGTTACACAATTCAGTATTTAATCAATGAAAGTCATAGGGATGTTATTAGAATGTATTTTTGTTTTAATTCCTAATCAAAATGCTAAATAGACCTTAATTATGAGAAAGTGCATAATCTACTTTGATTAGTGGTTGAGTAAAATCAATAGTTTTGAATTTTAAATCATAAAAACTTGTGACTTTATTCTATAACAACTATTGGTAGTTTCCAAACATTTTCATCTAATCATTATTACTCACAAGATTTTGGGCCAACTAATGGAATGGTTTTCAAGCACATATATTTAAGTAGCAAATCTTTATAAATTTATATATGTAAGTAGCTAATCTTTATAAATATTTTATTAGCTCCATCAGAAATTTTCAGAGGAGAAATATTTGGAGTTATATTTCTAATGATTCTGAATAATGAAACATCACAGGTATAAAAATTTCCTGTTTGTTCCTTATTCCATTATTTAATCAGATTTAATTCATATTTTAAGCAATATATATGTTCATAGCAGATAACCTCAAAAGATGAATGTAAAAGTTTTCCTTTTTAGGAAGCAGCATATAATATTGTTCAAGAAATCATCAGTGAGGTTTTGATTCTTTTTATTAGGACCTTAAATAAGTTCTCACTGATTTTTCATAAAACGTAATGTTTTATTTACAATAATTAGTAAGAAACATGAAAGTATTGTTCATGTAGCCACTACTTTTTCCCATCTTTCTGGCAGCATTTGAATTCCACGTTGGAAAAAAACAACATCTTTTGAGACTAACCATGAGTCAACCCATTTTTTTGGCATCTTCATAAGAATGAAAGTGCTGCTCAGCCAAGCCATGTACTATCTGTTGGAACAAGTGATAATTGGATGGGGTACTCTCTTGTAAATATGGTTGGTGGAGTGTTTCCAAGTAAGTTTTCACCAGTTTTGCAACATGTGGTCTTGTGTTGTCAAGTTGAAGAATAACTTTATTGTGTCTTTACTCATATAGAAGCCATTTTTTTCTTTAATGCTCAGTTAAAATGCATCAGTTGTAGTGAATAGTGATCTCCCATGATGGTTTAAATTGGTTTAAGCAGTTCATAATAAACTACACCCAACTGATTTCACCAAATGCAGAGAAGTTTTGAACCATGGATATTCAGCTTTGCCACCAATGGTGATGCATAGTCAGGCTTACTCCACAAATCTGTTATGTATACGGTTATTCTAATGTATCCACTTTTCAATGCCGGTCACAATATGATGCAAAAAAGCTGTTCACATGTGACAAGATGCTTTTCAATGTCTCTTGGCTTCAACTCAAACAACACCAATGTCCTTACTTTTTAATCATTCCTAATGTTTTCAAACATTTTGTAGCTATTGTATGGTCAAATCCTAATGATTCTGCAAGTTCGGCTTGCTCCTAACATGGATCCTCATGAAGTAATGTCTCCATTTCTTTGTCTTTAAACTTTTTCAGTGTGCCAGAGTATTCTTTACCATCAACATCAAAATCATTATTTTTAAATCATTGAAATCAATCTCTTCATGTTGTTTTTGATGGTGCATGATCACCGTAAGTCTCAACAAGAATTCTGTGTGCTTTAGCTGCAGATTTATTTGGAATGAAGTAGTGTAGTAAAATTCCCCACAAATATAATTTCTTTGGCACAAAATCTGACATGTTTAACACTATGAAAAACAAAGTTGTTCACACTTCAGCAAAATTACATACACTGAAATTGAAGCTTACTTATAGTGCTTCTTTATAAACATGTTACCATCTGAAATTACACGCGCATAATTCTGGTAGCGCCATTTGTTAGAAAATAGCAAGAACTTATTCAAGTTTCTAATATTTAATAATTCATTTAATTAATACTTCAATTCTCAAGGTTATCATCTTGTGGAACAATATGATTAATGTATGCATGCTACTCTTCATTCTCTTTCGTGTAATTATTTGTAAATGTTTATATAATTTAAATGTGAAATTCCTCATTTATATATCAAGATTTTTCTGAAATGATTTTGGCTGAATAAAATTGATTTTGCTTTAACTTTTCTGTTTACTTTAATGTTTTTATTTTTTTAAATATTTCTTTTGGAATTTCTTTAAATATTTTTTCTGTGATTTTCCTTTAATATTTCAAATTCTCTCTTTTTTTTTTTAATATTTCTTTTTTTCAAATATTTTTATGGCTTTCTATATCAACAGTTTTGTGTTTTTTTTTCAATAAAGTTATGTGCACTTTTCCAAGAGAAAACTGAATAGCCATCACAAAAGAAAATGAGTTAACAATTAGCTCTAGCAACAATTACTTGCTCACAATGACATTTTAGAAATTAATTGAAATAAATTACAAACAAATCCAATCCTACAATTTAAGAAGCTAATCAAAGATGTATCTATTTCCAAGAAAATTTTAATGATTTCAAATATCAATTACTAATTATTAATAATTAAGTTGGTAAATGCTGCCTTAATCCTGGCCTTCTGTACATCTTTGGTGCTACAAGGAGTTTCATGCTCTCTCATTCAGCTCTTTCCCACACATTTAATCAAGGGGTTGCAGACTGGGGAGTCAGGTGGCTTAATGTAAGGGGTGATATAGTTGCAGAAATTGTCTGATAGCCATGACTGGGTTTTCTTGTTTGTGTGGCATGGGGCAGAGTTCTGTTGCCAGACATGTACTCTTCCAGCAGCCATCCTCTTGACCCAGTGTAGCACCACCACCCCAATACACTGGAGGCGTAAATCTCCATGTTGAGTCTGAGGCTCTGTGGGAAGATTAATGGAGACATAATGTCGTCATCACTAGTGATCACTCTAAATACTATGATATTGATTAAATATTTGGTTTTTATTAATCTCAGTACATTTTCTAAGGCCACAATATCCTCAGTACTGTCTCCAGATAGATACCCAAACATTCTGAAGTGTTTGAATGCAAAGTACGACAACATGCTGTTTCCAAATTTTTGATGGAGCAAATTGCATCATAGTACACTTTTTTGGACAGTGCCCAACTGACCCTACTGTAATGAGCAGTCAACAAAGTAAAAAAAACAATATGCATGGAACAAATAAAAATAATAAAATGGCAATAATTTACCCATAACACCCTGTATAACATACCTTAAATCTCTCTCTCTCTCTCTGTATATATATATATATATATATATATGATAGGATGTGTATATATAATTTAGAAGAGGCAGAAAAAGAGAAGCCTCTGAGAACTCTATCAGAGATAGATTAACAACTGGTGACTGAGAGGTCGCCTACACAATGCATAATACAAAAAAACATTCAAAGTAGAATTATCAAACTCCAAAGAAAATGTTCTCTCTGAATGACATCACAAATCTCTTAGGATTTTATTTTTACATCTGTGGCTCTGGAAACACAATGAATGCCTCGGATAAAAGTCTTCAAGTAATGTTCCATCTCTACATTTCATTTTTACCTCTTTTCATACAGAGCATTATCTTTTCATTTTGACTTTTTTTTTTCTTGGTACTTGCAAAGTGGGGCTGAAATTGTATGGGTGGGGAAGTAAAAAAGATGCTGAAGTTGTCAATTTTGCTATTTTTCATTTGGTTTCTGCATCTTAGCCTAAAAGCCTTCCATCTTGTCTTTGAGGAAGTCTGCCTGAAGATGTCATGGCAAGTTAGTGCAGACGGGTACTTGACACTGATGACCAAAATGGTGACTGGCTGATGTGTTGGCATGGGCAGCAAATGAAGTTTGCAAGGCTCACTAGATATAGGTTAAAAATCAAAATGACAATTCTGTTCATAAATAAAAAGTTCTTCTTGTATTAAGTTTTTAATGAATTGCAAGTTTTACTTCTTTAATGTAAAATTAATGATTACTACAGAGATTTGATTATTAAGTTTTCTTTATTTTCTTTTGTCATTAATATTTTTTACTAAAATGATTTTCAGCCATTAAATAAAGCAGGCCATTCAAAATAAAATGTGCATTGTGATGCAGTGGATACTTGCTCAGAACAAGAAAATCAGAAAGCAGAGTTTGAATTCCAGTTGTATTCACTTACACACAAATACCTTTGGGAAAGGAATTAATCTGTCTCTTCTCTCTCCACTTATAAATCAAAATTGCAGAACAGATTGGGTTCTATAGACTTGGTTGGCAACCCAACTACTGCAGAAAGTAATGGTAACCTACTGCAGGAAAATAATCTGCCCAGTCAGTCATATCTCTTTTAGACATGATTGCCCAAGTATGTATCATGTACGGCGCTTAACTAACTGATTCAAAAATATTAGACCTGTACAAAAGTATACAATAATAATGAATATCTTACGAACTGGCTGTTGATGTAATTGGACTGACAATCAGAGAGACCATACTAGGCATGCATGGAGATAGGTAGTGTTATGTGACTGTCAAAAATACTGGGACTTTATATCAAGGTTTGCTTTAAATTTTATCATCCCTTTATGGAAGCTATATGAAGACATATGCTTATATATATACCGTCTTAATAACCTCTCTGAAGATGGCTCATGTGAGCCAAAAGCTTATATATATATAGGGTGCAAAGGATTGTCATTTAAAATTATGCAAAAGTAAAAATAATATTGACATCTCATTTTTAATATATATATTTACCAGAATTACACAAAAATATGCTGGTATACTAAAGAGTAAATTTACACAATAAAGTGTCATTGGGTTCAACCATGGCCTACAAACAACTTCAAAATCCTCTGCATCTCATCTGGACAGTCTCTTTGAAACCTTGCTTTCAGTTCATCTTTGGTGTTGCAAGAAGTTTTGTTGGTCTCTCACATAACTGCGTCCAACATGTAATAATCAAGGAGATTGCAGTCTGGAGAGTTAGGCGGCCAGATATAAGGGGTAACGTGGTTGCAGAAATTGTCTGACAGCCACGACTGGGTTCTCTTGCTTGTGTGGCATCATACAGTGATCATGCAACAAAAACAAAGAAAATGATATTAACTCTTTTGTATTATCTCTGTTTCATTTACCAGTGCAATGTTAGCATATGAAGTGCCAGGCTGCAAAAATTTCTGAAAAGTGGTGATGGAAAAATATATGCAAAGAAGCACTGATTAATGAAGAAACATTGATGACTTAGTTCTCTTCAAAATATACAGACATACAGTTTTCTAGAAGCAACTCACTTGACCCAGGACAATTCTATCTCCTTAAGGCACTTGATACAGGCCTCTATGTTGATTCTGAAGATGAATGAAGACCTAACATTGCCATTACTAGTAATCACTTCAAATAGCTTCATAATAACCATTAGACTCTACAAATTCTTTCTGAATCCTCTGCAATGTCCTTAGATTGACACCCAAACACTGAAATGTGTATATTGGAACTTCTGGCATGAATGCTAAGCATAGCATTTTTAAATTTCTGGCAGAGTGAATTGTATCGTTGTGCTCTTTTTCTCATAGATGGTGCCCAACTGACCCTACTATGCTGTGCATTCAACAAAACCAAAAACAAACAATAGGCATGCTTGAAATTAAAAAATGCAAATGGTGATAATTTGTTGTTTGTGCATATTGCCTTGAAGGGAGTTTGAATCTTGACAAAAACAATTTGCCTTTCTTGAATTTCCACAATATAAATTATTTAGAAAATGCAAAAGAATAATAAACTAATCAAAACTACATTGTTCAGACTGTTGTCCTCATCTTTTTTGCCACATTCATATTCACTACATTTTGGTCATTGTATTCTCTGGGCTTCTTCAGGTGAGTGGAATTTCAAACCAAACTTTATTTCGATCACTGGTCTATATTGTTCTCATTCCATGAGCTATGCCACTTTCTGATATCTTAATTATCTCTATTTAACTCAACTTTCTCAGTTATTTGTTCAGCACTGCTGTAGCCAGAGATTGAACTCACAACTCTTTGGGTCAAGTCACTGAATCTAACCATCACTTTTATTCAATGGACCATGTGTTCTAATCAAGACTAATAATAAAACATACATAATTAGAAAAAGACTATATCTTAAAAACTAAGTTACATAAAAATGATGACTGCAACTTCTGTTTACATTTTTGGACTATTGTAAATAATGATTACTTCAGATTTTACAAGATTTTTTAATGTTTTATAATCTAGAGAAAGGAAACAAGAACAAAAGAGTAAACAACAATTGCAAGAAGATAGAATGTCTGGTTGTTAGCAAAAGGAACAGCCCAACATACAAATTAAAAATTGGAGATATCAAACAAGTACAACAGTTCGAATAACTAAAAAGTGTTTTACCAGAGGATGCATTGTGAAACACTGAAATCTGGAGATGCATTGGCATAGTGAAAAATCCCTTTCAAAATCTAAGCAAAGTATTAAGAAAGAGAAAAAATTCATTAGAAACAAGGAAAATAATACTAAATTGTCACATATCAGTTCTTCTTTATGGTATTGAATGCTAGATAATCTCATCACAGATAAAGAAGAGACTTGAAGCAGCAAAAATGTGGCTCTTCAGAAGAGAATACAATGTGCTGAACAAGTGAGCAATAACTAAATTTTAGAGAAAATGGAAACAAAAAGGACATTTATACTTAATATCAGAAAGAAATAATTTTAGGGTACATAATGAGGAAACCAAGATTGAAAAATTTCAAACTCACAAGCCAGACTGAAAGCATGAGGGATAGAAGAAAACAAAGCATAACCTACCAAGCAAACTTGTGCAAATGGATAACAGAACAGAGTTTAGGAGAGATAACAAAAACAAACTTTTTAAGAGTTACACTGAGATGAAGTTGTGAAGATCCATGATCGGCAATGACCTGAAGAGACAGGGCATATATAAAAAGAAGATTTTGAGCACTTTCCAGTGGAAGTATCTCAGTAATGTGCTTTTTGTTTTATTCTAATTGTGCTAATTTACTTTTAAATCAGAAGTTTTTTTCTTTCAACAGTAACAAATAGGATAGGGATAACACTTGGCTCTGCACCACTGGCATAGTAAAATAACTAGTTTTGTAACCTTTTAATAGCCTTTTACTTATTTCATCTCCAGTTTCCCCATTATTTATCAGGTAATATAATACTAATTATCTGTTACTGCCATGTATTCCAACTGCAATTGTTCACTTTTCATGTGAACATTATATCATTAATTTATTAATGTGTGCAATAGGCTTGTATATGGATGACAAATATATTATGCTCTCATTATGATTGAGCTCTCTAGAGAGGAAAATTTAAAAAAACAGTTTACACTTCTGCAATTTATGCATTACTCTTCAGCAATGAATTGAGTTCTTTTGATGACTGCCATGTGTATACCCCACTTATATATAACACCCTAAAATTTCCCTTCTCTGAATCCATACACCTATGGCTTAGCGACTCTGACTGACACCAAATCGGTCAAGTTTTGATCCCAGCCAGAAGCATGTGGATGTTGAGCCACACTGATGAGCTGTGATACAGTGAAATAGGCTTGTATGTGGATGATGAACATATATATATATTTATATATAAAAACACACACACCTATGTTGCATAGGAATTTTTTACAAAATATAAAGACAGCAGGCTAACAACTTAGTATTTTAATAAAAAGTGTTTATTTAAAGAAAAAAGTGCTCAATGTACCTTCAAAAATAAAAAATACAGAGGAATTTAAACTTTTTCTAAAATATATTTATTAAATAAATACAAATTTTTCTGCTACTTATGGTTTCCTTATTGATCATCAAGCAATAAAAAAACAGGAAAAAATGTCTTGACTGTTACTGCTTGATAATCCACAAGAGAATCTGGTGTAAAAGAGAATTTTTTTTTATTAATATATATATATAAACAGGGACTTGTAGCCACAGAAACAACACATTGCCTTAAACACTACTGATGTCATTGTGTGAACCTAAGGAACCTTTCAGCCAACACTTTTCAATGGTCTTCATTGATGTTCTTGTTAATAATGAAGCTGGACACAAGGAAAAACATCAAAAGTTTACTTTAAAAAGTGGGGAAACGTGCAGCTTGTTTAAAAGTAAATTTTAATCAAAATAATTAAAATGTAAGGTGGGGTGTAAACACACAGCTCCACAAGAATGATAAATCTGAAAAAAAAATAACACTTACAGAATCTCTCTCTCTCTCTATAGAGAGAGAGAGAAATTTAGGGTAGTCTATATTATGGGTTAAAATATTCAATTTACATACCTTATGTAAATATAAAAGTGGACATTGAGGTCAACAACCAGCAATGACAATCTGTGTCATGCATAAATGAAATCTTCAGGCTTGAAGACTATATCTAAGTATGAAACAGACTGATGCTGCTGGGTGTTAACTTCAGGGCCTATATATTTTCCATTTGTAAACGAATTATTACGCAACCTAGGTTTATACCATGAGTGGTGTCTAAGACACCACTCATGATAGAAACCTAGGTTGTGTAGTAACTTGTTTACAAATGGAAAATATTCAAAAGGTTGACAATCTAATTGTATTGAACACTTTTTAATACAAATGTGCACTGGTTTAATCTTATTATGGCCAGAAACTAAGTAAAATATATATATATATATATATATATATATATATAGTCATCCACTGACAGATCTGTTTCACTGTATCACAGCTCATCAGTATGATTAGACATCCAATTGCTTTTTGCCCAGGATTAAAACCCAACCAAATTGGCATCAGAGCTATGGGTGTCTAGTAGAAGGAGGCAGACTTTTAGCATGTGTTATACCATATATTCATATGCTAGTAGTGAGAGTGTTCTAATTCATCACTGAATGAACGATGCGTAGATGCTAGAGTACCTACTGTTTTTTCAAAGTTTACCATTCTTCCAGAGTGCTCAATCAGCGTGTGAGAGCATAAATAGTCATACACACACACAAACATCCTTTTCATTTTGAGGGTACTGTAAAAATCTTGTGGAAGAAACAGCCAGTACTCAACTAGAATAGAAGTTGGGTTTGACTGACCAAAAAACCACCAGGGCAAATTGGTAGGTGGTTTAAGTAACAACCTGGGATATTCCATAAGCATTGATTGGCTGATAATTTCAGTGTGTACATTGAGCTTCATAAATATTGAGCATAATATCCACAATCTTGAATGTTCACCTTCCTACATGAAGACAAAAGGAGACAGCCATATTGAAAGGTAAGTTATTTGACTTCTACAGGACCAGTTTGTTAGTTTTATGGTTGCTGCATCTTACCTGCCAGCAAGCAGCCAAAATTATCTGGTAGCATTTACAGATGCTACTCTGACCCACAGTTGTAATACTGGGGCAGTTACAGTGCCAGGCCATACATAATTTAGGCATCCATGCATGTAGTTACAGTAGACAAATCTGAGTCCACAATAGATTTCAACCAGTTTCTCTTGTCTTAGATGATGACCAGTGATAATTATTTTGAATTTTTTCTCCTAAAAGCTCTTTCAACTTCTTGGTTTCTTGTCAACTGCATTCTTCAAAAATTTAAATGCAACCTCAAACATCATCTTCAGCTTTTTGAAATCCTCTTGTTTTTAACCTTTTCACCCTGACCCTACGACTCATTACCATTTTCTCAGTTTCACTCTCAATAACCTTTTGCATCATAGTGGCTTTATTGTCTTGCTTGGAATGAACTGGTAATACATATATTATCTATGTTACCTGACCAGGCAGAAGAAACAAAAAGCTTTCATTCTTATTGACAAGAACTAATTATTATTAAAGAATAATATATTAAATACTTGGTAATGAAAGCAAAATCTTGGTGCATTTTTTTCATTAAAGACAAAAGAATATATCCAAGAGAAGGAAAAAGCTTTAAAATGTGTAAATGTAAATGAAAGAATGGTGTTTTTAGCGATTGTTAAAGAATAAGTAACTAATAACTAATCGACATTCTATGTGGGCTAAGTTTTTAGTGCAAATCTTTGACTGAGTGCAAAAGTCCAATCTTTTATTTAAACAAGCTAGGAGTAAAGTGATCAGGGTGTGATTTCTACCATTACTCTTTTTTTTTATCATGGCATATGTGCTCATCAAAACTCACCCCGAAATTTATGATGACGTCCTCCAAAAAATTGCCCAGGATTTGGTCCATTTTCTAAGTTGAAGCGTTTTGGATTTTCTTTTACTTCAAATTCAAAGTTGCTTGCCATTCCAGCTGTAAGACAACAGATATTACTTATTTATAAATATCCTATTGGTCAGTTTGTCACTTGAGGAATTTAGTGTGGCTACTCTACAGAGAATTGATTTTCATGTGGCTTATTTTCCTTTCACATAATGTCAATTCTTTTCATTAGAAGAATATATATATATATATATATATATATATATATTTTAATGCAAAGCAAATATTGTTTTATAAAAGCTGGATTATTAAATTTTTCTCTTAGTATTTCACATTCAATTTATGGTCTCTTATTAAATAAAAAACATTTTTTTCTATTTATTTTTTATTCAAAAAGTAAAATAAAAATATTCTAAAATAATTTTTGAAGTGAACTAAAACAGTATTTAGAAAAACATTCATTATTGTTAATTTCAAAATGCTGGTTCCAGCATGTCTTCTTCAATTATCATGAGGTAAATCTCTATATACTTCTGTAAATAATGAATTTGAACAATTTGTTAACCATAATATATTCATATTTACAGTAGTAAATTAAATCTAAATATTAAAAAGGGAAAATTATCATGGCTTTCAAGTTGAAAATATTAATGTAAAAAGAAAATCTGTAAAAAGTAAATTTTATCTATTAATTTTTTTTCCAACATGTGGATTTTCAACAAGTTGACAAGTCAATAAGAAACTGTCACTTGCAAATGTTTACAAGCTGAAATATTCTGAAAACAGAAATGATAATGGACATAACAGTTGCAAAGTATTTATGTATTAAAAATATGGAGCTTCCATTGAAAATAATTATGATATACAAATACAATCATGAAAGCAACTTTTAGTGCTTCAGCAGTGGTAGATGTTTATATATAAATATAAAAAAAAATTCTTTTAGCCTTGTTTCAAATAAGGAAGCTAGAATTTCTTTGTTGTATTTTATCAAACACTTTCTTAATATGTGCATATTTTTGGAAGGAACTATGATCCAAACTACTTCCTATCATGTTTAAGCAGAACTTGAAAAATGTCAAAGAAAACCTTTAAAATGTTATATTTAAGATGAAATAATATTTAAAAAGTCACACATGGTTAAAATGAACAGAAGAAAAAAGCAGAAATAAATTTTTATCTAAAGTAATCATACATGGATGCAGAGAGATGGTTTTCTGATTTAATTTCAACATTTGTATCTATTCTACACAAGTAAGCCATTTTTTGAATATATGCACCAAAATCTTTTTTTCTTGCTATAATATATGAGCAAAACATACCTTACTGATTAAAAAAACAAGACATTTCAAGTTCTCTTCAGAATTTAACTTCCTCTTTGTCTTGTTATTAACACATCATTTTAAATGGAAACAAAAGAATACTTATACTCAGAATAAAAGATACAACTGAAATTTCTAAGAAACATGATGAGAAAGAAGGGTTTGGAGACTTTTACTCAAAAGACATACAAAAGTAAAAAA
>JBBBDQ010000365.1:3840000-3865000 GCA_037127315.1 Ascarosepion bandense
TGTATGTGTAGTCTGTAGGGAACAGGTAATTAAAAGCAACTCTTTTCTTGCCTCCACTTTTACAAAAATTCACAATTACATCTGAAATTCTAATTTTGATGAATAGAAAAAGGATTGCTGAAGCCAGATATGAAATTAATTTTCAAACTAATAATGGGAAGCTATTTGCAAAACTGAGAGAAAAATTAACAAGACAACAATTCTACTCCTGCAGATTCTTTTCTCACACTTCCCGCCTGTGGAACTCGCTTCCATATTCTTACTTTCCTTGCTACAACCTCCAAAAATTTAAATGCAATGTCAATGTTCATCTCTTAACCACTTGACTCTAGTTCTTTCTACACCACCCTGTATATCCTTTCCTTTCTCTCCACCTTTGCAATTGTCATCACAACTGTATTCCCATCCTTCTCTTGCTCCTTTCTAACTGGTTCATCTTTCTCTTTACTCTTCTCCAATCGAATCCTTTTATCTCTTATGTATCCCTCTGCACATCAGTGGCATTACTGTCTTGCTCGAGGTGATACAATTAAAAAGAAATATTGTTAAAATTGTCTTTGGTTATAAAAACAAAGTTGAAGCAGTCAATCAGATAAGAGTAGAGATGTGACAAAAAAACTTCAAGCCTGACCCACATATAAGGTCCTATTAGACATTTGTTCTCTTTCTGATGTGCTATTTTCTTTTACCTCTTCTTCTTCATCTTCACCATTCTGCTGCAGTCAAAGAAGAAGATAACAACAACAACAAGGAACTTCAACTGATTCCTAAAACTAACATCCCATAAATACAGTTTTCCTTTATTGCTTTATCTTGCTTTTCATTTTCTTGCAGGTCATAAAAAAGGAAAGAAACAAGCTTTATTAGTAACCTTTCTTTATAAACACAATATTCTACTTACTACTAGAATTCTGGATTCACTTAACTACTTACCACATTTTCTCATTGAACATTTTACTCTTACTAATTGAAATTATTGTTCTGTAAATAAAATTCAACTTCACACGTACAAAGGAAACAATTTTATTCTTCCACATTCCAATACAACCTTTGACCTTCTGATCAACATTTAAGTTATAGGAAGTTTGGCTTTGTTTGACACAAGGCCAATTCAATAAACATTAACCATCTCCCTACTTCTAGCAGGTTAGATCTAAACTGAGCTGTTGAACCTATAATACATTGAAATTGACAGGTGAATCTACTATCTAGCTCCATTTTATCATTGACTGTTTTAAATCTTAGCTTTATATACAACCAGGAGATATCTAACTGAATCTTGCCTTTTTTTATACTCATGTCACCCCAAGCAAGGTATTTTACTGCCACTGTTGAGCAGAGGGTTATATGGGAGGAAAGTAATGAGAGAGTGACAGGTTACAGGGGGTGTCAGGAAGTGGGTAAGAGAAGGATGAGAATACTGATGAGAGTGGAGTGGATGGAGAAGGGAGCATGAGAGAAAGGATGCAAGTTAGTGAGATAGGAGATGACTGTTGACTTTACATTTGAATTCTTGGAGATTATAGCTGTTGGGGAAAGCAAGTAAACAGAAGGAAATTTCACAGGTGAGAAGTGCAAGAAGAAGCAGCTGCTGGAGTAGAAATTACATTTACAATTTATTGGTGTCACAGTAAATGGGTGGGACCTAGTTGATAATCTTGTGGCTCAAGTAAGTTTATATATAGGGGGCACCAGTGAGCTCAGTTCATCTGAGAAGATGGCATGAAGTATTTGTAGAAGAGACACAGGGAAGCCACATTGCACTGTTGAGAAAGTGACTGTATCTGAGCTGCTAAGTCAGGATCGATCACATTGCAGATTCTCTGTTGGAACTTTTAAGAACCCCTAGGTGGATAGCAGGAGCACCCGACCAGATATGGCAGCAATACACTACATGTATAGCTCGTGGTTATTGATAATGACTACAGTGTAGCCCTAATATAAGAGAGTTGTTGGGACCGGATAGAAGTTCTCTTATATCCAGGTTTGGTCTATTTAATATACATTACCACAGGCTCTAATTTGGGACCAGAGAAAATCTCTCTTATATCCACATATATCTTATATCCGGGTTATACTGTATAAAAAAACTTATAATCAACAGAACAAACATAAACATCAGACAGTTTATCCACAATACAATGTTTAGAATGGCTCATGATTAAATATAATAGACATCCATTGTCTTTTATATTTAACAGTATATGTTTAGAAAAAAAAATATATATATATATATATATATGTTTAATGCAAATAATTTTTTAGGCTTTGTTGTTGGGGTGTTGAGTGTCTTGATGGTATTGAGCACTTTTTTTTAGACTTTTTGTCTATTGTTGCCTATATGGCATGCTTTCCCACCAGATGTTTTAATTATCCTAAATTTTCATTGCGCACTTTTTTTTTTTTAAACACTGAAATTAAATCTCATTCATGTTAAAAAATTTTCCCCCCTTTGCTCCTAGAGCATTTATGGCTATTTTAATACCTTATTCAAAATTGGTAATTGCCCTCTGTCAGGTTGCATGATGCCAATACCCCAGTGTTTTTATCAACTTACACTCATCCGGGTTATATATGTTCCAGTATAGTTTAGCCTGTTGTTCTGGCAGCCTGACAATTGTACTTACATTCGTAAAACTGGAGTCGCAGCCAGTTTTAGGTTTCAGGAATTACCAAAATGCTAATTATATTTAGCTCTACTTCCTTGTGTGGTATTGAGCACTTTTTCTATTTTGGTGTGCCTTTAGTAGTTTTTTTTGCTACGAGTTCCCTCTGTGTAATATATATAGTCGAGTTCTGAAAAGTTCTTTGGCTAAACCAGTATACAAAATCTGTACAAACATTGAAATCACTTTTATAATTTCTTTTTGGCTGGGTTGAGAACTTTTACAGAACCACTTTATACTTATGTATGGATACAGAGATTTAGAAAGAAATTCTGTGTATGCACATTTGAAAATGTACATACTTAGAGAAAGTTGTGAATTTATACTTATTTATATACATTATGATATACATAAATAAATATGGACTTCAACATATATATATCTATATTTAAAGAAATCTCATTAGATTTCTAATATGTAAATTCTTAAAAAATTCTGTGAAGAGGCTGTCTTCAAAACTCCAAGTTTAGCAGACTTGGCATTGATGGTATAAACTGGGTGTTCTTGTCTTGAAGTTTTCCTGACTCTAGAAAATGTTCAGAAGAGATGATGATGTCTAACAGTCAGAACTGATATTGATCTGAAACATGCCTTTTAGCCAGAAATTATTTGTCTTCTCATG
This sequence comes from Ascarosepion bandense, assembly GCA_037127315.1. Taxonomy (NCBI): domain Eukaryota; kingdom Metazoa; phylum Mollusca; class Cephalopoda; order Sepiida; family Sepiidae; genus Ascarosepion; species Ascarosepion bandense. Next base: position 3,843,289 of record JBBBDQ010000365.1, read on the forward strand.
AGAACATGGAGCTAAGTGGTGGATTTAATCTCTGTTCTTTGTCAGTCTATTTGAATAAGCAGCCCATCTTTTCTTTATATTTGGCTGTGGATTCTTATGCAAAATGTCAATTTCAGTTGTCGATTTCTTTGTATGGATAATTATCATTCATAATACATTTAGAAATTTAAAAAAATCTAAAATGACATGTGATTTTTACTTCATGGAACTTCATTTAAGAAAATGATGAGATTGTTAAAAGGCTCAGTTGGTAATAAACTCAATTTAAAGGCTTCAAGTTCAAATTTTCTTTTTAATATCATATCTATTCATAATGTAGGTGAGCATACCTCTCCACAGCTTCCTCTTCTTTGATACGCATAAATTACTAACTCCTAAGATAATAAAGTGATTTTCAATTGTCTTCTTGATAGTTTTAAAAGCTGTCAACCAAGTCTACCATATTATTTAACCAATAAATAGGAAAGGAATGATGAACTTGTTTTCTCTAAATTTTTTGAAAAATTATGACAAACATTTGATATTTACAGGCTGGAGTCAATGTTTTTGGCTCAGATTTTTTCTGAAGGAAATATGGTGATTAGAAACAAATATATTTGGGAAAATATTTGAATCCCTGGTCTAAGTTAAAGAAAGAATTTTATCTAATCTTTTTACTTATAAGATGAAAGCAGTAAACAGGGAATTTATAAAATCTTAACATCTTTTCTACAAGACTGGTTTACTAGAAAAGGTGTTAAAGTGAACTTTTCATAATTAAGAAAGATTTCTTTAACATGTCTCTGCAGAGACTGGTACTGGTATGTTTAAAATCATTATAGATTTGAACTCCTAGCTAACAACATATTCTAAATATTCAGTCTTATTCTGTTTTTAGAGGACAAAAAATAGCTTTTGAAGATAAAATGCTACACTTCTTTTAAAAGAATACCAATAAGAATAATTGCAACATGACAGATTTGTCAATAATGTATTAAAAAATATATATATATATATATATATATATATATATAGCATAATGATGATCCATATATACTGTCTTTAATATGTATAGGAAAAACTACTAAAAAGTTGTAAGTTAAAAATATATTTTTTTTTAGATACACTTAAAAAACTTTTCTTTAAAACAACATTTAAAAGAATTATTACAGTTAGATTTATGTTTAAAAATATTCAGACTGTTGCTTTCTGCATCACGTGATGGACACTTCTCACGACAGATGCTTCTAATTTAAATTTTAAAATCATTTGTTTCTGATGAAAAGCTGAAGCTGGCCTGAAATATCAAATATATAAAAATTACATTTTTAACTTACAACCTTTTAGTAGTTTTTCCCTATATATATATATATACATATATATATTTATATGTGTAAAAAATATATATTCTTTCATATTTTCAATAAGGTATTTTAAAATGAATGCATTCATATGAATGAACATTATTGTTAACTTTATTAATAAAACAAATTAATTCTTAGTTTTAACTTAAAAATATAACAGATAATATGCTGTTATGGGATAATAATGTTCCAAAAATTGTTCCAGTTACAAAATTCCTTAACTTGGAATAATAAAAATTTGCTTAAATTATAAAAATAAAAATTACTAAGTAATATTAATAAAAACACAGCTCAAATTATAATAATACCAAAAATTTAAAAAAATTGCTTTAATTATAATCTAAATATTTCTTAATTTTAATATAAATTAACTGAAAAAATGTTCAGACTGCCAGCTATATAAAAGATTTTTTTTTTTACCACTAAATGGCAATACGTAGTTAAGGAGAATGACCTTGGTGAAAAATGATTGGAGGTTCCAGTGTCACAGCATATACCCAGCTCTATTTGTGAGCAATGCACGACCTCTGAGTGTTCACAGATGACTGAATCTGCCATTGGTGAACATTTGTCAACTACAAAGAAATATGGTGACTTACTTTGCAGACCACTTTTCTGTTTTGCACAGAGGTCATTCTCCATTCCACCTCATTGTTCTGATGGCTTTGACAATACAATCAAAGCCCCTTCAAAAAAATTTCAAGCTCTAATCGGATTTATTTGGGTCTCTTAGTGAAGGTTTATGATAGGGAATTTTTTTTCCCTCCCAATTTCTGAACATTACCCATTTTTCATTCTTGAATTTTAAATTTTCTTCCAACATATACCCATAATTAGTTATGTTGGATGTATGGATTGTCTCAGGTTTTTCTTATTTCTTTATGCAGATGTTTTGATCTTTTTGAAACTTCATTTTTATTTATTTCAATTGTTTTTAAACAATATCACTAAACTATTTGTTTTTATAAAATTTCTCATCATGTTCCTACTCCTTAAGTATATTTACACTCTCACACTCTGATTGAGCACTCTGGAAGAATGGTAGACTTTGAAAGACAGTAGCTACTCTAGCATTTATGCATTGTCCATTCAGCAATGAATTAGAACAGTCTCAGCTATTGGGTGTGTATAATGATAATATACACACTGAAAGGTCTGCCTCCTTTTACTGAGCAGCCATAGCTCAAAGGTAGAATCGCAGACTGACGGCAATTCAGTCGGGTTTCAATCTTGGGTAAAAAGCAATCGGATGTCTAACTGTACTGATGAGCTGTGATACAGCAAAACAGATCTGTCTGCGGATGACTATATATATATATATATACACACACACACACACACACACACACACACACACAGTACTGTGCAAAAGTATTAGGACAAGAACTATTTTATCTTTCATGATGCATCAAAATAAAGTTTCAAATCACTCCCTGTTCTAATACTTTGCACACTACCGGGAAAAAAAACCAAAAAAAACACTTATAATTCTCTGAAACAGTTGAAATTTCTAGGGAACATAATTAGGAAAGAAGGCTTAAAAAATTTGATACTCACAAAACAGATTAAAGGACAAATGAAAACCATGTATAATCTGCCTGGAGAGCTTGAGTAAATGGATGGCAAAGCAAAGTTTAAGATAAAAAAAGAAAAAATTATTAAAAGCTACATAGGTCAGGAAATAGTGGAGAGCCATGATCACCACGATCTTGAAGGAACGTGGCAAATAGAAAAATAATCCTGTTAAAACTTTTCAATTTGATGATATTGCTTTCAGTCAGTTAAGTGCCATACATGATACATGCTTGGGTGATCATGTCTCGAAAGAGACATGACGGACTGAGCAGAAGATTATCCCACAGTAGGTTGCCATTACTTTCTTTGGTAGACTGGTTGCCAGCCAAGGCTATAGAACCCAATCTGTCATTATTTAACCCCTAACTGGAGAGAAGAGACAGATTAATATTTTTCCCAAGGGTATTTGCGCACAAGTGAATGCAAGGAATTCAACTGAAATTCTAACAACCCCCCCCGAGTTCTCATTCCGAGTTAAGATCCACTACACCACAACTCATCTTCTGATATTGTCTTAATGATTAAAATAAAAAAGCAAAGTCATACAAAATCTAGTAAAATTGCTCTATAATGTACACAGGAAAACAAGTCTAGAGAGAAAGAAAATAGATTAAAATAGGAGGTCATCTTAGATGAGTTAGTAAAGGATCAGAAGAAGATTGTAGGAAGATGTTATTTCAGGTGTCAGAAAGATATTTATCTTGTTTTTATATGCTAATACATTACATTAAAAATGACTAGTCTAGCACAAAGGTATTTTTAATCTGGGTAGAAGGCAACACCACTTATTCAATACTATGGTTTTTCATGAATGGAAAACACAAGATTTTCATGTCTGGTATTGATTCAGTATTGATCTGGGTGTCAGAAGAAGGAATTAATCAGTTCTCTTTAGAAAATTAAAGGTAATGCTGCAACCCAAGCAAATGAATGTCTGTTAATTTATTAACACAAACATTTTAGTTACTAAAACTTTTCCTCACATTAAGAATCGGTTGAGTAGAAATTCTTCCTCCATTATTGTTCCTTTCTAGTTTCTGATTTCTTCATATTTTACAGACTTTCTTCAAATTACGGATAACTTTTCTACCATTTTATTAAAGAAATTTGAAGATTTAGAACTTTGTGAATAAAGAGACAATTATTCTTTTAATGAAGAGTTTTATGTTGTCACTGAAAAGTCTACAAATCTACAGAATTATCACTGAAGTATATACTTCTTGGGTTAGGGAGATTTTTAGATCTACATAAATATCTTTTTTTTAACACCCTATTCCCTTTCTGGACATAGGTGATTATAGCTCTCCACAGGTTCTATTTTATTATATATAAATTGCTTTGACATCTTAGGAAATATAGTGGAATGTTGCCTTCTTCAGAAGTTTGAATTCAGAATAGTATTACTCTTAGATTGGTTGCCACCCAAGGCTAAAGTGCCCATTCTATGTTATTTAATGTAAGCCAAAATCTCAGAAAGGATTAAATAAAAACGTTTATCATTATTGTGATTTTCTTACCTCTTTCAACGATAATGCTATTAAACTTATGAGACAATGTGAAAAAAATTTACATAAAATAAATTGACAAAACTTGTCTTTATTATTTAATGAAATCTGCATCAATATATATATATATATATATATATATATATGTATGTATGAGAGAGAGATATACATAAATTACTTTTTTCTAAAAATCCTTCCAACACCACAGTTTCATCTGTAGATCATCAGTCAGTGAAAGGACTTATTTTTGCCTAACTGAAATGATTATATGGTTTTCTTATTTATATAACCATTTCTCTTGAAGTGCTTGGCATGCTATTTTTGTTTTATTTTATTACAAATTTATACATATGCCTAGTGATAGGGTATTTTTTTTTTAGTGGGGTGTAATGATTCATGCAATTTAATTGCTAAAATTTGACAAGTTCTTCAAATTGGTTAATAAACTGCCTTGGCCATTGACAAAGACTTTAGAGATGTAAAAAAAGAAGAGAGGATTTGAAATGAAAAAGGAGAACGAACTCATTTTTGTGTGTGTGATTGTCTATCTGTCTGCATGTCTCTCTCTCTCTCTCTCTCTCCATATATATATATATATATATATATATATATATATGACCATAAGAATATTTTAGAAAACAAACCCCAAACAAGCAGACAAATAAAAAACAACAATAGAAACAGAAATGAAAATATTATCTGGTACAACCCACCATTTAACTTAAAAGTAAAAACAAAAATAGGACAAATATTTTTTAAACTACTCAATAAACACTTTCCAGAGAGCTCAGAATTAAAGAAAATTTTCAGTAAGAATTCAGTCAAACTGAGTTATAGCTGTATTAGTAATTTAGAAAATTACATAAAAAATCAAAACACCAGAAACCTAAATTACAATGGATAAAACAACATCATTAACAAGGAATGTAACTGTAGGGACAAAAATAAATACCCACTTAACAGACTTTGTAATAGAAAAGGAATTGTTTACAAAGCAAAAGTACATGACATAAATGGTCAAAACAAAACATATTTAGGATCTACCAGAGTTTTAAAAATAGATAGAATAACCATAAGTATACTTTTAAACTGGAAAACTTCAAAAATTGTACAGAACTGGCTAGCCATGTATGGAAATTAAAGTTAAACTATAGAAAAGACCCTGATATAACTTGGAGTATAGTAAAAACAGCCAAACCTTACAAGGGTGGTAAAATATGCAGATTATGCAAGGAGAAAAACTTGGCTATTATGTTGCTCCCAGAAAAAATAAATTGCAAAATAAAAGAACAGAAATTATGTCCAAATGTAACCATACCAATAAATATCTACTAGGATCATACAATCATGGATGAAAGTGTTCCAAGACCTTTAAGTAACTTCTAATTTTAAAAATTGTGCATTTATAAAAGATCCCTGTTACATGAGTGTTTGAAAAACAGTAAAATTAGTTATTGTAAATTGTCTGAAGACATTAAAAGATAGAAAGCTAGGTCGCGAAATAACTTGTTTCCAAATGAAAATTATATATATATAAATTAAAAAAGGATTAATTCAATGATGTTGAATGACCATTTCGATATGAAGATCCCCACGAGGGATAACACATCACCTCAGCAACAGAAAAATCCTTTCAGAAACTGGGGAAAAATTAGTCTACTTTTCTTTTTAAATAGATTTGCAAAGAAATTAAAAAAGAAAATAAGGAAAAATAAAGGAAAAGAAAAAGATAAAACAAAATAAAAATCAAATAAACAAGAAAAGAAAAATTGACATTGTCTGGGTTCGCAAAAGAAGGAAAGAGAATTGTAACTAAAAATTAACAGACAGCCGTGTTAAATCGACGTAAGGTTAAGCAACACGGAAAAAAGGTGGGAGATAAGAGAGATAAAGGAAGGAAGGGAGGGAAAAAGAAAAGAAAAGAAAGAAAAAAATTTTTTTTTAAATATTACAGAAGCTGGACATATTCAAAAACCTAACTTCCCAAAAACTTAGAAGTATTAGAAAAAGGCCTTTACTTAAAAAGGCATAATTATTTTTAAAGGGAATAAAAAGATATAGGAATTAAAATAAAATTATTTTAAAAAAGTTAGGTCATTTGAATTAAAGTAAATAAAGACATCGCTAGGTAAAAAAAAAAAAAAAAATTCATTTACAATTATACATACATATAAAAATATATATATATATGCATGCTTCTCTGAATAAAATGTTTTTTCTTTATGTATATTTATTATTATACTTATTTATACACACTCATACATGCAAAATTGTACAATATATTCACCCACGTATATGAAAGGGTGCTGTGAATTTTTCATTCTAAATCCACTTCCCAAAAACTTACACAAATGACAAGAATTTCTCTTTATTCTTACAATAACTATTGTATCACACACAGAAATTTTCAAGATCCTGTCATGTGTGTGTGTTTATAGTGCCCAAGGTTTTCTATTTGAACATAAAGAATTGCATGTATTAATAAGTTTGTTTCTTTGTCCGATTAATGAAAACCAGGAAACTGCTCTATCAAAAAACTTGTGACACTTTCTCAAGCAACATTTTTTTTCACTGTTGTTTTCTCTTGCATTTGATTATGAATTCATTTTTATCCATTTTTAGAAGATAGGACCTTCTACTATATTATCCATTTTGCTGTCTTCATGTGCAACGTATCATTCTTTATGGGAATTCAGGCAGGGAAAATGAGCTCAGAGAAGGTAATAGAAAAACCATTAGAAGCATAAAATCATCTTATTTTATTGTTTTTTTTAGGTATAATTTATAGAAATGGTTCTCAGACATAATGGGCTTTAAAAGTACAAATGTGACTGACTAAGAAAAAAAAATTTGCCTTTATTAAAAAAATCAAAAAATACAAACAACAAGAATAAATCATTTTTACCATTTTTTTATACAGCAAGAAAGAAACAAATTTGGAGAAATACAATATATATATATATATATATATATATATATTTTTTTTTTTTCCATTGACTATGACAGATAAGGAAAATTTGATTAATATTTTATTTAGTTTTTCCAACATGCTTATACTTTTCTGTTTGGTGGGAGTAACGGAGTGCAAAAGTTGTCTGAATTGTCTATTCTTCCATGTTTTCAGCCACATCTAAAGCTATTTTCAAGGGCTGCTATTATTTAAACAGCACAAAGGCTACATCTTAAACAAGCAATCATGAAAAGAAATTAATTACACCTAAAAACAAAACGCCATGAGAATGGCCAAAAGTTCTTGGAACAATAAACAATTCAAACAATTTTTGTTCTCTCTTACTTTCACCAAATGAAAGAATTTAAGTATGCTGGAAAAACTATATAAAAAAATTCATCAAATTTTTCTTATCTGTTATTTAAAAAAAAACATTTTTAAAAGAAAGATGGCTGGCCAAATATGTGTGTGTGTGTATGTGTATATATTTTGTTTAATCATTTTGCAAGGCAAGTATGACACTAGTGTGCAGAGGGTACCTTAATTACAAGGTTGTCCACTGTAAGCTTTCATACAGGATTTTTAAAAATTTTTTAATCATTTCACCCCAAGTCAGACAGAAATGCCACTAGTGGACAACAGGTTACAAGGAGTAAAAGCGAAAGAGAAGAACAAGAATAGGGGGGATTGAGGAAATGACAAATGATGAATGTGATCAAAGAAGATGGCAATGTTGCATTTAAAGTTTTCAACATTATAGTTACCGGGTAAGCACATAAATAGGAAATATGAGAAAAAACAACTGTTAGAGTAGAAGTAGCAGTTGCATTTAGCAATATCGACTGTAAAAGAATGGGAACCAGTAGCATGTATTTGGGGCACCAAGAGTTAAAAAAAAAAAAATAAGCATGAAAATATTTTTAGAAAAGATAAAAGGAAGCCATGTCATGTCAGTAAGAAAGTGTTTCAAGCTGAGATGCCAAAATTGATCACATTACAGATCCTTCTTTGGATTTTGTCAATAACCTCAAAATGTATAGCAGGAGCACCAAACTAGATATGGCAACAGTATTCAATGCATGGATGAATGGTAGATTTATAAATGTTCACGATAAACTGATGAGAAAACTCTGTTACAACACACTGACCCAACTTTCCTTGCAATAGATGCAGATATTGATTTCAATGTAGTTGTTCTACAGCGAGTCAGTTGAAAAAGGGAAGCTAAAGAGGCATTGTGTGTTGCTCACCAGAAGACTAGCCATGCTGATCCAGGCAAGAAGGTTTCTCTTTGGTGGTTAAAGAGTAGCAGTTTTGTTTTAAAGGTATTCAAATTTAGGAGCCATCTCCTGCCTCAGTTAACCATTGGTTGTAGGTTCTTTTCACGAGTCATGACCAGGTTTACTTTGTCACCTCTGATAGATTTTCTTTTCAGAAGTAAATGGTAGTGTCATCTGCAGAAATTCCAACTTGGGTACTGATGACAACAGGAAGATCATTGGTGAGGATCAGAAACAATGTAAAACCTAGGAGAGAGCCATGAGAGACAACCATGTTTGTGTAAAAAGATCTGCAAGCATGCCTATTCAAAACAATGTTTATGTCATGATTTGGTTGGAATGATCAGATTAAATTAAAACAACTGTCCCATAATACCATAGCCCTGGAACTTGTGTAGAAGGCCAGCATGCCAAACCCTGTCAAATGCCTTAAAGATATTGAGAGAGACAGCTTGAGCTTTTCCATTATCAAGAGCATGTGTGTGTGTGTGTGTGTGTGTGTGTGCATGTTCACATATGCATGCATATATATATATATATATAGGTGTGTGTGTGTGCACGTATATATGCATTTATATATACATCTGTATATGTATTTGTGCATACATGTGTTTTTAATTTGTTTAAATATTATGTATGTGTATGTATGTATGTATGCATATATATATATATATATAAAATGTGTGTTTATGTGTGTGTGTGTATATATATATATATATATATATAATTTCAGATATACAATAATGCCAAAATGGAATCATCCTGAAGTGAAATCAGTTAAAATCCCAAGGTCAAATGTGCTATGTGCTATGTGCTGTGCTGTGATAAGCACAGTGACATGACAGATTCACATAAAATGATATACGAAAGTGTTAACATCACGTTACCAAAAAAATTAACAAAACATGTCTTCCCACAAAAGCCAATGTCAAGCTTGCTAAATCAATGTCTGTATACTGAGGTGTAGTCTTTGATTTACAACATCTGTAAAAGGTGAATACCTTTTACAGATGTTGTAAATGAAAGACTACATGAAATGTTCAAGCAAAATGGGCAAACAAATTATTTTATGTCATTGATTCAATATGAGCTCATGAACACAGTTTATATGTGAGTAAATTTTGGTTGTAAGAATACATTTAAGCAAGTTTCATTAAATCTAACTAAGCCAATAAAGTCAGTTTTTGATGGAATTTGATAAACTTTCAAATGAATTGCATATCCTAATCAGAATTGTGGATAAACTGTCCAAAGTTCAGATTTTTGTTTTATTCAAATATTTTAACTAAGTACATCACAAAAAACTGTTAGTAGTGTTAGGTAACCATGATATATTTGTGAAAGATATTAAAGTAATTTTGTCTGCATCCATCTTGCACATTTACAAATCTACCATTTGTCTATGCCTTGAATACTGTACTGCTGTATATCTCAAAATTCCTGTCAAAATGCAAAAAAACATCTGCAATGTAATCAATTCTGACAAGGCATTTCAACTTCAGTCACTTTCTTACTAACAAGACATGGATTCCATCAGTCTTTTCTACAAATATTTTCAGGTTTCTTTTTTTTTTTTTTTACCTCTGGTACCCCAAATACATGAATTTAAGCATCCTACTTGATCAACATCTAGCTTAATAGTTGATATAGCTAAATGCAGCTGCCACTTCTACTCCAACAGTTTCTTTTCTCACATTTCCCACTAGTAGAACTCTCTTCCATTTACTTGCTTCCCTGATAACTATAATCTTCAAAAATTTAACTATAACATTGCCATCATGTGCCATTTTTAATCGCATTCATCATTTGTCATTTCCTCAATCCTCCCTATTCTTGGTCTTCTCTTTCACTTTCACTCCTTATAACCCTTTGCACACTAAGGACATTCCTGCCTTGCTTGGGGTGAAATGATTAAAAAATTAAAAATCCTGTATACATATTCACTGTAGATAATGTTTTGATCAAGGCACTCTCCAGACATTTTTTTGCAGTAAACTTCTTCCCTTTTGATCATAGCATTTTTTTAATGTCAAAATTGTGGTCATAAAAAGTTTATGGTGACAATAAAAAAAAACATTTATTCCTAGCATCCCTCATCTGTGTGCCTATATAGTCACATCAACATTACAAATTTATTAATTTGTTAGAACACTATTTTTAATAGATATTTGTATTTGAAGAAATACAGTTTTTAATTAAACATTATATTTATAAATATATCTATCAGCCTGAATATTTTTTAAAACAATTTGTTAGAAAAATGTGTGTCACTTGGCAGGATTTGAACTTGTGACTTCCCTAATAACGTAGAGAAAGCCATCAACTGATTTGATGCATCTTAAGTGACTCAACCACAAATGATTTCACAGTCTAAATGAAGCCGAATCAAGCCTTATACACACAAATTTTTGATTTCTCATGAATCTTCGCACTGAAAGTATATCTTAATGTAAACAGACAATATTATGGAAAGTTACAGAAATTTACAAAATAAATTAACAGCTGACATATTTCTTAATTTAATCTGATAAAATTCTGAAAGGACTAAATGTGTCACAAAATTTTTCCACTTCAGCATACATTTTTCCCTTATATATATATATATATATATATATATATATAGTAAATAACTAACCTTGAGTGCCAACAAACCTACCAAGGTTTCACCAAATTGGATCTTTCGGGAAAGCCAACTTTCCACTGAAGATCCAATTTGGTGAAATGTTGGTAGGTTTGTTGGCTCTCTAGGTTAGTTATTTGCTTTGTTTGCTCTACTTGTATATTGAGCGCATTTTGTTTTTTACTCCTCTCAGATTTTTTTCTTTGGGCTACGTACTTTGACTGATGTTCATGTGATTAGCTCATTCTTTTTTTATTATCATTTTTTTTCTTCTGCGTATGTCCTCAGAGGATTTTTTGAAACAAGTATAACAACAAGTTTATATATATATATATATATATATATATATATATATATATATATATATATATATAAAAACCATAAAGGAACTGTTAATTGTTGAAGTACTTCCAACAAAAATCTGATCAAATGACCAAACAGAATCTTTTTAAAATATACTCTTGGTTGAGCTGAAAAGTTTCCATCAAACAGTTTAGTTTGTTCTGGCACAAGGCTACACTTGTAGAGTTCTTAATAAAGATAATGTTTACTATGAACTGCTCAGTACCTATTAACCATACATTGTACTTAGTGAGTATTCTTTATTATGCTGTATTTATTCAAAGTTCCTCTAAAAAAGTACGTTTTTGTATATAATAGATAAAAAATAGATCAATAATGTCCTTTTTCATAGAAATGACTGCACACTTTAAAACAAAAATCAATATTTAGAGAATAAATTTTTGCCTTCAAGCCTCCCCACATGATTTGAAAGCTTCTAGATTCCTTATTTATCACACAAACTTATTCCTCAAGCCAATAGAAAATAAAACAGTGATTTTGTATTAAAATACCAAAAGAAATAAAATAAAATAAAATAAAAAGGCTTGGAAACACTTTTATGATAGGGTATTGAATATTTTTTGCATTTAATATGAAATGGTAATTGATTAAAATATTCATAAATTCATTCATATATTCATTTGTAAATTCACTTATAAGCAGGATTAATGCAAAAATAATAAATTCTGATTTCTTGTACACTGAAAAAGCATGAAAGGATGGAAGAAGATGATAACCAAGCTGATAGCTTTTTAATATCCCTAAGGGCAAAAATGTAGATATTGATGGGTTGGTATAGCTTTCATTTTTTTTTTTTTTTTACAAGTGTGTTTCTAGAATTCATACAAGAATAAACAATTCTGCATTAATAACAATGACTTTAATTTCATATCTCATAACAGAAATTTTCATAATGTCATCCATAACAAGCAATTATGAGCAACAATTATTTTAGATTACAGAATTAATAATCAAACGAGCATTTCATATGATACAAGCGTGGATTTCAATGAAACCCGAAGAGATTGAACATTCCAGCATCTGATTAGGTATTTGAAGAAGCTATGGAATGTGAATGTTGAAGTAATTTCTGTATTAATGGATGCACTTGGAACACTAACACAAAATTTGAATGAGCACTTAGAGAAAATTGGAATAGAAATCAAGATTGTAAACTTCCAAAAAATTGCCATCGTTTACCCTGCTGAGATCCTGTGATTCAGTTATGAAGTGTCTTGTTGACACCATGTCTCAAGAGCAGAATTTATATTAACTATGTCAATAAGCGACACCAACAATGATTTAAATAGTTAATGAAGTAGAGGTGCTGATTAAATGATAATATGAAAATTGAAACTTCATTACTGTTGTGGAGTAGTTTTCGTACTGAAAGTTATAATTGTGCTATGTTGGTTGCTAATCAACTTAATGCACCCAAAATGTTAGGAACTTGATAATCTTCCACTATAAGCTTACTCCTTTGTATTCGGCTAACTGCCGACTCATATCAACCGCCTAGTAGTTCTACTAAACTTCTATAGAACTCTTATGAACTTCCCATAAAACTTTTTGAATTAACTTCCTGTTAACTCTTATTAATATAAGAGGAAGAGTCCCGGTTCACACTCCACCCACGTTTATTGAACAGGTGTAGAATCTCATCCCTTGTTCCCTGTTTAGGATGTGGTTTCCGGCTTTCTCTCTTTTAATCTTTTCACTCTTACGTAGCCCCCTGCACATCAGTGGCATTACCACCTTGCCCGGGGTGATATGATTAAAAAAAAAATTATCTGAGAAGTAGGTATGTTTCACTATAACAATTAATTAAAAATTTTTTTATTTCAATATTTTATCAGTTACTCTTAATCAGGGAGTGATGCCCACTCTGTTGTTCAGGATCTCTCATTTGGACCATATATTCTTGACCTGCAATGTATGTTAGGTGCTGTCAATGCACATATCAACTGCCATCATTCTCTAAATAAGGACTGAGGTTTGGAGAAATTTCTTTTTTTTCATGTACCATGTTCCTTCAGGACCTAGGTGATCATGGATTTCCACTTGGCTCTATCTCTTGTTGCTCTCAATATTTTTTTCTCTTGGTATATCTCAAACTGTTTTGCCATCCATTTGCTCAGGCCTATCAAGTAGATCTTGTGCTGCTTTTTCCTGTCTCTCTTTCCTTCTAAACCTCCTGTGTGCATTAAATTCTCCAGGCCCTCATTCCTTATTATGTGTCCCAGGAACTTCATCTGTCTCTTCCTGATATTAAGTATGAGTTTTCTTCTCATTTGCATCCTCTCCAACACCTCATTATTGCTCACATGTTCAGTCCATGGTATCTTCAGCATCCTTCTGTAAAACCACATTTCTGTTTCCTCAGGCCTTTCCTTCTTCCTTGATGAGATCATCCAATATTGACTTCCATACAAAAGGACACATATCACATAGCAATCCAGCACTTTTCTTTGTTTTCAATGAGATTTTCCTGTCTCTCAGTATTCTGGTGAGCTTCTGAAATGGGTCCTTGGCCATGCCAATGCATTTTTGGATCTCCATGTTGCACTTTCCACCCTCTGTCAGAACACTTCCCACATATTTAAATTTCTTTACTTGTTTTATTTTAGTTTCTCTGACTTGTAGTTGGCATACTGGGCATACATTCAGTTTTCTTGAAATATATGCTCAGTTCTTTCTTTTTGCTTTCTTTTGCTACCTTCTCCAGAAGGTGCTGCATTTTCTTTCCTGTGTCTGCTATCAGCATCGTGTCATCCATGTATCTTATATTGTTGAAATTGTGGCAGCCAATGACGAATACTGGCAAGGGTTTTATTCTTCTTATAATAGCTTTGCTGTTCAGGTTGAAAAGATCTGGTGAGAAAACACATCCTTGTCTTATGTCCCTTTCTATTTTTGCATACCTGCTGAGTTAAATTTCTATCGTTACGTAAGCAGTTTGCTGCCAATATAGATTCTTGGTTATTCTAACATCTTTTCTGAAAATGTCGAGGTTGTCAAGCATCTCCTGTCTTTGTGGTGTACTTTGTCAAAAGCCTTTGTGTAGAATATAAAGCACAAATAAAGATCCTCCTGCATTTGTATTGCTCTTTCAGATAACATTCTGAGCATGAATATCACATTTCTCATTCTGGTATCTTTAACAAAGCTACACTGTTCTTGTTATATATCTCGGCTGATTTTGTTGCATATTCTGTTCATCAGAATTTGGATGATTAGTTTTGTTATGTGGCTCATTAAACTGATTATTCTGTGGAGTTTACATTCCTTTGCACCTGGTTTCCTAGGAAACCAGGTCTTATGAAATTGATCTGCTTAGGTTTTCCAGTATATTATAGATTTCGTTGATTATTTATGTGAGTGTCTATATCAAAGCTTTCAAGACAAGTTAAGCCACTTAATTTTAGATGAAAAGTAAGTGCTAAAGCCAGTAATGACATCCCAGATCATAATTCCTCTACTACCAAGCCTATTAGCAATTCTTTTAGATGTTTCTTGTAAATCATACAGAAGAGAGTGAGCATGGTCAAGTCTATCAAGACTAAAGCACTTTTTGTTTGTTCAGGTCATACTCAGCAGATCAGGGCTTGCTTTAAGTATAATATCTGCCTACTAGGACTGGGCTTCTTTGTTGCACTTACACGAATACAGTTTCGGTTGAACTGATGCCAGTATTCTTCTTCTTCTATGTGCCCTGTCCCTTCCGGACGTAGGCGATCATGGCTCTCCATGTCTCCCTATCCCTTGTGGCTCTTAGTACGTTTGCTCTTGTTGCTCCTGGCAACCCCCGTTCCGTCATCCACTTGATCAGGCCCTGCAAATATGTTATCCGCTGCCTTCCTCTGTCTCTCCTTCCTTCTATCTGTCCAGTCAGTATCAGCTTCTCCAGGCTCTCCTTCCTCATTGCATGTCCCAGGAACTTCAGTTGTCTCTTCCTGATGCTCAGCATCAATTTCCTTTTTGTTGACATTCTTTCTAAAACCTCATCGTTGCTTGTATGCTCAGTCCACGATATCCGTAGCATCCTTCTGTAGAACCACATTTCAGCCGCTTCCAGTTTTGTCCTCATTTTCGATGATATTGTCCAGCATTCACAGCCGTATTGAAGAACTGACATCACATAGCAGTCTAGCACTCTTTTCTTCGTTTCTATTGAGATTTTCCTGTGTGTTAGTATTTTGCTCATCTTCTGGAATGCGTCCTTTGCCATGCCAATTTGCCTTCGGATCTCCGTGTCGCACTTTCCATCTCCTATTAGAACACTTCCTATGTACTTAAATTCTTGGACTTGTTTGATTCTGTTATCCCCCACCTGTATTTGGCATTTTGGGTTGTATCTTTTGCTGATGACCATGCACTCAGTTTTCTTAAAGTTTATTTGTAGTCCCTTCTTGTCACTCTCCACTGCTACTTTCTGTATGAGGTCTTGTAGTTTCCTTTCCGTGTCCGCAATCAGCACTGTATCATCCGCATATCTTATGTTGTTCAGGTTGTGGCCTCCAATAACAAATCCTGGCGTGTCATCTAGGGTCCTCAAAATATTCTCGATGTATAGGTTGAACAAATCCGGTGAAAAGACACATCCTTGTCTTACTAACAAGATGCTCTGAATGGAAGATTTTAATACTTGGTGTGCTTAGCTTATTGTCTGTGAAATTTTATGAACAGCTTTTGATGGATTTTTTATAGTATCTCTTACAATTCATTATCTACTCAGAAATCTTCACTCTCATGCCAGCTAGTTTCCATGGTTTGCCTTTAGAATCAGGATTTGTCAAAAAGTTACAGATCACATTGATATACCTGAATACTATTAACAGCCAGTTTTGATCTAAATAATAATGCTTTTTTATCTGAAACAAAGATTTTTTTCAGAAACTCTTTTAGGTGTCTTTACAGCAATGGAATTAGAGAATAGCATCAAATTCACAAGTGCTTTTATATTTGTTGAACAGCAAGAAATAATCTTTAGCATCTAAATAAAAAAAAATTAATCTATTTTTACAATGTTTTTGTAATTTTTGGATAGTGTGTGGAGATATATATTTCATTGAATACAGCTGACAAGAAAGATTTAATCAATTTTTCATTAAGTTTTTCCAGCATTCTAACATTTTTTCATTTCGTTGGAGATAAGGAATATAAAAATTCTCCATAACTGTTATCATCCCAAGTATTTTCAGCCAGTTCTATAGCCATTTTTAAGGGTGTTTGTGTTTCTGGTGTTATTATTTTTTTTTTAATAAAGAGATACAAACACCCTTGAAAACTGGTGTAGAAGTAACTAACAGCTCTAGGAATGATAACAATTATGGAGAATTTTTATTTTCCTTATCTCCAACAAAACAGAAAAATGTTAGAATGCTGAAAATAATAAAAACTTGAATTAATATGGTGTGTGTGTGTGTGTGTGTGTGTGTGTGTGTGTATGTATATATATATATATATATATATATATATATATAATTTCAGGTGAAGAGGACTCAAGGTTTTATTATTTTGAGTGCCTTGGCATTTATCTCGTGACATAGAAATTTCCGTGTCGCAATGTACAATTAATTCATAACTATATAATTATATATATATATATGCAAAGAGATCTTTTTTCATTAATGTTAAAAATATTTTACAGAAGAAATACATTGCCACTTGGTAATACCCAAGTGGCAATGTATTTCTTCCCACGCAATGATAGGTGGCAGTGTCTTCTTTTCCAAGGGACACCAGATAACAGTGTCCTAACTATGGTAGACTGTTCCAGCATATTTACAAAATCAGTTGGGAAAAAGACAGTGTCTAAAACATTTCAGTAAATATTGTTTGTAGAAAAGTCTGAAGCTTTCATGTTTGAAAATCAGTGCAAGTAAAATGCAAAAACAAAATAAATTATTTTAAATCAAAATTTCTAAAAAGGTAATAGGCCAACTGAAACCTTCATTCCCACAAAAAACAGTGTCGAAGGAGGGTTTTTCTCTTGACATCACTATTATTTTAACAACTTTCACTTTTTGGCAGTGTTTATTGTTTTAAAAAGAAATTATTAGAATTCTAATAAAATCCAGACATGAAAATGAATTCATATATTTTCTTTATTCATGAAAATTGACAACAAAAATAATAAACACTATTTATTTATTTATTTACATGAAGAAGGAAATTACTGGAAAGTAATTGAAACTCACCTGAAGCGAGCTGAATCTGTAATGCTCCTCATGCCAATGACATTTCCATCATGCCTCTCTATGGTATATGATTTTATTAAATTTCTTTTAATATCTTCCTCTTGAATTTATATTTAAATTAATTTAGGGTCATCAGAAGAGAATGTGCACCATTTCAGGGCCTTCTTCTCAATCGTTTCACTTGCACACTGACCCCACTCACTGATGTGAGGCCTCATTCTAATGATATACTAGTGTGTTGTAGATATACTAGTTCAAATGTCTAAAAGCAAAATTAGTTTTTCGAAAAGAAAGAAACAAAAGAAAAAAAAACGTGTTTGTTTATTTTTATTATTGCATTGACATTAAAAAAATGGTTGGCAAAACATTAGTTAATTGCAAATTGATTTGAACTTTATAAAATGATATGTAATAAATTTCTTTATAGCTGGTTCATGTATATTAATAATTTAATAAATGTTTATAAATTTATGAATGATTTTTTTTCATTTTTATTTTTTCATAAATTGATAAATATTGCATTATATTAATTTTGGTTGTACTAATATTTAGAATGTTGTAAAAATAAAATTATTTCTGTAAATCAACAATCTAATAGTTTTTAATATTTTTGTTGTAAATTCTCAAAAACAAATGTTTATATTCACTTTCATTATATATTTTGGTTTTATTACTATAGCGGGGTTATCTGTTCTTTTCTGTTAGTAGCAGAGAGTCCGTTCTAGTGAAGGGTAGTTGTATACTGTTGCAGGTTAACAAAATTTGGCCTTGTTGTAGATAGCCCACTATAAGTCATAAAGCAAGGTTATAAATCAAGAAAAGCAAATTGAGTTGAAAGATAACATTTTATATATAACACATATCAATGTTTTCACAATTGAAATGTCGTATAGGTCCAACAGAGCTTAAAATGTTCATGGCAATAAAATGCTGAAAGCAAATTCATGCTTAGGAATTTGGGAGCATGTAAGTAAGGAATGTCTTTGATGTATTCGTTCCTTAGGTCAGTAAGTAGTTTTTGAGACAGGGAAGAAGGTAAGGAGAGATGAAGGGAGGTGAGCGTAGTAGCCGCTTGACTTGGGTCAAGGGAGATACTAATTACTTTCTTCTTGAGTCGGTCTGCCTGACGATGCTCTCTGTATCCGCTTTTTGTATCTTCTTTTTCGATCACAGCAGCTCATTTGGGATTTCACACTTGTATTTTGTTCTGGGCTCCCCATTGGCTGATAAATAAAATTTGCATAGGTTCGTGAACTGGAAAAATTAATATTTAATTTCACCCGGAACATCTGTGCGGACCCGGATGTGCACAGACAACTTTTGGTCATTTGCTTTTTGTTTGTGAATGTGCGAACATCCGGTCCCTTGCTTTTGCTTGGTCGGTATCACCACATTACAAAACAATCAAATTCAAAAGGAGTGAGATTAGTTGAAATAATATTGGTGTCAAGGGGAAAAAAATATCCTTTTGACACACTTTTTTTGTGGTCACAAAGTTCAATTTTGCCAGATAATATATCTAAAAACAAAATCAAATAATGTGTTCATTTTATGAGATGACTGGATAAAAATATAGAATCAAGAATATTTAAAACTTAATATTGGATTTAATGTCTCCCTTACAGTTTTTGTTTTTTTCAGCTTGATAAAATCCTAGCCTTTAGATTCACTCATATTTATTACAGATTTACTGAAACCTGACAAAAACTTATGAGCAATATATATTCTGAATTATTTCAATTCAAACTGCTGTCAATCCTAATAAAAATAATAATTTTTTGCTAATATTATCAACTCTGATAACACTGCTTTATAGAATGTGATAAAATAAATTACTCTCAGTTGGGCCACAAAAAGAAAGGAGAAAATTAATCTGATTCCTATATAAAAACTTCCAATACAGCATTGAAAAAAATTTGTATTTTAAATCATCTCTAGAAAATGAAACAAATTGGAATATAATAAAAATGGAAGCAATTCAGTTCTTTGTAGAAATCTGAAATAGCGTATCATCGGTTGAGAAGACACTGTGGAATGTTGGTTGAAAATTTAGGAACAGATTAACAAAGAGAGTAATGAGTTTGAAAAGGAACAGTAAAGAAACTAAAAGATTAACTGATTAATAATAAATGGTCATTTTGTCAACAATATTGAAGAGAGTTCAATTCCACAAATTGTTCTTACTAAAATGCTAATTTAAGGAACCTTAAAGTCATTAAACCAATGTTTTCTTTATGTATTTTACTTCTATTTTTGGCACTTTATTTCTTTCCTTGTGAAATTCTTTTCTGTCTTTTGTACCATAAAGATACTAAGTAGTGGTTTCAAAATGCACAATAAATGTTTTAAATAATGGTCGTAGCAGGTGAAAAAGAAAAATAGCAAGAAACCTTGAGATTGTTATGATGACAATTATTTCTTTGTCAGACAAATCTTTGAATGATGTGGGGTTTTTTTCTAAGACAATTTAGTGCAGTAACAATATGTCTGTAGCATTACTGAAGGAAAAAAGGATGGTCACCAAATTTTGATAAAATTTAATAATTTTGGTATCTCTAGTATCTGGGCCTTCATACTGATGTCTTTATAAAGAACAACAAAATAATTTCTCAAAGAATGAAATAATTTCTCAAAGAATGAAATAATTTCAAGATCAAAGGTGTTGTTTGCCTTGTGGCTGAAACAGTAAATGATTAGAACTAGAAGTTGAGAGTGATCACAGATTTAAATGCTGATTTCCTAGGCAGATACTCTTTATATAGAAGATTGGTGTAACTCAGCTCTCCTTACTGTTCTTGTGCCATATGAAGTTAACCTTTGTAGACAATGTACTGTACTTTATAGTACAGTACATTGTCTACAAATTACAACCGTAAGATCTTCTCTGAAACAGGAAAATGCTTGCACAAATTTATGTCTGACATGAATTTTTTTTGTTTAATCTAAATCATTCTTTTTTCTCAACAAGGAAACAAATTGACAAAGCATTAAATTTTAAACATAATTAAGATAAACGAATCTAATTAAATTTATCATTCTGATTTTATTATTAAATGTTAGAACAATCAAAATCTATGAAATAATTAATCAAACAAATCTTCAGTCACCAAACAAATTGCAGGAATTTGCTCGATCATAAGAATATTCTAATTTCATTGTTGGGCTATTTTGATATTTGCTTTCACTTGATTCTGAATCCTGTAAGGCTTTCAAATTTTAATCAAAGAAAAAATATTTCTAATTGGCATTTATTCAAGGTTTTGAAAATTAGATTTGGTAGGTTAAAAAGCCGAACTTCATTTGTCAAAATATGAGTTTATTGTGATAAATATAATACATAATCAATAATAGTAAGAAATAGTATATTTATGTAATGAATTTATATTTTAAATAATCTAATCAAAACTGAAAAAAAATCTTTAAATGTATCATCTTTTCTTAATAATTTTATTAAATATCACCATAGATAACTTCATAATGCATATAATCAAAAGTGAAATACTTATGTGTATTTGTCTATATATCATTTGTATATTCCTTCTATTTGATATGGAAAAGTTTTCTATGTTCTTTTTGAAAAAGAATCTAAAATAGACATAGACATGAAAAAAATTATTTACATTTTATTTACACATTTAAAGTAGTTTCATGCTTAGCAATGTTTCAAATGAGTAGCTGTTTATTCATAGTTTTTCTAAGATCATTGCTTTTTACACATTTTTTGTAAATGCATCAGTGTACTAAGTTTTAAATCATTTTGTTCATTTTATTATTTAGATTAGCTATATTCCTAAATTAAATAATTTGTAGTTTCTTTTCCATATATTAATTGTAATTTGTTCCTCTTTATTTTCTGTTTTTTTATATATCTATCTCATAATGGACTTAAATGAGAAT
>JBBBDQ010000365.1:3867500-4032500 GCA_037127315.1 Ascarosepion bandense
TTCCTTCAATACATTTTGTTCTTGGTAATGTGGAATGTTAACATCTTGATTATATCACTATTTTCTCTGAGTTACATGTACAACACATTTTGTTGTTGATATGTTGGAAGTTTTTAACTTGAATGGTTTTTGTTATTTGCTAAATTTCTCCATGATTTTGTAGCACCAGACTATGATAATGGTAATATTACCTGTTTCCTTATATGGAAACACTTGACTGATTAGCCAATGCTATGATAATATTACTTGTTTCTTTATAAGAAACTAGCAGGATAGCCTGGCATTTCTTGGGTGTAATGAAAGCTTTAAAACTAATCCATAGTCCTGGAGCTCAGACTCTTTGCACAAAAGACTAAAAAGCAATAGTTGTTTCCAGTTAAAGCAAAACCGTAGACTGAAAGAAAAATCAATGGATGTAAGTCAAATTTTGATTTCCTGGTATCGATATCAAATAAGTTTTTTGTCATAAACTGAATTTTGAAGGCTAAATAAGTCCTCTGAGTAAATGGTATCATGGCTGAGACTAAGAACTACAATTATACCTACTTAGAGCCAAAGCCGAAGCAAAAACTAAAATAAAAGGGCTGAAAAAATACAGACATATAGGCAGGTAAACAGACACACATACAAACATCTTGCCTTTTATATATATATATATATATATATATATATATATATATATATATTATCGATTTTCTGCACTATTGCAAGAACTGCAACCTTGAAACTTCTGAATATCGTTTCTTATATCTTTGTCTATGAGTGTATCAAATTTGATTAAAATAGGACCATTCCCTCTATAAACTGATTTTTTCGATTATCAATTTTTATCAAGGTACCTCAACACAAAACCTAACTAAGAACACTTGCAGACACTTATAGTACAACTGTGTAAATTTTCAAGAAAATCAGTTCAGCTGTTTTGGAGTCTATAGGTAATGGATACACACACACAAAGTTTCATTTATAAATAAGTTTAGATTAGATTTGACTGATCAGCCAATGCTCCCACCAATTGAAATTTATTAAATATTTTATTTAAAACTATTTTTCCAAATTCTTGTATAGATGGGTACTTCCTTCATAAAATTTTGTTTGAAGTAGTGTGGAAAGTCAACATCTCAATTATATCATTTTTTTCTCTTCAAATAAACATTTTCAACCCATTTTAGTTGCTGCTATTATTGAAAATCCTCAATTAGTGTAGATTTAAATCTTTATTTGGGATCCTGTAGTGCCAGTCCTCAATATTCAAAGAAAAATGGTTTTCACTAAGACCTACAGGATTCATTCACTTAAAGCCATTTTCAATCATTGTTCCAAGAAAACAGATATTTCTGAATGAGTTTGAAGCCTTGAATGACATAAAAGTCTCAAGGGTATTTAAGAATATTACTTGATTTTTTTAATTGCTTGGATGTACATTGTGGTGCAGTGAATATTAGCTCAGAACAAAAAATCAAAGAGCCAAGTTTGAATTTTAGTTAGATTTGTTGCATTTGCTTGCATGCAAATACCCTTCGGAAACATACTAATCCATATCTTCTTTCCCCAGCTATGGGCTAAATAGCAGGAGAGATTGAGTTCTATAGCCTTGGTTAGCAACTAGTCTACCATAGAATGTAATGGCAACTTACTGTGGTAAAATCTTCTGCCCAGTCAGTCATATTTTTTCGAGACATGATTGCTCAAGCGCATATCATGTATGGTACTTGACTGACTTTTTAAGCAAATGTTTGGGTTTGGTAGCAACTTGTAATGTTTGGCAAAACTACCCCTTGTTCAGATTATTCTGTGTGCCATTTGCTGTTCTTCTATACTAAATTTTTTATAACTGATCCATACACCTAAGTGTTTAATATTAATTCGATGTGCTGAATTTTTATGATGGATTCTGTATATAAAGTCTGATGAAATTAAATTCTTTAAGACTTAAAGAATTTATTTGATACCATTTTTTAATCTTACTTTTTTGGTATTTTCTAATATTGTCTGAATTCCTGAGCTGTGCTTAAGAAAACCTTGAAATTGCAAAATTTCCACCTCAAAATGCAGAATTGCTCAAAAAGTCCAAAATAGTCCCAAAGTGTAGACAACAGAACAAATTTTTATTACACTATCAACTAACAAAAGAAAGCAAAAGATATATATATATATATATATTATATATGCTCTCATTACAACTGAGCTCTCTAGAGAAGAAAATTTTAAAAACAGTTTCCACTTCTGTGATATATGCATTACTCTTCAGGAATGAATTGAGTTCTTTCGGTGACTGGCATGTGTATACACTGCTTATATACAACATGTTAAAATTTTTCTTCTTTGATTCCATGCGCCTGTGGCTTAGTGGGTAGTGACTTTGACTGACACCAAATCAGTAGAGTTTTGATCCCGCCCAGAAACAAGTGGATGGGTCTAGCCACACTGATGAGCAAGACAGCAAGAAAGGCTTGTATGTGGATGACTTATATATATATATATATATAGCCTCAGAATAGACAGATTTTCATTAACAGTAATTGTTTTAACAGCAACTTAATTATTATAAAAATTATGTTTGGAAACTTTCAATTAATATTTTAGGTTATGCATATGGAGCATGTTTAGGTAAAAAGAATTCATTTGAATTTTTTATATATTTAGTCTCCAATTCCTGGTTGTTTAAATGTTATATTTTCTTAATTCTCAAATAAGTTGTTGCCATCCTGATTAAAATTATGATTAAACTGTCCAAAATTCATGTTTCATTATCATTTTTCACAAGTACTTTTGACTACTTCAACTCAATTATTATCAGGCCCCCAACAGTCCATAATGGAGATCAGTATATTTTCAACATCATACCATTTTTTTAGAACATTACATTTCAAACAGAAATAAAAAGATGTATTTAGACATTTCCATATTTATGATCTAGATTTGCAATATTTTTTTATGAAATTGAAAAAAACTATAAAAATGAACAGACAAGACTTTTCAAATGAATTTAATATATATTTTAAATTCAACTAACAAGATCAACTGTTGAAGATCAAGTAAAGTTTGTCTTTTTATAATTACTCTGCTTTGTTTATATTTTATATTGAGCCTTATTTCCTTGAAATATTCATGCCTTTGACACAAATGTTATCATAATAAAGAATACTTATACCAAATGATGAACTAAAACTTTTACAAACAAGTTGACAGTATAGTGAAATTCAACTAAAATAATGTTTATTTTTACGCTAGTATATTTTTGTCTACAAGTTTATATAAGTATGCACATATGTTTCATATGAGTCTAGGTGGTAACATACTAGTCTAAATTTGTTTGTCATTTTGATAGATGACATTCTTGTTGATACCTTTCCTTTTTATGCAAGCCAAATTCTAATTGAATTACCAATTTTGTAAAATGTGACCACACTGAACAGACAGCTAAGTACTTCATGAACTTATTTTTGCTATGAAATAACAAACCAGTTTATAATGCATTTATAACTCAAACAAAAAGCTGTAATTATTAAAAAAAATATCCAAAACACATCAGTTTATTAATTAGAAAAGTGCAGAAAGTATGATATTAATATCTGATATGAAGTAATAACAATTTTACAAGTGGCTAGGAGTTTCATTTTGCTTCACAATTTCTAAATATTTCAGAGTTTCTGGTGTCTTTAAAAAAAGTGTTTGTGACGACAGCTGATGTGCTTATCAAATTGATCCAATAATAAAGGACGAAGAACATAAGATGAAAACAAATTGTTATCATCAACAGTTTTTAATACAGTTATCTTATTTAATAGAA
The DNA here is from genome assembly GCA_037127315.1 of Ascarosepion bandense. Classification (NCBI taxonomy): domain Eukaryota; kingdom Metazoa; phylum Mollusca; class Cephalopoda; order Sepiida; family Sepiidae; genus Ascarosepion; species Ascarosepion bandense. The sequence goes on from JBBBDQ010000365.1 coordinate 3,871,294, forward strand.
ATATATAATATAATATTGATAAAGTTATATATATATATATATATATATATATATATATATACATCAGTTATAAGAACAAGTATAAAATGATTATCCAGGATATGGTGTAAAACAAGTAAAATTGATAAATAAAATACTCAGTACTCTGAAAACAAAACACAAACTGATTGATCTATGATACAATACATGTATGTATATATATATATATGCATGTATTTCATGGCTTTAAATAAATCACTAGCAGAATTCAAAGTTCTAAATATCATGTCAAACACTTCAATTAATTTAGTTGTTTGGTTGGTGAGTTATATATATATATATATATATATATATATATATATATATATCAGTCAGTTAAGTGGCATCTGTGATACATGCTTGAGTGATCATGCCTCAAAAAAAACATGCTTGACTTGCAAATGAATTTTCTGCAGTAGGTTGCCATTACTTTCTGTGGTAGACTGGTTGCCAACCAAGGCTACAGAACCTAATCTGTCCTGCTAATTAACCCATAGCTGGAGAGAGAAGAGACAGATTAATGCCCTTTCCCAAGGGTATTTGCATGTGAGTGAATGCAAGGAATTCAAACTTAGCTCACATCCTATACAAATATAATTAATATAGAAAAAATTGTCATTTAACTGACTGGTGTTACTTCTATCAAGTTAACTTTGAAGTTTCATGAATATATGAGAAAGTGCTCACTCATCAGAGCTTGTCCAATTTTTCTGCTGATATTTTTCAATATTTATGTGTTTATATACTGTTGTGAAACTGGTGTTAATACTTTTGTGTGTAAGTCTGAGTATTGTTTTTTTTTCTCTTGATGAATGTTATATCATCTGGTTATCATCATTCTCTTATTTCTTTTATTTTTTCATTTTCTACTTTCTTTTGTTATCTTCTGGTTTTCTGCTGAATTTTTGATGATTTCTTATTTTGTGGTGTGTTAACTGCTTGGCTTTTAGGGTGATGGTTGAATGTTTGTGTGTGTGTGTGTGTGTGTGTGTGTGTGTGTGCCCATGCGCACATGTCTCACTGCGTGTTTGTGCCTGGGTGTGCATTTACATATGTGAGCTCACACATTCTTAAACACACACATGCATGGTTATGGGTGTTGTGTATGTATTCTTAATGTATATGAGTGCATTTTTTTATGATAGAGTGGTTGATTGTACTTTTTGCACTGTGTGCGGCTTTGTTCTTTTTTTCATTTTTTTTATTATTAGTATTATATATATATATATGTGTGTGTGTGTGCTTGCTTCAGTAGATTTGTGTATGCATATTTTTGTGTTATAATTGATGTAACCAAATGTAGATGTGTTATTTTCACATGTGGTTTTTGTTTGTGGGTCTTGTGAGGGAATGAAGTGTTTGTTATTGATATTGTGGTTATTCTAACCTAATTAATTTTTGTTTGATATTGGTGGGGTCAAAGTGATATTGGTGGGGTCAAAGTGTTAAATCTGACAAATTGTGTTTGTGGTAGAATCTCATTTTACATTGTAATTTTGTTTTGTTTGTATTAGTATTTAAGTATCAAGTAAGTATTTATTTAAATGTTATCATCTCGCCATTATTTAATTTTTCTTGTTTAGTAAATATTTAATTTGCCAGTTAAATACTAATGCACACAAAATAAATAAGTACAAATTCCTGGCAGATCGAATCGAGTAATGGAGCTTTTTTTCCTTAGTGATGGTGCCTACGACTACTGACCCGACTATACTGAGCATTAAACAAAATCAAAAACGCATACATGGAATTAAAAATATAAAAGGGCGACAATTTACCAATCTCATCCTGTGTGTGTGCGCATATAAAATTATGATGAACTATTAATTCAAGTATTTGTACCTGGCATAATTTTTTGAATCTTACCAGTGATTTGCAAACTAGGCCACAAATTGTTCAAGAAAGAGGGTTTTGAGACAAAAGAGATGATAACGATGATAGTCTAGTTGTTATGTAACCATAAGGAGCTGGTTAATATTTGATTTAGCCTTGTGTCATACTTAACCAGACTCCCTACAGTTTACAAGTTTTATGCAGAATTATCACCATCATCATTATCAGAAGGTTGGTTGTTGGCAGGTTGGAATATGCAGAATTGTGTGGAATAGTGTAAGAATAAAGTATACATTTTGCATTTTAAAATTTATTAAAAGGATAGAATAACACAAGTTGTAGAAGTTAATGTGAAATTAGAAACATTATTAAAAAGTTAAGGGTAGAGTTTGTGTTCAATGATAAAGTTAAAGGTATCAAGATTTGTAAAAAATGTTCATAGTAGTAATTGTTGAAAGAGTATATGCATACGTGTGTAAATGTTTGTTTGGTAGAAATGTCTTCAAATCGAGAAGAAGTAAAGGAAAATCAGTACAGGAGAAAGAAGAAAGTGAACAAGGTGAAACCTGACCTTATCTACAAGTAGATTTGAAGTTGAAGTTACATTTTAGTGCTGTCTTTCTTGAGGCTTCCATGTGACTGAATGACGCTGATTAAGTTCTTTTATTGTAATCTAGATTTTTCACATTTGATCGCTAAGTCCCTTTAGTCTTGCAAGTTGCTCCCATTGGTCAAAAATCAATTTAACACCTACTTGCAAAATCTGGTCTTGATTTTTTTCTTAAGCACATGGTCAATCCTGTTTTTTTAACAAAGAAAAACTAGGATTTCACACGACAATGTAAATTTTAGTAAAAGTGAGGAAGAACATTGATTTTAATTTTTAATTTCTTATCCCACTACAATTAGACTATCTACACTTAAGAAGTATTTCATAATATGATGGTTACTTATTTTTAAGCTGCTCATTTGCTAGGTTAGCTAGCAAATGCACATATATATTTTTTGCAAGAATCTGCTCATGTATATATATATATATATATATATATATATATATATATATATGCAGATACCTGCTCAGATAAGAAGAAAGAGAATTTATAATTTCATGTTTACATTTTGTAATATTGATAATGGATGACTACATGTCATTTTTTCTTTTATAAAAGTTTGATTAAAAGCCAAAAACTACAGCATGTTTTTTAAAATTTTATTACCCATTTTTATTTCCATAAGGGTGACTGTAAATCAGTATGTAGAGTATATTTTATCTATCAAAGACCTAAATAGAGATGAAAACTGTAATTACAGATGTTAGTTTCTTTGTTTTATAGATGCTAGAAATTCTAAACTTACAAATTTTATAAATTCCAGTTTTAGATTTCTGAATCATTTGTGCTTTTTTGATAATGTAATGCGAAGAGAAAATAACAGACAGAATATGACAACTCCTTATCAAATGCATTAAAGAATTTATATTTGTGAAAAGCTTTTTATGTATTTTTGAAGCCAGTATTTTAACAATAAGGTATTAATGAATGTGAACATATTTTCTGAAGTTAATATGGTATACAGGTATTTTGTCAAAAATATCTTATTTTAGAAAAAGCATTACTTAACAATTTATGCCTCTCAGTACAACACATTATATTTTGATATGTATGTATCGTATATTATATATATATATATATATATATATATATATATATATGTATGTATGTGTGTGTGTGTGTATATATACATTTTAAATTAAAGAATAATTTTATGCTTGTATTGAGAGAATGTAGAACATGAAAGTTTTACAAAAATGGTAGATGTGTCTAAAATGAAGCATAATTGTATTTATAATAACTATGAATGACTAGGTATACTAAAATAGGTAAAAATGTCCTTGTTTAGATTTTATGGCAATATTCTCTCACTATAGGCATCCATTCATAGAGAATGGGAAATTCCGGTTTAGATTCAATTAAGTTTTGTAGCTTCTTTTTATCAGTGTTTCTGCCAAGATTCCATATTTTGAGGCTATATATTGCCATCAAAACTACTTGTCTGATGAAACTATATAATTTCATCAGATAGGCAGATTTGATAGCTAAAATTTCCCTTCTCTGATCCCATGTGCTGATGGCTTAGGGAGTAGAGACTCCGACTGACACCAAATTGGTCGAGTTTCGATCCCGGCCAGAAGCAAGTGGATATGTCTAGCCACACTGATGAGCTGTGATACAGCGAAACAGGCTTGTATGTGGATGACCAATATATATAATTTCATCAGATAGGAAGTTTTGATAGCTATATATATATATATGCATGTATGTATGTATGAATATAAAATACTGCATATTGAGTGCCAGTGTTAGTAGTAGTCAATGTATTATAACAGAGCTATAATTTATATTAATGAAACACATTTTTTTTCCTCACTGGGAAAATCTGGTTTTGATACACAATCAGCAGCTGACAATTGCATTATGAATGAAACTCACATTTATACTATGGTGAGAGATAAATATATATATATATACATACACACACACACATATATATAAGAGTATGGTTGAAGAGCAATGGAAGTTCTTTAAGAAATGTTGGTTATTTCTTCATATTTCAGATTATTTTCCTGGTTTTTGAGAAAAGTTTAAATATAAACTGTCCAATATCTGAGTTTATTCAGTGTACATGAGACATTATCAAAGATTTTTTTTGTTATTTCAGTTTTGTTGTTTTTCAAATATCACTTTTTTATGTGTCATGTCAGTTTATAAAGTTTTGCGTCTCCACAATTTTTTGGTTCATATTGGTGTGCCATCTGTTTATTTCTTTATTTATGAAATATTTTCAGTATCTCTGATAAGTTTGATAATATTTTATTGATGTTGGGTTGTTTGTTCTTTATTCTTAATGCTTCTAACAGTCATTTTTTGCAGTACTCCTTCATATTTACAGTAATATTATGCTTGTATTTATTCAACATTTACTATTTTATTTAACATTATATTATTAGTATTATGTTTTATAGTAGTCATATATCTAGAGCTGTTTTTTTTTGGTGTGTGTGTGTGTATATATATATATATATATATATACACACACACATGAATGTTCAGTGTAGCACAGTGGATATTGACTCGAAACAAAAAAATCAGACAGCAGAGTTTGAATGCCAGTTAAATTTATTGAATTAACTCATGCACAAATATCCTTGAGAAAGGTATTAATCCATCTTTTCTCCCTCTAGCTATGGGTTAAATAACAGAGCCGATTGGATAGAAATGGCAACCTACTGTGGGAAAATCTTCTGCCCATTAGTCATGTTTTTTTCAAAACATGATCATCCAAGTGGGTATCACATATGGCACTGATGAGTGTATATATATACATACATGCACATAAAAATCTGTATGTGTGTATATATATATGTGTGTGCGCACAGGAAAACAAAAAAAGACAAAATATGTGTAACTATTTTGAATATATATATATATATATATATATATAAAAGAGAGAGATATGAATGCAGACTATTTACACACTTAAATTATAAATGCATAAAAGAGAGAGAGGTGTTGTAGGTGAGGAAGAAATGGTACAAGTAAAGCAAAATAGAATCTTTGATTAATTCTATAATAAAATGACTTACAAATTTATTATGATGAATTACTTATAACCAAAATTAATGTTTAATAGAAGTAGAATTCAAAATTTTACAGTTTATTCCTTAAAGTAAAAAATTGTTTTTGGACATCCTTATGTAAAAGGACTGCAGCCAAGCACTGACCAAAGAAAATATTTACTAAAGTCAACTTCTATGAGGGTCATTCAATAAATAAGATGAATTTTTTGGTATAAGGACTTCTACGAGGGTCATTCGATATTTATCGGGGGTACCTCGACACAAAACTAGCTAAGTACACTTGCAGACGCTTATAGTACAACTGTGTAAATTTTCAAGAAAATTGGTTCAGCCATTTTGGGGGTCTATAGGTAACACACACACATACATACACAGACAAAGTTTCATTTATAAATAAGTTTAGATAAGACAGAAGGAAACGTGTGTGGGAAAGTGACTGAAGTCGAGATGCCTGGTCATGATTGATTACATTGCAGATCCTTCTTCAGATTTTCATGGATGGGAACGTTATAATATAATAAAATTTAATATTCTATCTTCATATTTTAATGTACAATACTATATGAATAATATATCATGAACTGATATGGAAATATAATTTTCTTATATACATATAGCTCTCAGGCTTAACAGAGCATATGAAAAATTCTTGTCTCATCTTTCATGCATTTTGTTGTTTATTTACCAGAAGTCATTATCTTCTTTCTTTTATGTGCCATGTCCCTTCAGAATGTAAATGATCATGGCTCTCCTCATCTTCCTGTCTCTTGTAGCTCTAAATACCTTTTGTCTTGGTATTTGTCCTAAACCCTACTCTGTCATTGATTTGTTTAAGCCCATCAAATATGTCCCGTACTGTTTTCCCCTTTCTCACTTCCCTCTATCTGACATGTGAGTATCAGATTCTCCACTCCCTCCTTCCTCATCTCCCAGAGACTTCAGATGTTAAGTGTAAGTTTCTTTTTTGTTTCCATTCTCTCTAAAACCTAGCTGTTGCTACACATTTTAATCCATGGTATCCTCAGCATCATTCTGTAGATCCATGTTTCTGTTGCTTTGTCTTATCTTCATCTTTGATGAGATTGTCAAGAATTCACTGCCATATAAAAATACAGATATCACATAACATCATCTTTCTGTTATTAGTTTATTCAAAAAGTGTGGCTGGTTCTACATAAGTCATTACCACTATAATCAAATCCTATATTTGGGTAATATGGTGGTCCAATTCTAAAAATTCATCTGTTAGACATTTATAGACAGATCAGAATAACAGTTCACTATATATTTGTTTAAAATTTTCTATATCTATAAGGAAACAATGTTCAGTCTCAGAGATAAAGCATTGATAGCAATAAAGTGTGGACATAGGAATCAACACTGCACAGTGACTATCAGTTTCATGCCTTCAAACCAACAAAAATGGGTTTCTGTGTTCATACTATATACATGAGTATGTCGGTGTGTGTGTGTGTGTGTGTTGTATTTGGAGAACAATATTTATTTTACAGACATTTGGTTACAAACCAATGAAAATTAATTCTTAAGGATTCACAAAATATTTTTGTATATTTCGAGCCATTTTACTGATTTCAGGAGCAAATCAAAATATACATTTTAAATATCTGGTTGCTTTCAACTTTCAGTAGTCCTTGTCAAATAGTTTTTCTATTATGTTAGTTTTATTACTTTTCAATTATAATAGCGTCCCTCATTATAAGTGTGTGTATATATATATATATATATATATATATATATATATATATATATAGTCATCTGCAGACAGATCTGTTTCACTGTATCATAGCACATCAGTACGGTTAGACTCCGATTGCTTTTAACCCAGGATTGATATATGTATATGTATTTTATCGTGTTTCCCTCCTTTTTTGCTCTTCATTTTTGTCATTACTGTAATTTTTGTTTAATTCATTTTTCAAGAATTTTTGTCCTGATGAGATAAAATAAATTCCTTGTTTTTAAAATAGTATAACAATGTTGTGCTGTAAACATTTATATAATATCTTTGTATGTCATATCAGAAGAAACATTGTGTTTTCACATTAAAGTTGGCATCAGATTCTTGACAACCTCATCACAATTGAAATAAAAAACTGAAGTAACAGAAATATAGTTCTACAGAAGAATACTGAGAATACCATATATTGAATATATTTTTAGAAAAAAATAGAAACAAAATTGATACTTGTATTTTACATCAGAAAGTAAGAGCTGAAATTTTCTAGGAGACATAAATTGGAAAGAGGTCTTAAAAATTGTGAAGGTAAGAGGGACTGAGGAAAGCAGCAAATAAACTAAAAAGATTGTGTCAATGTCGATAAAATAGGGCTTTAGGAGAGATGGGAAAAAGACAGTCTTAAATAAGAGCTACAAAGAACTGGAAATTGTGTAGAGCCATCATTAACTGATGCCACATAGAAGATAATGTCTGAGCTAAATAACAGAAAAGTCTGACTCTTTTATGAAGGGAAAAACTCAAACACACACAATTATGCATGCCTGTATGTGTGTGTGTGTGTGTGTGTATATATATATATACATACATACATAGATTCTGATTGACTTATTTGTACTTCTATACAAATATCAAACTATACTACACAAAAATACTTTAACAGAAAAGTAGATAAAGCATTTTGGTTTTATATTTACAACTTCTTAATTATTCACATATTTTCAACTTATTTTTTCTTAAATTCTCTTCCAGTTTTGAAGTCAGATCTTTTATTATGTGGGTCAAAGTTTATTTCCACCAATATCAATAAAAACATATTGTAAGGCTTGAATCAAAACTATTTCTAAAGTATTAAAAAAATGTCAAAGATCATCAAAGAAAGACATTCTTCAAATGGTTCTGACAAATTTCTGGGAAAATTGCACCAACAAAAATTTATATGAACTCAATTCTCTCTCTGCCTCAACAGATCATTCAGTACTGCCTATAGCAATAAAGAAGCTTAAAAGTCCTTTGAAAGTTGCTTTTCATGACTTGTACATAAATATGAAATATTACTTATAAAATGGCAAGAAGAAGATAACTTATAATGCTTGAAAATCATTTCACACTTTATGCACCCAAAGAGTTTTTGGAAATTCATGACTTCATTTTCTTGACATGAATGTATAACATTTTATACCTCAATAAAATGAAACTAGTAAATATTTATCGCTACACATTATTATTATAATTATTATTATCTTTTAATTAAAATGCAATATTTAATTAGGATATTTTATGTTTACAAAACAAATTTGCACTTTAAGAAATGAGATTTTTTTTCTTTAACCATTTCATTTTTTTAAATGAGAACATGAATTTTTTATGAACAAAATTACCTGTAAAATTACCTGTAAAATTTCTTATTGACTGAATGGGCAATAAAAAAAGATCAAACATTTCTTTACATTAATTTAATCTTTTCACTACTTTTATCACAACTAATTTATTCTAAATCCTTCAAACTAAACTGCAATTCAAAATTAAAACATATCTGTGAATGAAACATCAACTATAATCTCAGAACAGACAACATTGATAGCAATTTGGTCATGAAAGCAATGCACAGTTGTTTTTACTTGATCTTCATTCTACCTTCATCAAAATATTCCTCAAAAATGTGTTGACTATTCTGCAACAATATTATCTCTGAGATTATTTCTTTTATTTGCTCTCTGTATTTTTGACAAGATGTTGAATATGCCTTCAAAAAGATAAACAAAGTAATAAGAAAAAGAAAAATTTGTCAGAAACAAAAGAAAGTGCTGAACGATTGTAAAATATCCCTCCTCCTAAATAGCAATGAGTGCTGGACAATTTCTCTGCATATGAATATGATACATGAGGCAAAAGATTGCTGATGATCTCATGGGCAGATGTGAGCAACAATGACATTTTAAGAAACATAAAAGTTCATTGTACTTATAATCAGTAAGTTAAACTTTCTAGGACATATACCGAGGAAGGAGGGCTTGAAGAATTTGACACTCAAAGGATGCATTGAAAGCAAAATGAGCAAAAGAAAACAGCAAGAAACCTATCTAACAAGCTTGTGTAAATCAATAATTGGAGGAATAATGATAAACATCTGAGATACAAAGGATTGGATGTTGTAGAGAGCCATAATCTCCTAAGTCCTGAATGGATTCTACAGAAGATGATGATACTTTTATTTTTCAAATTAAATTGCAAAGAATAAATAAATTTATTTGGTACAGAACATAAGATCAAGTCTCATTCAAAGTTCATTGAGATTTTCTACAATCTAAAAATAAAGAAGAGTGTACTGGGTTGCTATGTGATGTCAGTTCTTCAATATGGCAGTGAATGCTTGACAATATCACCAAAGATGAAGGAAAAACCTGAAGCAACTGAGATGTGGTTCGACAGAAGCATACTGGATATAAAGTGGGGGATCAATTCCATATTACAATCAATATATAAACTGACCCCACACTTTGGTCACAGCAATTTCTATACATTTATATTCCTGAGATCCAAAAGCACAAGGATTCATTCCAAAAGTTGAGTAAAGTATTAAGAAACAGGACAATTTTGCTAGAAATAAAGAAGAGGGTACTGGATTGCTATTTGATGTCGGTTCTTAAATATAGCAGTGAAAGCTGAACAATATCAACAAAGATGAAGGAAAAACTTGAAGCAACTGAAATGTGGCTCAACAGAAGGATGCTGTGTATATTATGGATCGAGCATGTGAGCAATAATGAGGTGTTTAGAAAGGATGGAAACAAAAAGGAAATTAATACTGAGCATCAGGAAGAGACAGCTGAAGTTCCAGGGACATGCAATGAGGAAAGAGGGCTTGGAGAACCTGATACTAACAGGCCAGATAGAGAGAAAAAAAAGGGGAAAGCAGCAGAGAACATATTTGAAGGACCTAATCAAATGGATGATGGAACGAGGGTTTCATGGTGTAACAGGCATGCTAAGGCATGCTAAGAGCCACCAGGGATAGGGAGACATGTAAAGCCATGATCGCCTACATCCTGAAAGGACAGGGCACATAGAAGAAGAAGAATTTAAAGAGAAGATCATCCAAAAGATGTGATAAAAAAAGGAAACTAAACAGTAGCAATAATACAAGCACAAACTATACAAAATAAAAAGGGTAGTACACTACAGAATTTCAATTGACACTGAGTATAATTACCAGGAATTAATCATTTATGGTAAACAGTGCAAATATTAGTACAATGAGAGACAAACTCGGCGGCTCGACTTCAGCCACTTCCTCACCATGTGATGTGGCTTCCCTCTGTCTGTTCTATAAATATTGTCATGGTTTCTGCTCCAATGAACTTAAGTCACTGGTGCCCTTGCAACAGGTGTTTACTTGTGTAACCAGACTGGCATCTGGGTCACACCCATTCACAGTTAGATCAGCCAAATGCAGACAACAATTCTACACCTGCAGCTTTTTTTCTGGCACTTCCCGCCTGTGGAACTCACTTCCATATTCTTGCATTCCTGACAGCTGCAACCTCCAGTAATTTAAATGCAATGTCAATACCCATCTCTTAACTGTCTGACTCTAGTTCTTTCTACACCGCCCTGTATATCCTTTCCTTTCTCTTACCTCCGCAACTGTCATCACACCTGTATTCCTATCCTTCTCTTGGTCCTTTCTAACTATTTCGTTTTTCTCTTTACTCTCCTCCAACCTAATCTTTTCACTCTTATGTAGCCCCCTGCACATCAGTGGCGTTACCACCTTGCTCAGGGTGATACGATAAAAAAAAAAAGTGGATATCAGCTCGGAATAAGAAATCGGGGAGCCAAGTTTAAATTCCAGTTGAATTCATTGCATTTACTTACACACAAACACCCTTGGAAAAGGTATTAATCCATCTCTTTCCTCTAGTTATAGGTTAAATAACAGGACAGATTGGGTTCTATAGCCTTGGCTAGCAGCCAGTCTACTGCAGAAAGTAATAGCAACCTACTGTGGGATAATCTTCTGCCTAGTCAGTCATGTCACTTCTGAGACGTGATCGCCCAAGCATGTATCACGTATGGCACTTAATTGACTGATTGATGAAATGTCAACAACTTGATTATGTCATTATTTTCTCTATTGAGCTATTCATTTTAGTTGTTACTACTATTGCAGATCTTTAAATGATGTGGTTATTATTATTTGGCACAATTAAGATTCTGTAGCCTCAGCCTACAATGTTTGAAAAAGGATTGAAATGACCAAGTTTCACTTGGAGCCATTTTTAATTATTAATCTGAGAAAATTGTTGCAGATTTGATGATATCCACCTTGAAAACTCAATCTGACAGGAGCCTCATCATCAACACTGTGATCAAACCATTACAGACATCCCCACTAATACTGAATTGAGGAATCTTCTTGGATTTTCTTTCTTTCTTTTCACTAAAATTCATTGCACCAGGAAGCAATTAGGGAAAATGACAAACATACTCAATGATTATTTTAAAGTTACAATGTTATAAATAAGCAGTAAATTAATGAAGCCATCCATTTGGTGGAAACCAATTGTTCTGTGATCTTTTGTTCTATTGTTGACTAGATGTCAGTGAGAGCAGAGAAGTCCTCTTAAGTAACAAGAAGGTTTTGTACATATCAAAGGGAAGTAACTCTTATACAATAGACTTATCCTCAAGTTAATCTTCTTCATCTGAGTTGGAGAAGGTCTATTGAATCTTTTGGGTCTTGAATGCAAAATAACAAAACCTGAGTTTATTGTTATGCATATGTGGCTATTCTTCACGAAACAAATAGACAGTAATGACATTGAGTGCAGGATTGTTGTTTCTTTTATAATGTGGCTTTTATGTGATCAGAGTAGATGAAAGCAAACTAACTCAGAGGCATGAGTGCATTCCTGCTTGCTGAAAATATTGATGAATTTTTATATTTAAGCTCTTCATTTTAAATAAAGGGTAGATTTTTCCAAGCGACATTTTTATTTCTTTTCATAAATATATTTCATAAAAGACAGTGAATGCATTTGTTTGTTTAAACATGAACAGGCTACAATCCTGACAGTACTTTCAATAAACTGTCAACAGATATCCATGTCATGCAATCAGGTGTTCTATTAATGAAAAATAACATTATATTCATTAACTGTTGTTCCTTTATAATAATCCAAGAAAAGTATTGATCAAATTATATTGAAAATTCAGTGCACTTCCTCACCTAATGTGAAGAAAGCATATGGAAACATTTTTCATTTTATTCTTATAGCTTTCAACTTTAAATGAAATTCTCATAATGTAATCATATAGATATATTTACTAAACTTAGTACAGTTTTATTGTTTCTTACTATTCCCTTTTAATTAAAAAAAAGAAGATCATTATAAAAGGTTTTTTTTTTTTATCTGGATCTTCTTTTTTTTTAATTAAAGAGGAATGTAAGCATTGAGTTACTAGAAAAAGAAAGGAATCAATAAAAAACTTAAGATTTATAATAGCTTTACTTAATTTTGGAAAGATAGGGTGATATGCCAGTCACACTTGAAATTTCAAAAAGATAGATTTTGTGTTTGCTGTTTTTGTAAGTAGGACTTTGTTAGGAGAGGAGTGCAACTCGTTTGAATTTCAGTTTCCATTTCTACCCATGAGTGAAAAGAAAAAAAGCTAAAGCTTTGATTGCCCATATACACATTGATAATAGGAGCAAATTATTTCTTCACTATCATTTTCTTTGTTGTTGTTATCAAAATGTTTAAACTGTTTTATCCTTCAGTCAATCTGAAAATTTAAACTGAAACCCTTTCTTAAATTCATGGGGGTAGATTGTTCTCATTCTTCTATCTAAGTATAGGGGTATCTTGTCTTGTTTGTTATAGCCTAGTCGATTAAAGTATTGGTTTGGGAACTTGGTGATATAATATTTAGAAATTCAATCCCTGGGTCTTTTGGTTCTGGGTATGACAAACAACATCCAGCAGCAAGACCTCTAATCAGGAGATTGGAGGTTTAGATGACTGTGGAACCACCTCTGAATTGCTGCTGTTCCCAGATCCACCCTGATCTTAAGTGGTAACACCTGTTAGGGTCCCAGCTATGGGCAAATAGTTAACCCCTAAACTGTGATCATTTAATAAAAGAAGAAAAAGTGGGGCTTGGTAGGAGTTTTTAGCTTGGGATAGCAACTTATCTAAGAGAAGGAAATCTCTGATATAAAAACTTCTACACCTCCTCTGTGTAGAATAGGGTAGGCTGAACTCTTTAACCTTGGTAGGCAATCTGCCTAGAAATGATATCTCAATAAAAATTCTGAGTTTCCAGTTTCCTAAACTAGTTGATGTTTCTAAGGGCATAGAGATCTAAAATTCACTCCAATATTTCATGAAAGAACCGTCTTACTCATGCTAGCATGGAAACGGATGTTAAATGATGATAATGGTGGTCAGGTAGTGCAAATTTAGATTCAGTAGAAACAGGTTTAATAATAACTGAGTAGTATTAAGTAAGGTAGTAAATATCCATGTTGTACAAGAACACTACCTATGTAGATCAAACAAAGGGCTCAGTTTGAAATTGCCTTTAGCTTATCAGGATTGCCGAACATCTGAGGAAGGCCAGAGATTCCAACAGCCGAAAAAGTAAAAATGAGGACATTAGTCTAAATGTAATCAGTGTAAATAGTTATGGATATGCAATAAACTCATCTTTGATGCTTTGACGTTCTTGCACACTTGTAGGACACAACTCTCTATGTGCCGATAAATCTACTGAAGCAAAATGTTCTTGTCAAGTTTTAAACCTTACTTCATCATTTTCTGCTTTTGTTTGACATATTTGATATCTAACATGTCTAGAATGTATGGCCTAATCAGTCAGTTAAGTGCCATACATGATACGCACATGAGCAATCATGTCCTGAAAGAGACATAACTGATTGGGCAGAAGAATTTTCCCATAGTAGGTTGCCATTTTTTTTCATAATCGTATCACCCCAAACAAGGCATTATACTGCCACTGTTGTGCAGGAGGTTATATAGGAAGAAAGTTAAGAGAAGGAATGACAGAATACAGGGGGTGTCAGGAAGTGGGTAGGAGAGGGAGGAGAATACTGTAGAAATGAGATGACAGCATGGGAGAGAGAATGCAAGTTAGTCAGATAGAAGATGACTATTGACTTTACATTTAAATTCTTGGAGATTGTAGCTGTTGGGGAAGCAAGTAGAAAGGAATTCCACTGGCAGGAAGCATGACAAAAGAAGCTACTAGAGTAGAATTTGCATTTCCATCTTATTGGTTCCACAGTAAAAGAATGGGACCTAGTTGCTAATCTTGTGATTTGAGTAAATTTGTATATAGAGAGCAACAGTGAGCTAAGCCAGGAAAGTACTTGTAGAAGAGACACTGGGAAGCCATATTGTGACGGTGAGAAAGTGACTGTATCCGAGCTGCCAAGTCGGGATCGATCACATTGCAGATTCTCCGTTTAATTTTGTCAAGGACCCCTAGGTGGATAGCAGGAGCACTCGACCAGATATGGCAGCAGACTTGTTACTAGCCAAGGCTGACCTGTTATTTAACCCATAACTGGAGGGAAGAGATGGATTAATACATTTTCCAAGGATATTTGTGCATAAGTGAATGTAATGAATTTAGCTGAAATTTGAACTCAGCTCTCTAATTTCTCATTCCAAGCTGAAATCCACTGCACCACAAAGCACATCCTGATACAACCAATAATTAGCGCCTAATCATACCAAGTACACATGCACATTACTGGTGGATGGATATTTGCCTAACAGGAAAATGCATCCCTGGATAATAGCATACCTCAGGTAATTTTTTCAAGTTTCAGTTCACTTTAGCAGTGCATATCAAAAACATCTATTAGCTTCTGGATTTTATAGATTATTTTTATTTGGAACCCATAACTAAGTTTAAAAAATCACACACTCGTGGAAAAATATTTGTTTACAGCTACCACTATCTTAAGGAAAATGCAGATGAAATAAAAACATACTGATGTGCAGAGCAATCTTGCAAGGGAAGATAAAACTGCAAATAAGAAAATCATGGTGCTATTAAATAAATATACTCCTGAAATCAAGATACATTTCTTAAAAGGGATAGATAACAACATTCATAATTTATAAAACTACAATAATTTTCAATTTTTGATTTTTTTTTAACAGTGTTAATCTGTCATTGCATTTATAAGAAAAACTAGCAGTATAGCCCGGTGTTGCTCAGGTGTAATGAAAGCTTTAAAACTAATATATGGCCCTGGAGCTCAGACTCTTTGGACGTTGGCACGAAAGACTAAAAAGCAATAGTTGTTTCCAGTTAAAGCGAAACCATAGACTGAAAGAAAAATGAATGGATGTAAGTCAAATTTTGATTTCCTGGTATCGATATCAAATAAGTTTTTTTCGTTGTAAACTGAATTTTGAAGGCTAAATAAGTCCTCTGAGTAAATGGTATCATGGCTGAGACTAAGAACTACAATTATACCTACTTAAAGCCAAACCTGAAGCAAAAAATAAAATAAAAGGTCTGAAAAAATACAGACATACAGGCAGATAAACAAACACACTCACAAACATCTTGCCTTTTATATATATATATATATATATATATATATATATATATTGATTTTCTGCACTATTGTAAGAACTGCAACCTTGAAACTTCTGAATATCGTTTCTTATGTCTTTGTCTATGGGTGTATCAAATAACCCGATTTTTTTCAATTATTGATTTTCAATATTTATCAGGGATACCTTGACACAAAACCTAGCTAAGAACATGTGCAGATGCTTATAGTACAACTGTGTAAATTTTCAAGAAAATCGATCCAGCCGTTTCGAAGTCTATAGATAATGAACACACACATACACACACAGACAAAGTTCCATTTATAAATAAGTTTAGATAAACTTTTATTTTATTCCTGTTTTAAAAATTTGTGATTACTATCTAAGCTTTTTCCACTGTGAAGTGTTCTGACAGAGGATGGAAAGTGCAACATGGAGATCCAAAGATGCATTGGCATGGCCAAGGACACATTTCAGAAGCTAACCAGAGTAGTGAGAGACAGGAAAATCTCATTGGAAAAGAAAAGAATGCTGGATTACTATGTGATATCTGTCCTTCTATATGAGGAAGTAGAAATGTAGTTTTACAGAAGGATGTTGAGGATACTATAGACTGAGCACTTGAGCAATGATGAGGTAAGTTTTAATCATTCTAGTAGGAAATGCCTCCTAGAGACTAAACAAAAAGACAGAAAAGGTACCTCGAAACAAAGAAAAGTGGATTAAACTGCTTTGTAAAATCTATTCTCTTATGTGGCAGTGAATACTGGACAATACTTGTAAAAAAAAAAAAAAAAAACTTGAAACACCAGAGATAAATCTATCAACTAATACAATTAACAAAATGTGGGCAATAAAGTTTTAAGGAAATTAGGAATTACAAGGAAAGAAAAGGTATACTAACAATCAGAATGAGTTGAAATTTCTGAAACACAAGGAGAAAAGAGTGCCTGTAGAAGCTAACAATCAGACATATATATTGAATGCAAGAGAATAAAGTGTCACTGTTATTAATCAACTTAACAAATTTGAGTGAATTGGAAAGGATGTAAACTAGAAGAAAACTCATGCTTAACATCAGGAAAAGACAGATGAGATTCCTGAAACATGTAATGAGAAAGGATGGGTTGGAGAATTTAATACTCCAAGGACAGATAGAAAAAAGACAAAGGAAAGCAGTGTGAGACATACTTGATAAGCCCCAGCAAATGGATGGCAGGGCAGGGTTTGTGAGAGATACCAAAAAGGAAAATATTGAGAGTGACAAGAGACAGAGCCAAGTGGAAGTCCATGATCATCTATGTCCCGAAGGGAAACGACACAGGAATAAGAAGAATGGTAATTACTTTTAAAGGCTTCATGAAATTAATTGAGGTACACAATTGTTTAGAGACCCAAATGTCCTAGTACACAACTGTCACAGAATCTACATTATTAAACTTCACCTAATACAAGTGTTGATAGTCACTGAAGTTAGTGGGTGTGTGATATGAATGAAAAAGAACATGGCAGAAAGTAAAGGTTAGGATAAGGAGAGTATATAACAACTGAGCCTTTACTTGAAGTGGTTAACATTATAGGAGTTCAGGAAAGCACTCATGTCTGTTCTACAAAGAGTGAGTGAGTGAGTTTTGCTTAATGGCATATCAACCACTGGTTGATATGCCATTATTTTGAATAATAAAGAAAATAAAAACCCAAAGGTAAGTTTTAATCATTCCAGTAGACTCCTAGAGACTAGGCAAAAAGATAGAAAAAGGTACCTCGAAACAAAGAAAAGTGGATTAAACTGCTTTGTAAAATGTGTTCTCTTATGTGGCAGTGAATACTGGACAATTTCTTCATGGGCAAAGAAAAAGCTTGAAACACCAGAGATAAAACTATCAACTAATACTGAGAATACAATGAACAAAACATGAGCAATAAAGAAGTTTTAAGAAAACTAGGAATTAAATGAAAGGTATACTAACAATCAGAATGAGTTGAAATTTTTGAAACACAAAGAGAAAAGAATGTCTGTAGACGCTAACACCCAAATATATATATATTAGAGGCAAGAGAATAAGGTGTAACAGTTATTAAAGAAGTTAACAAATTTGAGTGAATTGATGGCAGAAATGTCACAAGGAGGAATGGTAAAGAGTCAAAAGTTACTAAAAGTAAAAAAAGACACGAAGGTGTGGAAAGCCAGGATTGTCAACATGATGAAGAAACACAGAATATTTAAGTAGATAACTGAATAATCAAAAGTTACTTTGAGCAATAAAAGACAAGAACTTTTGAAGAGATATGGCATATAAAAGAAGATTATATAAAAGTCATTATCATTTTTGCTTCTTTGTCAGTTCAGTCTGTAATGCTAAACCTAGCATAAAACTAAAATTAAATTATCTTTGTACTGATTTGAACCTCCAACCTGGAGCTATGCAGGTAAGCAATATAACAATATGTCACTATAATGCTACAAAAAATATTTGTGTAAATTAAGGAATACAATTTTTTTTTTAAATTTTAAATGTTTGTAATTATTTCTAAATTCAAAATATTTTTTTTTCAAATAATAATGCTGGTTTAAATAATTTAAACTAATAAAAAAATAAATTTAACATGGTTTGAATTTTTATTACATTTTAATTTCCAAAGACGACAATGCGAACAAGAATGTTTTTCAAATAAACTTAAATTATTCCTGTTCCAATCAAAAATAAAAAACATGTATTTCTAAAATTCAGGAAAAAATTAAATTTGTATCTTTTGAATAATTTTTTTTACACTCTTTAAAAAAAGCAATATCTGTCATTCATTTCAACTATTTAAAAATCATCTGGAAGAAATTTAAATATGTGAAATTTTGTTGGTGGGTGATAATTAGTTGTGTAATAATAACAATACTTGGTGTCAAAAATTCAGTGAGAAATTAGCAGTCATATTGGTAATATAATGCACATGAAATTAGTATTTTGCTTGCAACAAATTAGTCTTACTTGAATTCCAATAAAATATTAAAAACAGTAATAAATAATCTAATTATGTTATTTTACAATCATATTGTCTTATTTTTATTCTATGTTTTATTTTGGATATAAATGTAAATTTGTATGAAGTACAGGATATAGCAATGTTAAGTAAAAGTGCTTTTATATTCAGGAAAATTAGTAAGACTTAAAATGGTGCTGAAAATAAAAGGAACAAAATTACCATCAATTGGTATTTATTACACCATTTGTTGAGTTTGTTTTGTTGTAATCTGATGCTGCTTCTTCTGTGTGCTGAGCCCGATTAGAATGTGGTTTACTGTCTTTTGTGGATTTAAGTAATGTTTGGCTTACCATTTACTCAAGCTTGTTAAGTAGGTCATTCACTGTTTTCCTCCATCCCTCATGATTTCTTCTAATAGACCCTGTGAGCATCAAATTCTCAAAGATTTTTTCTTCATTATGTTCCCGAGAAACTTCAATAATATTTTTCAGATTCTATGTATGTGTTCTTTTTGTGGTATTCTCAGCATCCTTCTGTAGAACTACATTTCTTTTACTTCAAATCTCTTCTGCATCTGTGAATAGATTGTCCAGTACTCACTGCCTTATATGAGAACTGATATGACACAAGAGTTCAGCACTCATAATCCCATTCACTCAAACTATAAATAAGACGAAATAGATATAAATTATTCCATCTGTACATAAAGCCTATAGATAATAAATGTTTATGATTCAGTATCTGTTATAAAATGTTTAAAACTTTAACTTAGTCTTTAATACTAAAGCCTCAGTATATCCTTATATAATACTAATTGTTTACAAATTCACTTGCCTTATCCTTGAAAATAATTATAAAAAAGTTTTATAGAGGATATACAACCTCAACCCATTCTCTAAGTCTTAATATGTTTGACAAAAATGCAATATATCTACACATGATACAGAAACACAAAATATATAATGACAGACTCTTGTTGATAACACAATCATAAAACAGATTGTAAAATGTATAGCAGATTTTAGAAGCTTTTCATGATGTTAAAACAAAGGAAATAATTTGCAATATCAATTATAATTTTAGAGCATAGAATCTAAAATGTATTTAAATTCTCAGAACTCATATGATTCGATATTCACATGACACCAGAGATATTTAAATTAAAAAGTAATTCTCTTTCACATGACATCAATTACATTCAAAAATTAAAAATAACTAATGCGTCATATTTAAAACTGAGGTACAAAAGTATTTCAGGATTTTGACAAAATAGACTGATTCTTGACAACCACTGAAATCAAACAAAAAGATAAAATGTTCTTTCATACTTTCAATTCTGGTGCATGAAAATCAATCCATCAATGAGAAAAAATATTTTAAATGAGAACTGTCTCTACTTGATTCTGTTTAACAAACATTTTAAAATGAGCATTTGCAACCTACATATACAAAATGTTAGGAAAGAATCCCTCCCCCTCTTTGTCATCAAAAGAGTAATAACAGTGGATTTGATAAACTTATTTTCCTGAAAAAATGGTTTAATAGAAAGTTTCAATAAATTTCAACCTGTGGTAGTAGTGGCTACCTAGTCAATGACTGTTGAATAGTTCCTTTAAAGCAAACATCTAATATTGCCATTATGTGGCACTACATATAATTTCTTTTTCTATTGCTTCACTTCAACATTTTAATTGTGACAGAGCATTTATAAATAAAGCCCAAAAACATTTTGATCATATTCCTTAAAAAGTGTCCAAGGTTTTTCATCAGTTAAAAAACTTATGGAAATACAGTTAAGACCATCAGAAATTGTTACTACAGAAGAATTAAGTTAAATGTATTAAACATAAATAAACACCAATGAATAGAATGAGAGTTGAAAGTCACAAAAGAGAGCCATTCTCATTTCTTGACTAAAAGAAGCCCAAGAAACACACTGAAAGTCCCTCAAGTAATTGTCAACATAATTAGGAAATAGTAAGAAGAAACAGAATAAATCATTAGAGTTTAATGGTGCAAAACTCTAAGAAAGAGAAAGTTGGAATAACTTGACACCTTCCCCAAATAATACCCATTAGATGAAGAAAATAAAAAAGCCAAAGAATAGAGAATGAAGCCATATCATAGAGAGAGAAGGAGAAACAGAGCCAACGGACGGAGAAGGAGAAACAGGGCCAACGGACGGAGAAGGAGAAACAGGGCCAACGGACGGAGAAGGAGAAACAGGGCCAACGGACGGAGAAGGAGAAACAGGGCCAACGGACGGAGAAGGAGAAACAGGGCCAACGGACGGAGAAGGAGAAACAGGGCCAACGGACGGAGAAGGAGAAACAGGGCCAACGGACGGAGAAGGAGAAACAGGGCCAACGGACGGAGAAGGAGAAACAGGGCCAACGGACGGAGAAGGAGAAACAGGGCCAACGGACGGAGAAGGAGAAACAGGGCCAACGGACGGAGAAGGAGCAGGAAAGCAGGCCAACGGACGGAGAAGGAGAAACAGGGCCAACGGACGGAGAAGGAGAAACAGGGCCAACGGACGGAGAAGGAGAAACAGGGCCAACGGACGGAGAAGGAGAAACAGCCAACGGACGGAGAAGGAGAAACAGGGCCAACGGACGGAGAAGGAGAAACAGGGCCAACGGACGGAGAAGGAGAAACAGGGCCAACGGACGGAGAAGGAGAAACAGGGCCAACGGACGGAGAAGGAGAAACAGGGCCAACGGACGGAGAAGGAGAAACAGGGCCAACGGACGGAGAAGGAGAAACAGGGCCAACGGACGGAGAAGGAGAAACAGAGCCAACGGACGGAGAAGGAGAAACAGAGCCAACGGACGGAGAAGGAGAAACAGGGCCAACGGACGGAGAAGGAGAAACAGAGCCAACGGACGGAGAAGGAGAAACAGGGCCAACGGACGGAGAAGGAGAAACAGGGCCAACGGACGGAGAAGGAGAAACAGGGCCAACGGACGGAGAAGGAGAAACAGAGCCAACGGACGGAGAAGGAGAAACAGGGTCAACGGACGGAGAAGGAGAAACAGGGCCAACGGACGGAGAAGGAGAAACAGGCCAACGGACGGAGAAGGAGAAACAGGGCCAACGGACGGAGAAGGAGAAACAGGGCCAACGGACGGAGAAGGAGAAACAGGGCCAACGGACGGAGAAGGAGAAACAGGGCCAACGGACGGAGAAGGAGAAACAGGGCCAACGGACGGAGAAGGAGAAAACAGAGCCAACGGACGGAGAAGGAGAAACAGGGCCAACGGACGGAGAAGGAGAAACAGGGCCAACGACGGAGAAGGAGAAACAGGGCCAACGGACGGAGAAGGAGAAACAGGGCCAACGGACGGAGAAGGAGAAATGAGCCAACGGACGGAGAAGGAGAAACAGGGCCAACGGACGGAGAAGGAGAAACAGGGCCAACGGACGGAGAAGGAGAAACAGGGCCAACGACGGAGAAGGAGAAACAGAGCCAACGGACGGAGAAGGAGAAACAAATAACGACGGAGAAGGAGAAACAGGGCCAACGGACGGAGAAGGAGAAACAGGGCCAACGGACGGAGAAGGAGAAACAGGCCAACGGACGGAGAAGGAGAAACAGAGCCAACGGACGGAGAAGGAGAAACAGGGCCAACGGACGGAGAAGGAGAAACAGAGCCAACGGACGGAGAAGGAGAAACAGAGCCAACGGACGGAGAAGGAGAAACAGGGCCAACGGACGGAGAAGGAGAAACAGGGCCAACGGACGGAGAAGGAGAAACAGGGCCAACGGACGGAGAAGGAGAAACAGGGCCAACGGACGGAGAAGGAGAAACAGGGCCAACGGACGAAGGAGAAAGAAATAAACGGACGGAGAAGGAGAAACAGGGCCAACGGACGGAGAAGGAGAAACAGAGCCAACGGGCGGAGAAGGAGAAACAGGGCCAACGGACGGAGAAGGAGAAACAGAGCCAACGGACGGAGAAGGAGAAAAACAGAGCCAACGGACGGAGAAGGAGAAACAGGGCCAACGGACGGAGAAGGAGAAACAGGGCCAACGGACGGAGAAGGAGAAACAGGGCCAACGGACGGAGAAGGAGAAACAGGGCCAACGGACGGAGAAGGAGAAACAGGGCCAACGGACGGAGAAGGAGAAACAGAGCCAACGGACGGAGAAGGAGAAACAGGGCCAACGGACGGAGGAGAAGGATAAACAGGGCCAACGGACGGAGAAGGAGAAACAGGGCCAACGGACGGAGAAGGAGAAACAGAGCCAACGGACGGAGAAGGAGAAACAGAGCCAACGGACGGAGAAGGAGAAACAGGCCAACGGACGGAGAAGGAGAAACAGAGCCAACGGACGGAGAAGGAGAAAACAGGGTCAACGGATGGAGAAGGAGCAACAAAGCCAACAGATGGAGAAGGAGAAACAAAGCCAATGGACGAAGGAAGAGAAAGGAGCCAACAAAAAGAGAAAGAGAAATATGTCAAAGAAAAAGAAAAATAACTTCTAATCATTTCCTTCATTATTTCTGTGCTCTTATTTAAATTGTATTTTTTTGTTTCAGAAAAATATCTGTGCCTTTTAAATAAGCACCACTAATTACTTTGCCAAATTTTTCTTAAAAATTAAGTTTTTTGCTTTACATCTAAGACTAGGAAATATAGGAAAAGCCATTTTTGAAAATGTTAAAAAAAAGTTGCTGTTTCTTTAATTGTAATCAAAATATTTGTGGGGAATGAAATGTATTCAAACAATGACAAAGAGCACCTATTACTTGAGAAATTTTTCTCTAATTAGAAACATTTTATAAGTAAGAATTGAACATAACAATAATTTAATTTTTTTTGAGGGTGTATTTTTAAGGAGAAATAAATATTTTTAATCATTTCACAAAGAATACAGTTTAAACCTTGATACTTTCCTAATGATGCCCTGGAGCTTTTTAAAATTGGAAATCAATTATTTTTTTGTCCATGTAGATTTTCTTTTTTAACCTAAGGTAAATTTGCAAAATTTAAATTCTCTTTCATGCTTATAAAGAAGAACTCAGCTGGAAACTCTAACCTTTTCAAAAGGTTGCAGATAATTAGCAGCACTCAAACTTATGAATATTTGAGGGTGGGCTTTTAAAGCAAATTACTAACCAATTAAATGTGAATAAAACAACATCTGACACACTACTAAAAACTTTAATAACGTATTTAGAAAGTTTGAAGTATTATCTGACTAGATTTATAAACACATAAAAATGTTTTCTTTTTATATTATCTAAAAACAAAGTTTCATACTACATTAGATTTTTAACTGACTAAGTGAAAAAGTAATTTCCAGTTTATTTTTATAAGTAAATTCAGTGAACTGAATTATATTGAAAAATTCAAGCTTTAGAAATGAGATTTCACAGGGACATTTTAGGGATATCTTATGTAGACTACATTTCAAATGATACAGTGCAAGACTATCAAGCAAGAAACCAGCCAATTAGATCTTACAACAAAGATAAAAAAGACAGGGTTGACAGTCATCAGGTGGACTGGATGTTGGTTTTGTTTAACAACATATCAACCTCTATGGGTTGTTTAATGCTGAAATCTAAATATTTGAACACATTTTTATGGCTTCAACCAAATATATTTTGAGCATAATTGTATGTCTTCAACTACAGATAAAAAAGTGTTGTTGGTCATTTTTACTATAAATAAGTATTATTGGAACATTTTTATTATATAAAAATCTATTGATAATATTTTTTATACTGCTTTGTTTTTCTGTTTTTTTTTTGTGAGGTGGTATTATTTATCCATAGCTAGGGCTCCAACAGGTGCTGCCATCCCAGGTCATAGGAGACCTGGGAACAACAACAATTAAGAGGTGGTTCCAGCCTCCTTAAAACCTCCAATTTCCCAATCAGAGGCCTTACTGCCAAATGTAGTTTATCGTCATACAGGTGAACTGGAAGATTTTTTTTTTTTTTATAAGCGTTTCACCCCGAGCAAGGCCTGTCACTGCCACTACTGCGCAGGGGGCTACATAGAGTGGAGAAAGGATGATTAAATATAGGAAATGTCAGAGGGTGGGTGATAGGCGGGTAGGGATACTGAGAATGGTTAAATATAGGAAATGTCAGAGGGTGGGTGATAGGTGGGTAAGGATACCAAGAATGAGGGTTTGGTAGATGAGAGTGTTCTGAGAATAATTGGGAGTTAGTGTGATAGGAGGTGTCTATTGAACCTACATTTAAACACCTGGAGATTGTAGCTGTCGGGAAAGCAGACTTGTGGAAGGGAGTTCCACAGGCGGGAAGATTGTTCACAAATACTCAGTCATATGGTGGAAATCTGCTCAGCTGTGCATTGGTTCCACAAGCACACACAGTCATGAAAAGTAATGATGATAATGAGGTTTATATATAATACAACTATTGAAATGTTTACTGCTATGTTCATGATGTCTTATTCCATGTATTTAAGGGAAAATTATTTTTGTTACATTTGTTTAAGAATGCATTTAATGACAACTCACAATTAACAAATCAGGAACAATTCTTTAAATCCTACTGAGCTAAGCTCATACTGCAAAAGAATCATCTCTGCTGGATAAGTCTTGTAGTGAGGATGGAACACAATAGTTTTCCAAAGATTCTCCCGTTTGAAAAACTGGTATCTGGCTGATAGAACAGAGTAACATTATAAAAAAATAAGAATCCTTTTAAAAGACACATATCTTGAGGCCAGAGAAATAGGTCTTCCAGGCAGTCTTCCTATTTGAAGCAAACTGCAGAACAAACAGCAAAAAAAAAAAAAAAAAAAAAAAAAGAGATAATGCTAAAAAACAAACTCCTCTTTGTTATCAAACCTTTTCTTGCAGTTAAGATGTAAAAACTGCCTAACCCATGTCGGATTAAATGACCATTGAAAGAACTGAAACAGTCAGGAAAAACTCTGACTTCTTAAATTATAAGATTAAAACAAGGCAATATCTTTCTCTCCAACTCTTCTTTATATGCTGTGTCCCCTTAGAACATAAGTGATCATGGATCCTCTCAACTTCCTGTCTTTTGTAGCTCATAATTTTTGTCATTCTATTGTTTCTCATAAACCATAATCTGCTATTCATTTACACAAGCTCCTTAAGTATATTATGCATTGTTCTCCTCTGTCTCTCTTGCCTTCTATCTGCCTTGTGAGTATTCGATTTTCCAAGCCATATTTCCTTATGTGCTCTAGAAATTTCAACTTCTCTTCCTGAGACTTAGATTCTCTCACACTCTCTCTCTTTATATATATATATATATATATATATATATAAGAAAAATTAAGACAGATGCGTTATTTCATGGTAATTCAGAAGTATAGGCCTATTTCAGGCGAGCTATCTTCAGCTTCCGTCTTTATTCAACGAAGGATTCTACATGTAGAATCCTTCGTTGAATAAAGATGTATTCATCGGTATTCGTCTTTATTCATCGAATAAAGACGTATTCTTCGTTGTATAAAGAAGTATAGGCCTGAAACAGGCCTATACTTCCGAATTACCATGAAATAACACGTCTGTCTTAATTTTTCTTATATTTGCTCTATATGTATTTGTATGCATATATGTTTAGAGCTCTCTTAGAGAGTTATCCTACCATTATATGTAAAGGATACTCCTTTGGATTCTTCTATGCCCACAAGGCATGCTGATATATATAATATATATATATATATATATATATATATATATATATATATATATACATGTATGTCTGAAAAGTGCTTACATATAGGAAGATATATTTACAAACATGAACTGAAAATTAGAAAAAAATATTAGAAATATTGAAAAAAGAAATACACACATTTCTGTATATGTACATACTGGTGCGGACAAATTAATGGAAACACTTTGAAATTTCAAACAAACTTTTTTAGTTTGGGTAGCACTGCCTTTGATAGGAATTACAGCTTGAATTCTGCATGGGTTCAGGTTGTACAAAGTTTGAATTGTTTTCAGAAGAATTTATATCCACTCTTCAGCTACAACAGCCTCAAATTCTCTTCACTTATGATGGTGGCAGATATCAACTCCTCACCTGTTTTTTTTTTCAAAAATTAACCATAAATGTTCAATGATGTTGAGATCTGGGGACTGTGGTGACCAGATAAGATGTTCTACTTCACTAGTATGTTTCTAGTGTCATTCAGCTACAAATTTAGCAGTATGAACGAGTGCATCATCCTGAAAGTTGGTATTTTCCTCTGGAAACAGTTCTAGAATAATAGGATAAATTTGATTACTTAATATTCTTAAATAGTTCTGACTGTTGATTTTAATAGATTTGTTTAAATAATATCTGAAAAAAAAAATTAGCAAATAAAATGAAGTACTACTACTATTAAATGAACAAACATAAAAATAGACAAGCTTTTGACAGTTTAATAAAATTTTCCAAATTATGCTATTATGGTACTAGGTGTTTCCATTGTTTTGTTTGTCCACCCCATGTATATGCAAAAGTTAAAAAGAGGCAAGGATATACTAAGCAAAGAATTCTTAATTACTTATTCTCAGTTATTGATGTTCATGTTCATAAAAATTGAGATATCAAATGATAATTTTTTTCAAAACAGGGAGACACTTACATTCTATCTAGTTTATAAGAGGTAAATTTCTCTCATCTAATCTAGATGACCTTGTGCGAGATTCAGTCAGTTAAGTGCCATACATGATACGCGCTTTGGGCAATCATGTCTCAAAAGAGACATGACTGACTGGGTAGTAGGTTGCCATCGCTTTCTGTGGTAGACTGGTTGCCAGCCAAGGCTATAGAACCCAATCTGTCCTGTTATTTAACCCATAGCTGGAGGGAAGAGATGAATTGATACCTTTCCCAAGGATATTTGTGTATAAGTGAATGCAATGAATTCAACTGGAATTTGAACTTGGCTCCCCAATTTCTTATCCACTGCACTGCAAAAAGAAGGTTTGAAAGGAAGTCCCCTTAAATCACAGAAAGAGCAATAACAGATAAGATAATTAAATATTCCTAAATACTGATTTATTGGAAGAATGTGTGGGTGCTGACAAATTTAAACTAAACTAAAAAGGGATTAAAAATAAAGAATTCTGATATTTGCTCAGATTTTGACAATATGTTTGGACTAAAACATTTTTCAGTCTACTCCTCATTTATACTGGGATATCACTGGAGGGAAACAGTCAAACTCTAATTATTTTCATGATAAAGTATTTTTCAAAGGAATCTGAAATGAGTGAAATATTGAACAAGCTTTTTACTGATCAAAACAGGATAAAAAAATTGTATATAAGTTAATTTTAAGTAACTTAAATATTAATTTTAATCAAGTTTTTTTTTTTTAATCATATCAACCCAAGCAAGGCGAAAACGCCACTGATGCGCAGGGGGCTACATAAGTGTGAAAAGACTGGAAAAGAGAAAAACCGGAAACCACAACCTAAACAGGAAACAAGGGATGAGCCTCTTCACCTGTTCAATAGACGTGGGTGGAGTGTGAACTGGGCGATAGTTTAGTCTATCTACTTTTCAAAAACATTATTTTGAACTGAAAGTTCTTTTGAAGGTCAAAAAACGTTACAAATACATTTTTTCATTTTGTCAGTCAACTTATTTTATAAATATAATGGTAAAATGAGTCATTTATATGCAATAAATATTTGGTATTTATTGCCCAACCAGTATTACTGTCAGCTGAAATTTCTAAAACCTTTTTCTTTAAACATTTTCCAGAAAATTAGACTGCTTGAGTTCACTATATGTTATAGTTCTTTCTAATACTATCAGCAGTTTCTTTCCAACATTTTCATTTTGCGTCATGTGAATAGCTAATAGCTTGAATATATCATTATTTTCTCATATTCTATTTTTGTTCTTTGCTGCTTTTGGAAATATTACAATGTTTGGTGGTTTTCATTAACTTTATGATTTTGTAGTGCTAATTAATAGGGTATGATGGAAGATTGTCTTCTATAGAAATAAAATGTCCATAATATGAATTGGTAATACAAGCATAAATAGCTGAAACTATAAAGAATACATGAAGGTGAAAGTTTTCTTTCAGACTGAAAAATAATTCCAAGAAAACAAAAATTACATTTGAATCAGCTAGAACATCTTTGGCTGGTGAAGACAAAAGAAACCTCAAAATTTAGAAATCTTCATTCTTAATCAAAATCAAATAAAGTGTTTGTAGAGATTTAAGTTACTGTTCCCTTTGATAGAATTTGTATATTGAATTCGTTCAAAACAAATCTTCTGTGAATTTCCAGCAAAGGAAATCTTTTATCCTTTATAACATTTATAGAAATAATTCCTTAAATGAAAATATTAAATTGTGTAAAGGTGATATTTTAAATATGTTACAAATATACATGTAAGTCTACTTTTCAAAGTTTTACTATATATATATATATATATATATATATATATATATAAAACATATATGTTTGTGGTGCATTATGTATAGTAATACACACACATTATTTAAGATAATCTTGCATAAAAGAAAACCTTGAACACAACATTTGCACTTGTATATCTATATACAAAATTAGAGTGTATATGCAATTCTACACTTTAAAGCTTAGGTGAAAAAAAAAAGAAACAAAAGAGCTGAGAGGTGTATGATTTTCATTAATGTGATTATAAGAACAGAGAAAATAGATATTATTATCAGAAGGATTGAAACACAGAAATTGGTTTTAAAGTTTTTTAATTTTTCTCACAGGTCTGAAAAAATACTTAATCTGTTGCAGTTGTCATCCATTTCAACACATGAACTCTTAACTTGTTAAGGTGATCAGCTATGAAATTGCCCTTCTTGGTGTTTCTTGGGCCAATGGGAGTCACCTAGTGGAATTGCTATGCTCTTCAAGTAATATTCAACAGGTAACACTGGGTTCTATGGTACCACAGAGTAATCTCTGATCTAACCTGTTGGAAGAGGTGTAAATGATCTGCTTCAGAAGGTTCTATCCACCTCTGGTATAAAAGAAAAATTGTTTGTGTCCAAGACTAGCTGCCAACCATCGTTACAGAGACCAGTCAATCAAATTACCCTGTAGATTCCCTTTCAAATATACAATTGCACAATGAAAGGTGTTTCTACAGTGATTTCTGTAGGAAGTAAGGTTTTTCATTGGATGGTTTTGAATTCTTCTAAACTGGTTTCTAGCTAAATAACACAGTCTGCCTTGATATTTAACCTATAGCTAGAGAAGAAATGGATTCATATTTTTGTGTGAAAGTGAAGGCAACAGACTCAGCATGCCAATCTCTTTCTGAACTAATAACTGCTGCAGTATGAACACCATTAGAGAGTCTAGTCTACTCTATTATTTAATCCATAGCTAGGGAAAGGTTAGAAAGCATAGTCTTCCATGCCATGTACCATGTATAGCGGAGTGGAAGAATTGATTCATGCATACTTTTCCGAGTTCGAATTACAGTTGAATTTCTTCCATTCACTTATGCACAAATACCCTTGGGAAAGGTAATTATCCGTCTCTTCCCTCCAGTTATGGACTAAATAACAGGACAGAGTGGGTTCTATAACCTTGGCTGGCAACCAGTCTACCACAGAATGTAATGGCAACCTACTGCAGACTAATTAGCTGCCCAGTCAGTCATGTCGCTTTCGAAACATGGTCACCCAAGCGTGTATCACGTATGGCACTTAACTGACTGATATCTTTCCTAAGGTTATCACTATAAAGTGACCGCGAATTGAGCTCAGCTGGAGTTTGAACTTTGCTAACCAAATTCATATTTTGTGTTTAGACCACAAGCACTTCTAAGAAATCCCTTTACTTTCTGCCATTTCCTATGTAAAATAAAGTATTTTCTGAGTTTTGCTAGACAAAGTTTTACTTATTCTTATCACTTGATGTATTTTCAAAGAGTCATTCACAGACACCAGCTGCTATTTGACATTTTCCCTAGCATTCATCTCTTGACATACTTTTCCTGTCAATACATCAGATGGAAATAAATCATTGTTCTTGTTAAGTTTTAATCCTGTCTTCTCTTCATTTCCTGCCTAACTTCTAAATTGTTATTTACCTGGAATAACTTACAAATGATGTTTCATGATAACTTCATATATGGTACAGGAAATGCATAAATCTGCTCTGTTAAAACTCCATTTTTTATGAAGCAGTCTCATTTTCTTTTCACCATCATCCTTCAAACCAATTATCGAAATCTATCAAAAATTCCACACTACATGGTCAAGCATTAATGTACTTAGATCCTGGTACTGTGAGTAGACATCATGGACCTCTTTTGATGGCTGATCACCGGACCTACATTCAAGTGTTTTTATATATGAGACACCATCTCAAGAAAGATTGCCAACCAAGGCTCAAGTCTTCCTCCCAGCCATAAGGCAAATAACCAGTTTTCCCCACAGTATTTTGCCAATTCTTACTGCGGTAGACTGGTTGACAACCAAGGATATAGGTCCAAGTCTGTCCTGCTATTTAGCTACAGCTGAAGGAAGAAAAGATGGATTCATGCATTTTCCAAAGTTATTAGCACTTAAGTGTAATGTAATGGATTTTCTCTTAGATTAATATTTTAAACTGATAAACTATCAAGCAAAGATTTATGAAAATGAAAAACATTCAGAACTTATATAAACTTATTCATGGTAGAATTGTGGTAATCATTGATTTGCTTTGTACAATCATTACTGATAACTTTAAGGAAAATGAAAAACTGAAAAGTTTTAAAGAAATGTAGGAGGACAAAAACATAACCCCAAGTGTTGGTTTTTAAATAGAATCCTTGACTAGTGAGCAGCTAATAGTGGGATAATCCCCTCAGCACAGTAATGACAACCAAGATGAATTAAGGACCCTTGCCACAGTTTGATCCAGTCTGGTCCTGAGAAGAGATTAGAGCAACATGTGCTATAACTGAAGTTCAGACTCTCACTATGGGGAATTCATAGATGGTAGTTGATGACTTCACCTAACCTGAACGTAAAGGTAGTAATCTGATAGAGAGCATACCTATATTTTAAGTATCATGTATAAGCCATGTTATATTATTGTTTTATTTAGTTGCATTTATTAAATATAGTAGATGCATATTGGCACACCTCTTTTCATTTTTCTTCAGTACATCATATTTATTCTGATTTTTTTCCTCAAGGTAATGAGCCATTATGAAATAACTGAACAGAAACAAAGAATTAAGAGAAGAATAAAACAGAAAAAGATAGGGAATTAAAACATTAAATCAGACAGCATTTATTCATTATTTACAACAGAACCATTTTTGTTTAATGTTTTATAAATTATGCCATTTGCAGAACTCTGACAAGAATTTTGGGACAAACAATAGGCTTTTTTTCTGCGTGATTTAACAAAGAATTATTTTGCTATAACATGCTGGGTCCAAAACAGAAAAAAGAATGTGTTTGTTTTGAGGAATTGCTGACTTTGGTAAACCATGATTAGTAACTGATCTGATTAGGAACATGTGCCTTGATGGTATGTACGCTGCTGATTAGGTTTCAATAATCACAACAAAATCTAATGCTCAGAAAAATGTTAAATACCAAAAGAGACCTTTGATTAACATTTTCTTGGTTGAAAGCTAATTCTCTTGAAAGTTGTAGATGATAATGATTAGTTAGCATAAAACAAATATGTTAATCCATACATACTGACACTAATATATATATATATATATATATATATAAACAGTGATAAAAAAAAGCTAGTATAATGACAAATCCAATTTTAGTCAGTGTAAAAGTTCAGCCATGATTCTTGCTTCATTATTTTTCCTACAATGAGAATTTTCTGGCAACACTACAAATCAAATTTTTATTTATTTTTATAGTTCATTTATCTTTTTGTTGGCCTATATATAGGTCATTTTAAAAAATAGACAAATATTCTGAAGATGGCTTGAGCAATGAAACTCAGTTACACTGCAATCTTAAATCCTATATCCACTGTGTGTATATATATATATATACATACACATATATATACGTAACAAATACGAAATGTTTAGAGATCTAACATGTTTTACTTTTAGTAAAGTGTCACAAGAGAATGACATATGGTGGAGAAAAAGAAAATCCTGGTATTTTTTATTTTTGCGTTGCTTGTTTTACATTGGCTGTGCAGACCTCATGTGCATCAGTGTTGTCAAGCAGTATTCCTGCATATAATGCATGTGTGTGTATATATATATATATATATATATATCATAATTCTAGTTTATCTATGCAGGATTTAGGTGATAGAGAGAGAGAGAGAGAAAATGTGTGTGTGTCTGAGCACATCTCATAGTCAGTCAGTTAAGTGCTATACATGATACACGTTTGGGCAATCTTGTCTTGAAAGAGACATGACTGACTGACTGGACAGAAGGTTATTCCCACAATAGGTTGCCATTACTTTCTATGATAGACTGGTTGCCAGCCAAAGCTATAGAACCCAATCTGTCTTGCTGTTTAACCTATAACTGGAGGGAAGAGACGGATTAATACCTTTCTGAATGGTATTTGTGCATAAGTGAATGCAAGGAATTCAACTAGAATCCGAACTTGATTCCCTGATAACCACTGCGCCACAATGCACATCCATGTCTATTTAATAAAACATTTTTAATTTCTGTCTTTGGTCTTCATTAATTAAGCAAAATGATCTATATTTAAACATTTACTTTGTAAACAGTAGCTACTCTGGCATTTATGTACCGCTCATTTGATAATGAATTTGAGCACTCTAGCTATTGGGCATGTTTATACGCACTAAAAAGCCTGCCTTCTTCTACTGGAGACTCGTGGTCTAGGGATAGAATTGCTGACTGATGCTGATTTGGTCGGAGTTCAATCCTGGGTTAGGAAGCGACCGGAGTCTAAGACATACTGATGAGCTGTAATACAGCGAAACAGATCTGTCTGCAGATGACTATAGTATATGTTTTTCTTCTTCTCTAAATAATGTTTATGTAAATATCACTGGAATAATAATTAATATCCAGAAGCTAGAATACCATATGATTATTGTGAGGAATTTACTGCAATGGGTCTTGAGTCATAATCCTTCGAGCATCTGTTGTGGGTAATGATGCGTGAGAAACTCAGGTGGTCTCAAAATCAAAATGTGTCAGCTTTCTGGGTTTCTTAACACATGAAATGTAAGACAATTAAGTGCAAAATCCATTGATTTTCTTTTGATATTTTATCAACCAAAAAAGATGCTTATAGTTACACATATTCTATGTGATATGTCTTTTAAGTAGGAACCTCTACTCACTTTTGATATCTAAATTTTAAACCGAATTACAAAGAAGTTTTCTTGAAACTTTTATTTTAGTATTAATTGAAAGCTAAATGATTAAATTTATTATTTCCAGTAAGCTCAAACAGAAATTATCTTGATTAGAATCTAAAATTTTTCAACTTATTTTAATCTTTCAATTTTTCGGACATTTTTAAGCCCCATTTGTAAATAAAAATTATTTCTTGGTTTTAAAAATCTTTCAAAAATAAAATATATATCTGTGACACATTAGTTTTAAAAAATTAGCAAATTTAATGTTAAATTAATCTGATTTACACAAGTATTAGTTATTTATAGCATGAAATTTAGAATAAAACTATTTTCTCATCATAGAGTTGAACTTTTTGAGCTGTCTGCCATATTTCAAATGTGTTGACAGATGTAAGATAAGTGTATGGCTATCACAAGTGACTTAACTTTACAATTTTTTTTTCTTTGTAAGGGGAAAAACCCTCAAGACACATGATCTTTAAATTTACTCATAGAAATTACAATACCAAAAACAAAATTCAAATAAACAAAGAAAAAAATTATTTTAAAAATAGGAAGTCATGATGATTTGTATAAAATTTTCAAATTTTTGATTAGTAAGTATAATCTTTGCTTAGTAAGTTTTTAAACTAACCCCATCAAATCTTTAAAGTTTTTTAAAAATCTTTTGAAACTTTATAAATTATTATAATTTAAAAAAATTAATTCTTTTAGAATTTCAATATTAATAAAAAAAATTTTCTTCAGACTATAATGTCATTAATTTATATTATTTATTCAAGCAATTAAAAACTTATCAAATTAAATAATGTCATAGTTATATTACATTTTTTATTTTATTATTGGGAGCAAAAAAATTATAGATGATTTACACTTCTCAACGAGGCCTGTGTTTAACTATTAAAACCAAGTTTTCCAACAAAATGTAATTTCTTAAAATTTCATCAATTTACTTAGAGTGGGAGGGTAACAGATGTAAAAGAAAATATTCTTACCAAGATTTTTTAAAAATAACAATTTCAAAAATAATTTCATTCATTTGCAAATAAATCCTGAAAGTTTCATTAAAATATGACGATTTGATTTTTGGCAAGAATTACCATATTTGTCAACAGAAAAAACTGAGTTATGTCATATTACATTTTCCATTGTAAACTCTTGTGACATTTTAGTTACTTGCTAACTAAAATCAAAAGAACATTTTTTACCAAAATGTTAAATATGTTAAAAGGGATTAAAAAATAATTTTAAAATGTTTTGATCTTTTCTCTTAATAATAATATAAATATTGTGATAGAAAATTTTTGTTTTATTAAGTTTGGGGCCTATTTTATTCATACCATGCTGTTTTTTCAGTGATTTAGTGGAGGTACCTTGAAAAACATGAGCAATCGTAGCTTGCCACAACTTTCTACCCTCTGTGGTTCTTAGTAAAGCTTGTTCTTGGTATCTCTCTAAATCCCTCTAAATCCTCTCTCTAAATCCCAATTATATAATCTTGTTAATTAGGTTATACCCTCTCAGTTTCAATGTGCTTTGTTAATTTCAAATTTTATAAGCATTTTTTTTTCTCATTTTGTGCCCCACAAATTTCAACTGTCTTTTTGTTTCCATTTTCTCAGAAACTCTTGTTGTTCACATGTTCAGGCCATGTTATTCTCAATATTTCTGTTGCCTCAATGTTTATCAAAAACTGTCTTTTTGTTTCCATTTTCTCTGAGACTCTTGTTGTTCACATGTTCAGGCCATGTTATTCTCAATATTTCTGTTGCCTCAATGTTTATCAAAAACTGTCTTTTTGTTTCCATTTTTTCTGAGACTCTTGTTGTTCACATGTTCAGGCCATGTTATTCTCAATATTGCTGTTGCCTCAATGTTTATCAAAAAACTGTCTTTTTGTTTCCATTTTTTCTGAGACTCTTGTTGTTCACATGTTCAGGCCATGTTATTCTCAATATTTCTGTTGCCGCAATGATTATCAAAAAATTGTCTTTTTGTTTCCATTTTCTCTGAGACTCTTGTTGTTCACATGTTCAGGCCATGTTATTCTCAATATTGCTGTTGCTTCAATGTTTATCAAAAACTGTCTTTTTGTTTCCATTTTCTCTGAGACTCTTATTGTTCACATGTTCAGGCCATGTTATTCTCAATATTGCTGTTGCTTCAATGTTTATCAAAAACTGTCTTTTTGTTTCCATTTTCTCTGAGACTCTTGTTGTTCACATGTTCAGGCCATGTTATTCTCAATATTGCTGTTGCCTCAATGTTTATCAAAAAACTGTCTTTTTGTTTCCATTTTCTCTGAGACTCTTGTTCACATGTTCAGGCCATATTATTCTCAATATTGCTGTTGCTTCAATGTTTATCATCCAATCCAGCCTTGTAGGAGGACTGATATTACATGGTTCATTAATCCTTTTATTTTTCTTTATGCTCTGTTATATCATAGATATGTATGTTATGTATGATCTATAGCAGAATCAACACATTATTATGTGCATGACGTGGTTAACCTAGAATTAAATCTACAGGAAGTGTTTTGTTAGCACTTCCAGATATTGCAGCAAACAGATATTACAATGCTGTTATTAAGGTCAAGCAGAAAGAATTAGATCAGAGCACTAATACTCGCAAAGAAGTATTCATAAATGAAAGAGATATATTCTAAAATGTTTTTTCCCCTTAACCGAAGGCACCATCTAGAGTCCATCCAGTAATAACCAGAAGTAAAGATCAGCTGTTCTTACGGACAGCTGTGTGCGATAATGCAATTGAGGCAAAGAAAGAAAAATAAAACAGAAAAATTTCCCACAAGTCAAAAAGTGTACAGACAAAAGAAAAATGGAGGAAAAGAGAACATAAAGGAAAAACTAATAACACATTAATCCACATATGATGAAGTCTTTTCTTTGGTTTTGTAGAATATTCTTGCAATTCAAGATCAGGTGAGAATTTCAAATATGGGTTTATTGTTACCTGAAATTAAAAATGTATCTGCAAGTTTGTTTTTTTTTAGTTATGGCTATACCATGTTCTTTCTGCAATGCCCTATATGACCAGTTAAATTTTATACAAAAGTCTTCATTTAATTTCAAGAGTACATAAAACAAGTTTCTGCAAATGTGGTTCTATAGAAGAATGTGATGAATACTAAGGACTCAACATGTGAGCAAGAATAAAATTTTAGAGAAAAACAATGACACACTTAACATCAGAAAGTCAGAGTTGAAATTTCTAGGGCACATAATGAGGAAGAAGTATTAGAAAATTTGGTAAATTTTTGTTTTGTTCCCCCGAAGGCCTTTACCCCTTCAAATCTTTCCCTATTTCCATGCAAATGTATATGCTGAACTCAAAACAATAATTGTTTATTGAAAAAAACCTGCCTTTTTTACATTTTATTGAGAAGAAAAATATGGAACTTCTTGTCGCTGTTTATCTCACCCACTAACCATGGTTCAAAAATGTCATTCACTGCAGACTGACTTCATACGTAATTTTACGATTTTTATGCCTTTTTACTTCCATTTTGCAATTAATGCGCAGAAAATGAGTTCCGAAACACAACAAATCGTGGAGCAATTGTTGAAACAGGAGTAAATAGAATGAATTCAGAATCCTACGCCTCAAGTCATCCAGCGGTGAATCAGATATGAGAACGGTGGTAAGGGGTGAAATATAGTCCAATTTATTTCTGGTTGATCGCATGAAAGAAAGGTACGTTTCTTCTATAAACAATTATCGATTTGAGTTCAGCATATACATTTGCACAAAATTAAGGATGATTTGGAAGGATTTGAAGGGGTAAAGGTCTTCGGGAAACAAAACAAAAATTTACCGAAAATTTAATACTCACAGGACAGATTGATAGCAAAAGAACCAGAGGAAAACAAGGCATAACCTACCTAACAAATTTAATAAATAGAACAAAATTACATTAAATGTGATACAGAATAAAAATTTAAGATTTTTTTTAGATTTTCTAATGTTCATATAGTCTTCAAGCCATTCAAAAGATAAAGTTATGAAATGAGGTTATTCTGAGGCTATAGAAAAACTTAGTAAGAGCAGATTATAAAGTATATAGGATAGATAATCGTTGAAGCAAACCATAGATGCTAAGATTGTAGTGATAGTTTAGAAGCATCCTATCTAGAGGATGTTCTACAACTGTTATAGTGGAACATCCTGCCATCCCCAAGAATAGAATGCTCTACCTTATAAAAGACGTTAACGAGCGGTACGAATGGGAAAAGTCTTAGGCGAAGGCATTCACTATTCGATAGTTGATTCCACTCCAACCTGTGGCTTGCCTATATGTGTATTATTGTTAATTGTATCTTAATACAATAAATCTGTATTTATAATTTCTGGTGTGGAGTTCCATTTTTTCAACTGATCTTTTTATACTGTATTCTTTTTCGGGATATATCAACTGCATAACAGTTCAACGAAAAAAAGCCTAAGAAGCAAGAAGGGCCTTACCAATTAAATATGAAAGGAATGGTGATGAGTTAACTGTGTATATGGCATGACAATTCCTGGCAGTGAAAGTCTAGACTGATAGAACTAAAGAATATATTTTGTCTGAATATCTGTCATAAATGTAGTGATAGTCATAATAGGTTAGCATGATTCATCTGTGGGAAAGAGCTCCAAGAGTAGAAAATATCAAGCAATCCTTAAAAGACAGTATTAACAGTGTTAAAGGATTATATTTTGCATGTTTCCAGTATTTTTTCAGTCTAAGTAAAAAAATTTTAAAAATTTGCTTGCAAGAACCTTTCTTGCTCAAGTCTACATCTACCAAGAGAAGAATATCCTTCCAACTGAATGGCATAGACACCTGAAGGCCACATCAGCTAAAACTGTGATAAAAATCAACAAGACTAATAATATTAGTTCAGACAAGCTGTGGAAGAACAGAGAAAGTCTTTAATATTGAAACAACATTCAAGCTAAAGATGCACTAATTGATCCTACTTTTACTTTGTTTTGATATGCCAGGCACAGAATTTAGAAACATGAAATGTTCAGCCAAAGATTAAACACTTTACTAATGAGTGTTTGCTAATATAGGTGTTTAATGCTAAATTGTATAAAAGAAGTCTTAATCGGGAATTGCTCTGTGGAGTTACACTTAGTCTGGTTGTATTCTGAACCATTACTTATACAAGAAGTTTAGTTCTCACATTCCCTAATCTTTCAACCGCATCACCAAAACCAAGCTTACTAGACAGTACTAAATGAAGTCTTGATCTGTGAAAGTAAGTATACTGATACCAAGAGGGGCAGAGGGAAACGGTGAATGAAATACCTAACAAGTTTATGTGAATGGATGACAGGAGGGTCTGTGAATGTTGATAAAGAGAGATAAATGTTACTTAGCACAACAAAAGACAGGAAGTTGTAAAGAGCAATTATTGTCCACATCTTAAAAGGCATACAGCCCATAAAGGTAGAAGTAGTTTTTTAGAATTTATGATTGTTTTCATGAAAACAATCATGACTTTCCTTTTCTTTATTATTTGTGAATTTATGTGTCTTCTTAGGGTAAGTTTGGAATTCATAGTTTTTCTTCTATCCAAGGCTTGAGAACCCAGCACACCCTCCTATATAATCGATTTGTAGTGGGTAAGTAGGGATGGATTTGGGTTTTTTCTCAGATTATCTTTGCAAAAGTAAAACTACTAAAGTTATATTTACAGGATTCAAGCCATATGTAATAAAAATAGTAAACATTACAAATTTGTTTTCTGTGAAAACAGTCTTCACAGAAGTGAAGCGACTGTTTTTACACTTGTAATTTTGGACATGGCACTTTTTTTGAGTGTGTCTTTTTGGCCATAGAACATTACAACAGTAAAGCAGTACCATATCTAGCATTATAAATTTTTTTGAGTAAAGAAAATATTTCAAAAGAAAATGCAAACTAAACGTCAGTCATTAAGTTAAGTGCCATACATGATACATGCTTAGGCGATTATGTCTCAAAAGAAACATGACTGATTGGGCAGAAAATTATCCTGCAGTAGATTGCCATTACTTTTTTTGTAGTAGACTGATTGCCAGCCAATGCTATAGAATCCAATATGCCCTGTTATTTAACCCATAACTGGAGAGGAGAGATGGATTAATACCTTTTCCGAGGGTATTTGTGTGTAAGTGAATGCAAGCAAATTCAACTTAGCCTCCCGATTTCTCGTTCTGAACTGATAACCATTGCACCACAACACACATCCTGAACTAAAAAGACACATACTTAAAATCAGAATGTGACAAGTTTCTATGACATGATATGAAAAAGAACAACTTGACAAACTTAATGCTCACAAAATGTATTAAAGGAAAGATGGATACAAGAGAACATTGACCAGTTTGCCTAATGAGTTTGTGTACAGTACAGAGACAAGGAGAGTTTGGTTTGGTTTGGTTTTACAGCATATCAACCTCAATGGGTTATTTAATGCTGTTAAAATGTTTAGAATAGATTCATATAACGAGAATTTTGTAGATCAACTTTCTTTGATATATTTTTATAAAGCAGTTTTTGTTGAGTCAGATGTATTGCTGGAATTTTTTCTATAAAAGTCCATTTTTATACTTCTATAGTGTTTTGAGCACAGTTTAGGGGTTAACTATTTCTCCATAGCTGGGAGCCCTAACATGTGCTACCACTCCAGGTCAGGGTAGACCTGGGAACAACAGCAATTAAGTGGTGGTTCCATGCTTCTCACAACCTCCTAATCAGAGGCCTGAGACAAGGAGAAAAATTGAAGGGTCAAACACTGTTTAGTGTTACAATGGACAAGAAGTTGTGACGAACCATGATCACCGACAGCCTGAAGAGACAACAGATAAATAATGATCATAGAATATTTTATCACAAGTGAATAATCC
This sequence comes from Ascarosepion bandense, assembly GCA_037127315.1. Taxonomy (NCBI): domain Eukaryota; kingdom Metazoa; phylum Mollusca; class Cephalopoda; order Sepiida; family Sepiidae; genus Ascarosepion; species Ascarosepion bandense. Next base: position 3,912,537 of record JBBBDQ010000365.1, read on the forward strand.
AAGATGTATGCAGAGTATATGATCTAGCATCTTACTTATAAGGGCAAGCATTATAACAAAAAAAAAATATCAATCAAGATGATAAAATAGTAATTTTGTTTTTAAGATTATATTTTTCTTACTATTGTGCACCTAATACAAGGCCCAAGAGCTACTCAAGTTAAGGATTACTAAATGAGGTTATTATAAGGATATACAAGAAGAGAGTAAGAGGTAAATATTATGAGAATATACAGGATAGATGAAGGTCAATCCTAGACTTAAAGAGGTTAAGATTGTAATGATCAAGGGAAAATCCTCTTGAAAGTCTTTTTTATATTGCAACAGTAATAGAAAAAAAAGTTGTCTGAGTGAAACTTCCTCCTTACAAATGGAATATGAAGATAAGTCAATTCATGTGGCATAATAGGTTCTAACTGTGATATAATAAAAGATGCCTTCTAAAAATTAAACAAGTATTAAGAAATAAGGAAATTTTTTTCAAAACAGAAACGATTCCATAACTTCTATACAATATAAATCCTGATACTTGAAAATGAATGACGGAAATTTCCTCACAGATGAAGAAGATAGTTAAGGCAATAGAGATATTGCTCTACAGAAGGATACTGAGAATACTTTTAATAGAAAATTTGAGCAATGACTGATTGCTATGTGATGTAAGTTCTTCAATATGACAGTGAATCTTGGACAATATCTTCGAAGATGAAGGAAAAACTTGAAGCAGCTGAAATGTGGTTCTACAGAAGGATGCTGTGGATATCATGGATTGAGCATGTGAGCAATAACGAGGTTTTGGAAAGAATGGAAATGAAAAGGAAATTAATACTGAGCATCAGGAAAAGACAACTGAAGTTCCTGGGACATGCAATGAGGAAGGAGGGCTTGAAGAACCTGATACTAACAGGCCAGATAGAGGTAAAAGAGACAGGAGAAAGCAGTGGATAACTTATTTGAAGGACCTGATCAGGTGGATGATGGAATGAGTGTTGCATGGTGCAACAGGACAAAGCGTGCTAAGAGCCACCAGGGATAGGGAGATGTGGAAAGCCATGATCGCCTATGTCCTGAAAGGACAGGGCACATAAAAGAAGAAGAAGAATAAACAGGACACATCCAAACATATCAGAGAGAGGTAGTTGAAATTTATGGAATACATAATTAAAAAAATGGGCTGAAAGTATGTAATATCCACAGGACATGTTCAAGACAAAAGAAGCAGATGGAAACAGCAAGTAACCTATATAATGATCTTGTGTAAATGAAGGCAGACTAGGGAGTGGGAAGGATAGTAAGATGACAAGTATTACTTAGAATTATAGTAATTTTTTTTATGCACAGCTTAGATGTAGCAAAGGCTGAAAGTATGTAGCCCCCATTGAGAATCAAACTCGCTACTTAATTGTAATAATTCTAATAAAACAAGCTTGCCACATTGAGGTATTACTTAGAGTTATAAAAGACAAAGTTTTGGAAAGTGATGATTACAAGTCTTAAAGGGGTATGGAAAAAAACAAGTGTCATTTTTAGTATATTGTTACTGATTATTTTAAATTTCATATGTAAGTTGTGATGTAAACCAAAATAAACAAATAAAAGCTAATCATTAGTATTTATTTCTGAGATGAGTAATTTTCAATAATCTTAGAATTATTTTGAACTTTTCTCCTCATCCTGGTTGATATAGGTGTTATAATAGACAATAATTCCAAGATTATTGAAAATTATTCATCTCAGAACTAAATACAAATTATGACAAGTGGCACAAACCAACTAACATAATCCAGTTGCCAAAATCCATCTAACACTGAATATAAAAGGCTCCAAAAATACACCACTAAAGTTCTTTGGGATGGTGGTGTAGTGGATATAGTATTTGTTTATATATGTGTTAGTATCATCTAGTGGTCATGAGTTCAATCCTTGAACTTGGTCGTGAGAGTACCAAATTCCAACATGAAAGAACAATAACTGATTTTGTAATAATCAATAAGATATTCCACATCAGCCAATTTATCTGATGATGACCGGTGGGTACTTGCTCAAAACGTTGTGTCTACTAAAAGCTGATCAATATCAGAATAATTTAATCAAACATATTTTGTTGGATAATAATATGTCCATTTGCATAGAACTAATCAATAAATGTCATTTTAATATAGAAACACTGGAAATTCTACTAAACTCAGCTTAGAATGTATAATTAAAAAAAAAATATGGATATTTTAGAAATTAGATTTTTTCATCTAAGAGCAATTTTTTTTGGTTTTTCCTGCATCCCCAAAAATTTGCAATAATTTGATTTGCTAATTCTAACTTACCACTAAACAAGAACAGGGAACTTGGCAGAAATACATAAGAAACAAACTTAATGCTTCTTATAATGTTGGAAAATATCAAAGAAATCTTTGACAGATAACCAAATATTCTCATCTTCGGTATTTGGCAAATAGATTGTTAAAACCAAGTTAAAAGTCTGTGTGATGCAAACACTGTAAGCCTGTTTGGTGGTTAAAATGGTTGTATATTTCCCATTATTGCTTGGTGATTTTGGTGGAACCTAAATAAAAGCTGAATGTTTTAATGCCAAATTTCATACAACACAACCTCACTAGTCTCAAACATTTTCTATATCCCATGTCCCTAAAATGGATATCACATGTAACCTGAACAGATAATAATGACACAAAGTGTTGACATTTCACACTGCTTCAAATAAAAAGTCAGGAGGGAAACCCTTATCAGTACGAAAAAGAGCAATAATAGCTAATGGGTTTGAGAAACTTATTTTTCTGATAAATTGTTTTAAGAGAAAGATTTTATAAATTTCAACCGAAAGTAGTAATGGCTGTTTAGTCAATGAATGCCAAATTCTTTCTTACAAATTGCTAATATTACAATTGCCATTCAAACAGTGAGCAATGATGGCCTTCCACAACTTTCTATTTCTTGTAGCTCTTAGTAATGTATGTCTTTTTACTCTCCCTATAAGTCCTTATTCTACCATCCATATATAGAAACTTGTTAGGCTGATTACTCAATGTTTCACTCTCCTGCATCACTTTTGCTTTCAATATGTCCTTTGAATGTCAAATTTACCAAGCCTTCTTTTCTCATTATGTGTCCCAAAAATTTCAACTCTCTAAGTTTTTATTTCTATTTTCATAAAAATTTCCTCAAGGACACATAGCCTAGTGGATAAAATTGCTGATTGAGTGATCCAGAGTTGTGAGTTCAATACCTGGCCACAGCAGAGGGAACAAAAACCTGGTGAGTCAAAAAGGGCTATTAACTGTAACAGAGATATTCAAAGGCATGACATGTGGAAGTAGAACAATCTACCCCTGTCGATTAAATAATGTATTTTGATCTTAGTAACTAACAGGGAATTCTGAACTAGACTCTTTATTTAACCTATGGAGGTAGACTGTTCTCACTCCACTGTCCATGTCTCACGATATCTTGTCTAGTTCTTATTTTTAGTACTGCTTAATTATTGCTCACTCATTTCCATTGTGTCCAAATACACATTACCCTGTCTAGGGAGTGAACTCACAATTACTTTGTCACAAAATCCATGAAGCAACACTTTAATCCACTAGATCCTATGAGTGAGCAATAATTAAGCAGAACTAAAAACAAGAACTAGACAAGATTTTCCTTGATAGGAAGTGGAATGAGAACACACTAACCCTCCATAAATTAAATAAAGGGTTCAGTTCAAAATTCCCTGTAGTTTATCCAGATTGATATACACTTGACAAAAACTGGAGGGCGCAATAGCCTAAGCATTATGATAACAATAAAATAAGGACAATAGTTCAAACGTAAATAGTGTAAATAATGTAACTTTCATCCCGGAAATTCAGACAGAAATTAATGAAGAGCCATCAATTTTTCATCTTAAATTGTATATACATTTTAACATGCTGAAAGTACTTGTTATAAAGTAATAGTTAACAAGATTGGTTTGTAGCCTTTTGCTTGTATATATGTTTGAGCTTCAAAGGGTGTTCTGTTATGTTCGCATTGAGATACTAATGAGTAAGCAAGTAAAAGTGTATTTCCAATTAGCACTTATTACAAACATATATCAAAACGACCATTTTTAGATGCTTGGCCAATATCCAAAATGGCAGTATGATGAACCTGGGTATAAATAGTTTTAATGACCATCATTTAATTACCTTCTTTTAATGAAAGAGCCGGTCATTAGTAATGACTCCCAAGTTTCCAGATTTAAAAATAAAATGAGTTCTTACTGAAAAGAATTTTTCAGTTCATTCCATAGCATCCACTCAAGATGAAATTTTTAAAAATAGTGACAAATATTTACTCCAACTCTGCAGATTTTGAGGTAGAAACTATATGACAGTTCAAAGGAAAGTTGAATAAAAACATCAGAAAAAATTGGTTTAAGAAAAATAAAAAATAAAAAAGCTGCACAAAAAATCTGATTCCATATAAAATAATATACTAGTATATTTCATGTGTGTGTAGCATTTGCCTTTCAGTCATTTCACCTCCAAGAAAGGCAATCAAGATGCAAATAATTACTGAATGTGAAAAATTCTGAGAAAGACATTATTGAAATGAGCAGACAATAAATAAACAGGATTCAGGAAGACAGAAGATGTTGGTTGCCATGGCATTTACATTTTTGAAGATCATAGTTTACTGGAAATCAATAAATCAAAAGAGAGTTCAACAATCAAGAAATGCAATAAAAGAAACTATTAGAACAGTTCATGAGGAGACTGAACTTCCAATCTAGTACTGTATTTAAACTCAGATGATGGGCATTATGGTGCAGTGAATATTGGCTCAGAACAAGAAATCAGAGAGCTGAGTTTGAATTCCAGTTGAATTTGTTGCATTCACTTATGCACAAATACTCTTAGGAAAAGTATTATACCATCTCTTCTTTCTCCATCTATGGGTTAAATAGTAGGACAGATTGGATCCCAGAGCCTTGATTGGCAATTAGTCTACCACAGAAAGTAATGGCAACTTACAGCGGGAAAATCTTCTGCCCAGCTAGTCATGTCTTTTTCAGGATATGATCACTCAAACGTATATAACATATGGCACTTAACTGACTTAAGCTCATGAAGTTGAGATACCAAAGAAGACAACGAACAATAACTATGAAAGTGTTTATAGGAAAGGTACACATACGCTACATTATGTTAGTGGGAAAGTGATACCAAGATGCTACATTAGGGTGGGGAACAACAACATCACCATGCCTGCGCACACAAAACACGATGGACGAGAATGAAAATGGCAAAGATGGCAGTGTGCTGCAGTGTTGGCAGTAGAAACAACATGAATGATGAACGGTCAGTGAAAGTTAACAGCAACTGCGAGATTAGGAGAGCGAAGAAAAAAAAGGAAAAGTAAAGAAAGAAGAGACAAACAACATGCAGTAATCAAAGCATGAAGTGTACCACTGTTTCGCGTAAACTTACCGACCTCAAGACGCCAAGTGATACAAACGGACATTCCTACCAAACTAGTCAATGAACCTAATTTGTGTAACAGACTTTTACTTTTTTCTTTAAATTCATACAAAATCAAAATTGGCAATGTTAAGAAAATAAGAATTTTTATTTTTTAATTTGATGTTTTCAAATTTTTACAAAAGTTCCTTGGGGAAATCATAGCTCTATTTAATTATGCACCCTAGCTATGGATCGCAATCAGTTTAGGTGAAATGAAGACTAAATTCAAAACCTGAAATGTTACTGGAGCCAGTACAATGGTTTGCCCACCTAGCCAACTGCATGATAACATTTAATGGCTAAAACAGCAAAAATGATATAATCAGTGGGATTGAATTGGCAGCCAATAGTAGACAGTCAAGATGGTATTTCATTAAGAGATAATGAAAATCAGATCAGGTATTATTTAATTTTCATTCTAAGAGTTTAATATTTAGAATTATTTTATTTAATCAGGTTAATTTATTTTCTTTATTCAAAAACTGATGATTGGACAACAAATCTTAAGACCAGGCAAGTAATCTACTAGGTTATCTGGATTCTGAATGCATAACAGTTGTATATTGATAACTATTAACCTAATGTAGTATTAACTATTAACAGATGTATATTGATAACTATTAACTAATGTAGTATTAACTATTAACAGATGTATATTGATAACTATTAACTAATGTAGTATTAACTATTAACAGTTGTATATCGATAACTATTAACTAATGTAGTATTAACTATTAACAGTTGTATATCGATAACTATTAACTAATAATAGTATTATTAACTATTAACAGTTGTATATCGATAACTATTAACTAATGTAGTATTAACTATTAACAGTTGTATATCGATAACTATTAACTAATGTAGTATTAACTATTAACAGTTGTATATTGATAACTATTAACTAATGTAGTATTAACTATTAACAGTTGTATATTGATAACTATTAACTAATGTAGTATTAACTATTAACAGTTGTATATTGATAACTATTAACTAATGTAGTAGAAACTTTTTTTTTTTGCTTCTCAAAAAAAAAAAAAGGATAGATATTTTATCTTTCTTCTCTGAATATTTTTTTTCATATGAACCATTGCTCTTTATAAACAGAATTCATTTTGTCACTAATTATCACTCAATGCAAGGCTCAAGAACCACTCAAGGTAGTTAAAGAATAATATTACATGAACATAAGGTAAAAAATGCATATTATGAGCATATATAGAAAAGATGACAATTGATTTCAAGAGGATGAGATTGTAGCAATCAGGAAAGCATCTACTTGGCAGTATGTTCCACAAAGTAGCAGTTTTTTGTGAAAAATTTGTCGAAATGAAACTTCTTTCTGAAACTGATAAAATGTAACCGCAATTTCTACTCCAACAGCTTCTCACGCTTCCCGCCTGCGGAATTCCCTTCCACATACTTGCTTCCCCAACAGCTACAATCTCCAGGAGTTTAAATGTAAGGTCAATAGACACCTCCTAACACACTAACTTGCACCCATTCTCTCAAATACTCTTCCTATGTACCTTCTTACTCGACTATCACCCTCCTTCTGACATTTCCTTTATTCAATCGCTCTCTCAGCACTTTCCCCTATGTAACCCCCTGCACTATAGTGGCAGTGGAATACCTTGCTTGGGGTGAAATGATTAAAAAAAAATTAATTGAATGTGAAAGGAATGGGTTCTTGACATGGTGAATCTTTGCTGTAAAGGTTGAAAATGATGAGCTAAAAAATGTAGGTAGTCAAAACATTTGCCATGAAAATGGTGAAAGAATTGAGAGGCTTGGGAGATTTAATCTGTGGGAAAGAAAATGTAAAGTAGAAAATTATTCATCACCCACAAGTTTGCTTAGATTCTTTTAAACTATTAACGCAAGAAGGGATGTGTGTTGTGGTGCAGCGGATATCGGCTCAAAATGAGAACTCGGAGAGTCGAGTTCAAATTCCAGTTGAATTCTTTGCATTCACTTATGCACAAATACTCTTGGGAAAGGTATTAATCCATCTCTTTCCTCCAGTTATGGATTAAATAACAGAACAGTTTGGGTTCTATAGCCTTGGCTGGCAACTAATCTACTGCAGAAAGTAATGGCAGCCTACTGCAGGATAATCTTCTGCCCAGTCAGTCATGTCTCAAGAGAGACATGATTGCCCAAAGCATGTATCATGTATAGCACTTAACTGACTGACTGAATATAATAATTGGAAACATAATTAAAACTTCTACTGAACACAAAGTGGGGGATCGGTTTTCTATTTTTATGTAGTAATAAACTGATCCCCCACTAATTATACTTAATATAATAATGTAATATAATCTATCTCTTCTCCCTCCAGCTATGAGTTAAATGGCAGGACAGATTGGGTTCTGTAGCCTTGGCTGGCAATCAATCTACCGCAGAAAGCAATGGAAACCTACTGCAAGATAATCTTCTGCCAAGTCAGTCTAGTCTCTTTCAAGACATGATCGCTCAGGCGTGTATCATGTATGGCATTTAATTGACTGAATAAAGCAGGAAACTTTAGACTTGGCAACTAAAGTCCAGATATGACAGCAGTGCTCCATTTAAATTTTATTATCTTTGTTAGATGTAGTTCACATTTATGGAATTCTTAATACAAAATCTGCATTGAACTGTAACTGACTTGGATATTTAAAAATAAATATGTGAGACTATGTAAACTTAGATATCTTTCCTTCTAAAGTTTCTGGCTTGTCTGTGAAAGAAATTGTATCTAGCACATATAACCAGTAACCTATACGCTATTGATACTCAAAATAGTTGCAGAGATTAGAGTGTGAAGATTAGCAATGGACTTTTGTTTCAGACAAGATAAACACTAATCCTTACCTGGAGTTACTTGGGAATACTAAATGTTATCCATTTTGTCATCTTTTGCAGATAAAATATGGATTTACAAATTATGCTCACAAGTGAAATAAAGTTTTTTTTTATTGTTTGCTGTTGATTCTGTGTGCCATGTTCCTTTCAGGACATTAGCCATCATGGCTTTTTATATCTTTCTCTTCTTTGTATCAAGGTTTTTCTGGTTACCATCACTCTTAGTGTCTGTTCTGCTTTCCATTTACTCAAGTATATTAGGTGGATTACTGTCTGCTTTCCTTTGTCCCTCTTGCCTTCAGTATATCATATAAGTTTCAAATTGTCTAAACCCTTTTTCTAGGAGGATATATATTTTCTTAATTTATAAACGAGTTATTATGCAACCTAAGTTTCTACCATGTGGTGTCTTCAGGCAATTTGCAATAATTGATTTTGAATGAAAAGAACAGAAATTATGACTAAGTGTAATCATACCAAAAAAAATACCTATTAAGTTTGTATGACCATAGATAAAAATGTTATACTTTCTTGTAATTTTAAAAATTGCATGTTCAAAAATTCCCTGTTATGAGAGCATTTTTTAAAATAGTGGTAAAACCAGTTATTGCAAATTGCCTGAAGACACCACATGGTAGAAACCTAGGTTGCGTAATAACTCATTTACAAATGAATATTCAAAAGTTCTACAATATAATTGTATTGAACACATTTTAATATGAATGTGCACTGGTCTAATTTTATTATGACCAAAAACTAAGTAATTAAACAATCAATATATTTAGAATTTGGAGTCAAGGGCATTATAACCACGGGCACTCCTTCACCAACCCTAATTTAAAATACCCAACTGCACTTTCTAGGAAATACTGGGAATTAAAAAAAGTAACTTAGATCCCCAAATAAAATGGGAACTCATAGGCAAAGCTAAGACTCCTAATAGCTTAAAAGATAAGTGTAATCTATGTTTGACAGAAAAAATTAGAATTTTAAAATTTCAAGACCAAAATATACTCCTGAACAAACGAAGGGAGATCATAAGTATGCGCAGGCATAGAAATAAATATAAATTACAATAATTGTCCTATTACCCCAGTTAGTCCTGATAAAAAAAATAAAAAATTTTTTTTTTATAAGTTGACCTAGCAGTTACCTCCACATCACTTACCCTGTTAACCCTAGGGTCAGGCCACATACCTCCCACTACTAAGGAAGTATTACTACTAACTCCTTCCCCTAGCCCAACCCAATGAAAACCAATACATCCAAACCCCTTCCTTTACCTAAACTAACCTATGGGCTTAGAATTTTCTTCATTCTCTATTTAGAAGAGGGTCGAAGAATGACATGTTGAAAATGGCTATTTCCCCACTGAATTTTATCTGAATTTACAGATATATATATATATATATACACACACAAAGTGTGCACAAAGGTTTGTTGGTCTTGTTTTTGAAAATTAAAGATTGAATATATGAAAGAAGAGTATTTTTGTGACAAAAAAAAAAAATTGGAAAATTTTTATACATCTTATAAACAATTAACTTTCTCATTTTTATCTGTTAATGCTACTGATCTTCATTCATACAGAAAGAGAAATGATTTGTGGACTTTAACTCTTGAAATTTAGAGTGGAATGTTAAAAACCACCTAATCTCAATGGTAGAAATATTTCAGGTAGTAAGCTACTCATACAGAAAAGAATTCTTTGAAATATTGACAAACAAGAATAAATTTTAACTTTTTTGTGATGATTTGTTATTTTCAAAACATTTAACAATATTAAAAAAAGTTAAAAAGTGACATACTAAAATATTCAAAACTATTCATAATATTATAAAAATAAATGGAAGCATATTTTGTCACAGACCCTTTCTTAAATATATCTTTCAAGTTTAAGACTGATTTTCATCCTGTGTTGATATCATTGGTGTAGAATATGTGAAGAACAGTTTTCTATGATATAGTCACAAAAATCTGTGAAAAATTTATCACAGCACAAAAAAGTTGAAATGTTCACATTCGTCTTTTCTGACTTTCATTTTAAAATTAATGTTTTAGATGTGCGGCTAGTGTACTGGTTAATGGCTTGGAACAAAAAAAAATTAAGTTGAGTTAAAATTCCATTTCACATTCAATTTTGCACAAATACTCTTGAGAAACTTAAGAATCCACCTCTTCCCCAGCTATGAGTTAAACAGCAGGGTAGATTGGACTCAGTGGCAACAAATCTAGGACAAAGACAACTTTGAATTAAAAACACTACTTCCTGAAGCTGTGGAAAGATGGTTAGACATTGGGTGCAGATATGATATACTTAAAACAGAAGACATGATAGATTTTTTTTTTTTAATCATATCACCCCGAGCAAGGCAGTAACGTCACTGATGTGCAGGGGGCTACGTAGAGTGAAAAGATTGGAAAAGAGAAAGCCGGAAACCACACCCTAAACAGGAAACAAGGGATGAGCCTCTTCACCTGTTCAATAGATGCGGGTGGAGTGTAAACCGGGCGATAGTTTAGTCTATCTACTCCAAATCGGAGAGCGTTTATTCAGAATGCTTTTGGCACCTATAGACATTCAACTTAAAGAAAATGTCATTGTATTTTCTAACCAATACAATTAGCCAATTAACAGTCAACTGACATACCTTTTGATCCACAGACTCTATAAAAATGTTATAAACCTGATCAAATGATTCAAATTCATAATTCCTAAAAATACTTAAAATATTTTATGTTCAACAACAATCCACTCCTCTACCTGAAATTTTCAGAACACTATTTTCCTTTTCAACTATGATTCCTTGCATCAATGAGTAGCATCAGTTTTTTGTTGAAAAAATTGCTTCATTTTTTATATGTCTTACAATGTTCTGAAAGAACTTTTGCAAAATATTCAGTTCAAAGATACTACCAGATGATATAAAAAGTATCCTTAAAAGATTATTACTGAGTGACAATCACCAGACTAATGTTAGCAGTAAAAATAAAATTTGAAACAATTTTGAAACTTTTTTTTACCTAACAGTTGTTTGTACAAATTCTGGCAAACTAAGTTGTGTATTGAAAACTAAAAAAAAAAAAAAAAAAGATTGTCAGTGGTTAGTAATTAAGGAAAACTGAGAGAACAAGGCTGTTAAATGTTTAATTCATTTCCATGTAAATAAATATTAGTATAATCCTTTAGACTAGATCCAATTTTTAAAAACATGAAAAGTGGCATTTGATTTCTTAGCAGTGGAAGTGAGACCATTTTATATTTAATTATGTTGACAAAATGCTACTTCCTCATGTTCAAATCCACTTATTTGACCTGATATTTCAGAAATATAGGCTTTGTTTTTAACCCATCAATGCTCACCATTGCATTTTTGGGGCTGGTAGGGATTAAATGGTAAAAAAAAAACCCTGTAAACATGGATTTTTTTCTTAATTTTCATAATTAATGCCAGATTTTAACCTTTATTTTATGCTTAATATGTTTTTATTTTTTTATAAATACCAGATTTCATGGTTGGCAATGTTTTTCTTTCATAGCTTAAAAAGAGTCTGAAAATAATTTGTCTCAATAATGGGAAAACAAAATTCAAATATTGATATGGTAAATGTCCATTTAAAAGCCTGAGGTTTCATTGCAAAAAAAGTATAGCTCATGGCAAAAAATTACAATAATTCTTTGTCCATTCAGCACCCACAATACTTCTTAAATTCTTATTACTTTCGTATAAAATCTCAGTCAAAATAGTCAAAATAGTGACCTTGGCATTTAGTATCTATTTCAACATGTCTCCGACTTGCCAGAATTCTCATTGTGTGAATCATTACCAACTTTTATTTGATTCACAACGGAAATATCTCAAGAGTCAGCTTTTTCACTATGAGATGACCTGACTCACCCAGAGCATGACAGAGATTCAATTTTAACCCCTGCTTCCTTCCAAATGCCAACAAAGTTAGTAGCTACATATTGTCAATGTTCTTGAATGCAACTGTAACCACCCTTGACCAAACTGAAGTAAAACCTTTTCATTGGGCATCTCCCTGTTTCAATTTGTTTCCATTCATAAGAAACTGAGAAAACTGCTGAGACTGTATCATTCAGCATATGGCTGAATACAGGTTCTACATTCATTCAAAGTTCCTCTTATTCAACACTAAAAGCTTTCATTTATGTACTTAAGCTGGAGGTGGCTACCTGCCATTCAAATAGACTTAACAGAAAGATAAGTCTTTGAAATTGTGATACTGGTATAAACCAACCCTCTTGAATAGAATAGTTTCTTCATCTTAAGCCTGGCTTACTGCCTAAGTTTTTCCATTTTTTTTTTCATGGATTTCTCTTGTAACTTCTGTTTTTTTTTTTATTTTCCCTGCATTTCTTTTTCTCTCTAGGTTTGTTTTTGGCAACTTCAGCCAATTTTAAATGCCATTTACATTTTGCTTGTTTTTACCATTACATATGTACTCCAGCTGAACAAGTCTTTAGAAACATGGTGCATAATCTACATTTATGTTCCTACCTCATCAGGACATAGGCAATTATCATTATCCACACCTTTCTATCATTTGTAGTACTTACCATTTTTTAAAAATTTTGTTTACTATCTTTTCTACCCACTCTTTTACCATTCATTTATTCAATCTCAATAATTTGTTACTTATTGCTTATACTTTGCTACTCTTGCCTTCAGTATAACCTGTGAGTGTCAAACTCTCTAAGCCTGCTTTCCTCACTATGTGTCCAAAACATTTCAAATATCTAATTCTTTTTCTCCATTTTCTTGAAATCTTCCTTATTGCTCACATGTTCTGAGCATGGTATTCTCAGCATCCTTTTGTACAATCTTTTGTTTCAAGTTGTCTCTTCATCTGAAGAAACTCTGTGGCATGCTCCACCATATAAGACAACTCATATTTCAAAACAGTTCAGCCGTCTTTCCTTTGAAACAAAATTATATGCTCATTAAAACTTTTAGTTTTTGGATGATACCTATTGCTAATCCAATCCACCTTTAGATATCAGTGTCATGTTTTCTATCATCTATTAAAAAACTTCCTAGATAGTTACATTTCTGTACTTGTTTGATTTTGACATCTCCAGTTCTTGACAAAATTCAAAGAAGGGTCTGTAATGTAACCAATTCAGACCTGACATCTTGATGAGATGATGTGACTTCCCTTTTGTCTTTACATATATTTTCATAGAAACTGTTCTGATGAGCTTTTTCCATAGTGAATCGACTACATGAATTTAAGTATGCAACTAGATTGGCAATTAAGTCTCACCATTAAACTGTTTAACTATACTAGATGCAACTGCCACTTCTACACTGACAGGTTCTTTTCTCGCACTTCACAACTGTAGAACTACCTTCTGATTTCTTGCTTTTCTGCCACCTACAATTTTCAGTGTGCGCTGTGGTGCAGTGGATATCAAATCGGAATGAGAAATCGGTGAGCCAAGTTCAAATTCCAGTTGAACTCCTTACATTCACTTATGCACAAACACCCTTGGGAAAGGTATTATCACTTCCCTCCAGTTATGGATTAAATAACAGAACAGATTGGGTTTTCTAGCCCTGGCTGGCAACCAATCTACCGCAGAAAGCAATGGCAACCTAATGTGAAATAATCTTCTGCCCAGTTAGTTATGTCTCTTTCTTGACATGATCTCCCAAGCGTGTATCACATATGGCACTTAACTGACTGACAATTTTCAAATATTTAAATGCAACATCAATTGCCATCTTCTGTCTTCCTAAATCCTTTAGTTTGTTTTTTTACTTCTTCTCAACGTGTTCTCATCCATTTTTATTCCCTGTAATCCCCAACATCCTAGTGACATTATTACCTTTCTTGGGGTGAAATGATATCAAAAAAACTAAAAAAAATCACATTTTGAGCTGCTTCTTTTAGTAAGGACTATACATTCTGTTTTTGTAAAATTAATGTTTCTTCTGCCTTTCCTTTACTAACTTGTCAAGGAGTTTCTGCAGTGTTCATTCTGTATCATCAACATGTTATTTGAGTATCTTATATTATTAAAATAGGGCTACAGGTATTTAAATAAAATTACACATTTTGTGATGATAAGATGACAAGATATCAGTAAAAAGTAATTTCTGGTATTAACTTTTGATACAAAGAAAAACCAAGACATGAAAGACAATCTTCAGAAAATAATTTGTCTATCAAATTTTTTTACCTATTTTCTTCACTTCTGGCCATGTCCTTCCCTTTCAAGAAAGAGAACAGTATGTTTCTTTTAATCCATTGTGTATGCTGCAATAACTGTTCAAAAGCTGAAGTATGTTAGTGAACTCAAAATTTATTCTAAACTGTTATATAGGATTAGTTGTTAGGATAATATATTTGTTGTCATAACTGGTTCCTAAAAATAGAAATTATTTACAACTCATCCTATGAATAGGTCCTTGTGAGTGATAACAAAATACGAAAATGAGAGAGAATATTTTATTTCAGTTTAAGTCAAATTATGACTGCATGAAGAATATTGGTGATCTGTAACTGCTAATATTAACATATGAAGATTTACTTAGCACCACATCAATACTTATGACACTTAACTAAATATATTAACTCTTATATGCACTAAAATTACTTGACTCTAAATTTTACTTCAAATGTGTCATAGTTTATACGGATGTGCAGAGGGTGTAACAGATAGCAGCTTGGAAAGAGAAATCAAAATGATGATTTCATGTCCTTGCTGGGTTCTTTACAATCACTTACATACAAATAACCTTGAGAAAGGGATGAATTTATACCCCCATCTACGAGTTAAATAGTAGGAATAATATCTGGAAAAATTATACTTATGCTCAAAATTATTGTTAATGTAATATTTATGAGTAGTACAAAATAAAAATAACTTTTTCTTCACTGTTTGCAAATTTGTGAGCCAGAGTGAAAATATTAATCAACAAATAAAAGAAGAGTAATTTGCAAAAAAAAAAAACAACAACAACAAATTGAACTTTCAATGACCCATGTCATGTTTCTTCCCACCTGAAAATGAGTTTACATTGGGAGCTGACCACTGATCCGAGTTGGCTATTTGTACACATTTCTCAGCTGATGCAAGATGAGGAAGCAGAAAACAGAGAGGACACAATGTAGCAAGAAAATAGTCAGGCCACCCCCTCAACAACCCACATTCACACCCCTTTCACCTTCTCCCGCTTCACCTACTTGCTGTCCACAACAAAAAGAGTGGAACAAGACATTCTATTACTTTGTTAATACGCTCAGTGAAAACATGGACTTATTTTTATCTGCAGAAATCACATTCTGCTAAAAAGAATGAACACTTAATTCTTTAAACTCCTTACTATATTTTCTCTGAGAACATTTTTGCAGTTAATAATTTCATACCTACAATTGGATGTTATTTCTCTATACAAACGAGAGACCTTTTTATCATGTATTTATTGATAAGAACTACTATCAATGTCACTGGCCCCCCTATCCATCTGCAATATCTTTTCAAACTTCTCACCACATAATGGTTACTTTATATTCACTCACAAAAAAAAGAAATATTTTTACAATTCAAAATATGGTTTGGCTTTAAATAACTTACAAAGGGTTGATAAACTATAAAAAATATCAATCAATTTTGCAGTTTCTAAATGCATTGAAACATCTATATAAGATATATTGTATGGCAGGTATACAAATCTATATATTTCAATAGTAGTTGGTAAGTGAATGACAAAATGGAAAATAATGTATATGTTTTGTTCCTTATAACTTGCTTGTACTGTTTCTGATTATTTCAAATGAATAATGGTTTTCTCAATGGAGTCAGTCTTAGATATATTGCAGGAAGGAAGAAAGTAAAAGATGTGGAATGTTTAAATACAATAGCAATAAAAATAATGGGGACAGAAGTTGAATGATGTTGGCTTGGTTATGACTTCAAATATATCAAATAACCAATTTGTTTTTTCTCAAATTTAAAGCTAAGCATATCTTCAGCATTTCTCAATGTAAAACCGTAACAATCGTATTTCCTTTTCCCTCACTTATATATATATATATATAGGGGGAAGGCAATACAATGATGGTTATATATATATATATGAAATGATGTGTTTGAACATTATTTTCGATCGATACTCATATTTAAGTAGATATTCTGTTTTTAATTAAACAGTATTATATATTTATATCTACTGGCCTGATTATTTACAATAAATTTTTATTACAAAAATGTGTGTCATTTGGTAGGATATATCCCGTGGCCCAGGAGTAGAGTTGCCGACTGACACCAAATCGGTTGGGTTTTGAGCCTGGGTTGTGTAGCAGTCGGAGTCTAACCGTACTGATGAGCTGTGATACAGCAAAACAGATCTGTCTGTGGATGACAATAATATATATATATATATATATATATATATATGACCATTATAAAATGAAACCAATATTAGTCAGTTGTGAAATACTTGTAAAATACATGGCAAATGTTGTTGCAGACCTACCAAGTGTTATTTTGGGACCATTTAAAAAGTAACCATAACTCCCTACATTATTCCTGCAAATTCAAAGAAAATATTTTTGTGAGCTAGGGTTAAATTATTTTCTAACTAATGAAAAAAGCTTGTATTTAAAAATTTCACACCTCTATGTGAGTTCAGATCCCTTTTACAAATATAAAAATAGAAGCCTACTTTGTGAGTTTCAAAACAATTTCAGAGGTCAATTTGATCAACAAATGCAGTTACAATGGAAATGATGACAGCTAGCAGTTGTCAACTAAGGACTTGTTTACATACTGATGGAAACATTAGGTTGACTATCATAAAGTAAGCCTCTCCACACATTTCACACCACAATATGAACACTTTATGAAGCAAAGTTAAACATTTTATTGCTGTTCTATGAAAAGAATAGGTAAGTTATTTCTGCTGATTTTCTGCTTTTAATTTTCCTTCAGAAAATAACATTTTTTATGTTTCATATAAAAGATGTGTTTTGTTGCTGCTAAATATTTGGCATCCTGACACTCAGATAGCAACAAAACCTGCTAAGCTGGACCTTAACAAAATATGTTTTCATTTTTGTATTTTTATTTTCACAATGAAGTATTTCTTTGCATGATTTGTGAGTGTTAAAGTTCTTATATTTGGCATTCCTTTCCTTGCAACTGCTTCCCAAAAATAAAAAGAAGAAAGAAATAAATGTGATTTCTTTGTATGTATGTGTGAAAAAAAAAAGCAAGGAGGAGAGTGCATCTGTCCCATAGCTTGGCAAGAAAGAGGAGTGTAAAGAAATTTTTGTTTAAGTTAAGCCTGGTTTATCTGCCAGGAAACTTTGCTTGAATACCCCTCAAAGGGGTCATGAAGCATGTTTTTATTATTGGTGGTTGGTTGAAAAATTATAAAAATTTAATTTCAAAGCATTGATTTTTTTTTTTTTAACCAGAACAATGTGTAATCCTCCAACTCAGAAACAAATTTTTGTCATTTGGTATTTTTTTTTTAATCGTATCACCCCGAGCAAGGTGGGAACACCACTGATGTGCAGGGGGCTACGTAATAGTGAAAAGATCAGAAAAGGGAAAGCCAGAAACCATATTCTGAACAGGGAACAAGGGATGAGCCTCTTAACCTGTTCAATAGACATGGGTGGAGTGTAAACCGGGCGATAGATAGATCTATCTACTCCAATTGAAAAAAAACAAAAAAAAAACAAAGTGAGATTGGAAAAGAGAAAGCCAGAAACCATATCCTAAACAGGGAACAAGGGATGAGCCTCTACACCTGTTCACAGTGTTTAATATTTATTTTCATCTTCACTCCACAAATCTGAATAGCCCTTAGAATGACATGCCTAATGTAGGATTTTTTTTCATTATTTTCCATCTATATCTATAAAAGTGACAAGGGTGGACATTGTGTAATTATTTGTTTGTTTGATAGAATTGACTTAGTGTATGCATTTTGAAATCTAGCTCAACGGGAGTTGCACTCAGATGTAAATCAAAATTCTAGAATGCTAACAATACCCTGAAATTTTTCAGAAGCTAAAATTAGGAGTAGAAAAATATATTTCTTATTACCCCACAAAGTCAGGGATCAGTTTATGCATTGAATATAATATAGAAGTGATCACCCCCACTTTATATTATCTATATCTATTACCCCTCCCACCCTAATCCAATAGAGACATTCTACACTGATATCTATATCTACAAAAGTGACGATGGTGGACGTTGTGTAAGTAGTTGCTATGTACATTCATCATATGTTTTTTATTCTTATTATTCCTTAAACTACCTGAGTAAAATCAGGCTAAACTGCTAGTTCAATTATATAATTAAAATAGTTAAAATAGCAAACAAATGTGAAATCTGTTTATTAAATTGTTTCACTCCTAAAACAGAAACCAAATGTGTCACACATGCTGATTAAATGAGAACAAGAACCAGGCATGTATTTTAGATTTTAAGTAAACTGAGTATGAAAGTTCTTCTTGTATTTGCCTTGTCCTGTCTGGACAAAGGTGATCATAGCTGTCCATGTCTTCCTATCCCTGATAGCTCTTAGCACACTTTCTCCTATTACACCACGCAACCCTCATTCCGTCATCCACCTGATCAGGTCCTTCAAATATGTTATCCACTGCTTTCCTTTGTCTCTTTTTTCCTTTATCTGGCCTGTTAGTATCAGGTTCTTCAAGCCCTTCTTCCTCATTGCATGTCCCAGGAACTTCAGCTGTCTCTTCCTGATGCTTAGTATTAATTTTTTTTTTTTCCATCTTTTCCAAAACCTTATCATTGCTCACATGCTCAATCCTTGATATTCACAGCACCCTTCTGTAGAACCACATTTCAGTTGCTTCAAGTTTTTTCTTCATCTTAGATGATATTGTCCAGCATTCACTGCCATATTGAAGAACCGACATCACATAGCAATCCAGTACTCTCTTCTTTGTTTCTAGCAAAATTGTTTTATTTCTTAATACTTTACTCAACTTCTGGAATGCTTCCTTCACCATGCCAATTCGCCTTCCAATCTCTGTGTTGCACTTTCTCTTTTGTTAGAACACTTCACAGGTATTTAAATTTTTGTACCTGCTTGATTTTAGTCTCCCCCACCTATATTTGGCAAGTTACTGAACACATATTTTATTAATCTGCTAATGCAGATCATGAAAGAGCACAAGAATAAAATAAAATGTTGCTTTTATAATACATTTCTAAGAGAAATAATCTAAGTTCTGTTTCTGCTCCGAAATTTTATGCTGCTTTTCAGCAAAATTTTGACCTTTTTAAATTAAGTCAACTGTTAAGTTACCTTCTTATCCAAATAATCTTCACTTCATACCACTTTCTCTTCCATTCATTTGACTGTAATCTTTTAACTAAAGTGGCTCTTCAGCTGTCAAATTAATTTTAATGAATATAAAAATGCAGACACCACACATTTTACTAATTTGTTATATTATTTTGAGTTATTGAGTCAATCTAAAACTAACCTGCGATTCTGTCTTTTTATCTTTTCGTTTTTACTGTCAAAGATCTAGAAATTTTTGATGCATTTGACATAAAAAAAATATTTCTTATTAAAGACCTTAGATTTCACTTTGTTGTCATCAAAAACTAATATTTTATCTCCAAAATGAGATCTTTTATTATGATAAGCTATTATTTATATTCTTATTTCCTATATATTGAGGTTAGATAATCAAGTCAAAGGGTAAAGTGTAAAACAAAAGCCAAGTTCTTCCAAGAAAAGTCATTAGAAAAGTAAACCATTTTCTTACAGACACCAAATTCACCAAGAAGCTTTATTGGTGCTCAAAGGCTAATTGCTAAAACCTTATAAATTTTTTGGCTCAGCCTGCAGGTATGTCTCCATAAAAGTTAATCTAATCAAATCTGTGTCTTTGATGAATTTTCCCACAACTAAATACCTTTTGTGAAGTTTCTTTCACTGATAGCTGAAAATGTATTTGATACTTTTTCTTGTGACATTTACATCTGGTTAATACATCTTTTTCTATGTCTTCCTGATGCATCTGTTACTGTCTGGAGATCTTTAGAGTTTACTAGATTTTTTTCATTTATTGTACAGAATTAAATTAATGACTAATATTAATGCAATAATAAAAATGTTTTAGTAAAATCCCCATGATTATTGTGTATGTAATTATCACTTCTAGACGAGTATGAACATAATCAAGTTAAACGTATTGCTTCTCATATATGAATGACCATAAAAGGGAAACAAATTCTTGGATAATTTAAAAGATGAAAAAGAAGAAAAAGATGAACTGTAAAAGTAAACTTGAGAGAATTGAAGCCAATAGTGAATACTGGACAGCCTCCTCACAGATGAAGGAAAAACTCAAAGCAACAGAGATCCACAAAAGAAAGCTGAGGATAACATAGACTAAACATATGATCAATAACAAAGTTTTAAAGAAAATTAAAACAAATGTACTCTTATACTTTGCAACAGAAACAGAGCTGAAATTTCTAGGGTACATAAGGAAAGAGGGCTTAGAAAATTTGACACTCACAAGACATATCAAAGGTAAGAGAAATAGAGGAAAGCAATGTGTAAATGGTTGACAGAACAGGGATTAGGGGACACAGTAAAAAGACTCAATTTACTAAGAACTACAAAGAACAGGAAATTATGGAGATCCATGACCACTCAAGTCCTGAAGGGACACAACATTTAGAACAAGTAAATGCAGCATGAACCAGAGGTAATATCTAAACTACTATATTATAATATAGCTATTCATTTCTCAAATAATTTTCAATGAGAATTCATGATGTGCCTTTCTTCAGGTAAATTATACACACTATCATCAAAAACAGTAACTGTGGCTTTGATAAATACTTTAAAGAATTTTTGTTACCTTCGAGTTGATGAAGCCACTGACGAGGGTTGCATGAAACTAAATCAATGAAAATCTAATATGGCATATCTGAAGAGTCTTCTTGATGGAACCTCTGACCAAAGAGTTTTGCATAAAACTAAATCAACAAAACCTAAGATGGTACATATGAAGAGTTTTCTTGATGGAAGCTTTGACCAAAGAATGTTGTATGAAACTAAACCAATGAAAATCCAAGATAGCACATCTGAAGAATCTCCAAGTAACTGAGGTTTCTGCCATTTGATACATAAGAACAAATGAAACAACTAGTTGGCCTCCTTTCCCAGAAAACAGTTTTTTCTGTTAATTTATAGCATTTATCTTAAATGTCTTCTGCAAATTATGTTTTATACTGCAGCTTCCTTGAAAAAATATTTCTAATGTTATAGAAAAATTCTTTGTTCCTGAATTAAAAATCTACCTTTCATTAAAGCTTGTAAACCATTTGTAAAACATACTTGCACCTACTATATCTTTATAATAGAACTAGCAGTATAGCCCAGCATTGCTTGGGTGTAATGAAAGCTTTAAAACTAATCCACAGTTCTGGAGCTCATACTCTTTGGACGTTGGCACAAAAGACTAAAAAGCAATAGTTGTTTCCAGTTAAAGCAAAACTGTAGACTGAAAAAAAATGAATGGATGTAAGTCAAATTTTGATTTCCTGGTATTGATATCAAATAAGTTTTTTCATTGTAAACTGAATTTTGAAGGCTAAATAAGTGGTAAATGGTATCATGACTGAGACTAAGAACTACAATTATACCTACTTAGAACCAATCCCGAAGCAAAACTAAAATAAAAGGGCTGAGAAAAATACAGACATACAGGCAGATAAACAGATACACACACAAACATCTTGCCTTTTTTATATATATATATATATATATATATATATTATCAATTTTCTGCACTATTGTAAGAACTGCAACCTTGAACTTTGAGTGTATCAAATTTGATTAAAATCAGACCACTCCTATAACCTGATTTTTTCGATTATCGATTTTTGATATTTATCGGGGGTACCTCGACACAAAACCTAGCTAAGAACACTTGCAGACGCTTATAATACAACTGTGTAAATTTTCAAGAAAATCAATTCAGCCGTTTCAGTGTCTATAGGTCACGAACACACAAAAAGTTCCATTTATAAATAAGTTTAGATGCAATGATACATTGACAACATTCTACTGTACTTAATCAGTTGCATTGAAGACCTTGTCTAATCAGAATTTTAGTGATCATTTGTCATAATTATAATCATTAGGTAGAGCTTGGAATTGCTTTGATAAGTAATTTGTTCTCTTTTTTATTAAACATGTCTGTAAACAATTCATGTAGGGGTAGAATATTGTACAAAAGTGTAGTATTTCATTATAACCTGAAAATATCTTACTTTTCAATATTTGATCAATAATCAATCCATATTAAAAGCCAAATCAAACTATCATCTTAACTGTATTTGTCACAGCTGATTGCCATACTGTTCTTGCTACATTAAATAACATATTTAATAGATAATAATTCTATCAGAAAAGTAGGTATCAATCTGTGCTATTTACTTGGTAAAAAGGATTGATTTGATTATTCATCATGATTCTGCTTGTTTCTTCCATCTTTCTTTTGTTAGCATGGACATTACAGTCAGTTAATTGCCATATGTAATACATGCTTTAGACTATTATGTCTAGAAAGAGACATGACTGACTGGGTAGAAGATTATCACACAATAGGTTGCCATTGCTTTCTATGGTAGACTGGTTGCCAGCCAAAGCTATAGAACCCAATTTGTCCTATTATTTAACCCATAACTCTGGAGGAAAGAGACATGAATACCTTTCCCAAAGGTATTTGTGCATAAATGAATGAGAGGAATTCAACCAGAATTTGAACTCAGCTCCTTGATTTGTCATTCTGAGTCAATATTCACTGCACCACAACACATATCCCAAAATAATAGAATAGAATGGAATAGATTGTGAGGAAAAAAATATAAAAGATATCAGAGATGCTGCTTGATTTTAGTGCAAAAAAATTTTTTAAAATTTAAAACAGGGTGATAAAAATGGAACAGTCTATTTTGACTATTCCATTTTGATCACATAGAAAAAAAACTTAAGAGAAATGCAACTTGGTTTCAGTGAGAAAAAGAAAAAAAAGAGGAAAAAACACCCTTCCAGTACCTAATAAATAATAGACTTCTATTTTGATTGTGAGGAAAAATATAAAAGATATTAGAGATGCTGCTTGATTTTAGTGCAAATAAATTTTAAAAAAATTTAAAACAGGGTGATCAAAATGGAATAGTCAAAATAGACTATTCTATTTTGATCACATGGAAAAAAACTTAAGAGAAATGCAACTTGGTTTCAGTGAGAACAAGGAAAAAAAAGAGGAAAAAACACCCTTCCAGTACCTAATAAATAATGGACTTCTGTTTTGATTGTAAGGAAAAATATAAAAGATATCAGAGATGCTGTTTGATTTCAGTGAAAAAAAAAAATTAAAACAGGGAAGCCGTGAAATTTTCACAAGTTACTACTAGTTATTCATAACTTGATAAAAGACGTAATTCTAATACTGTGTCAGTAAAAGATTCAATTAAAGGATTGGTTGATTTTTGCCTTGAGTTTGTCTGCGTTGTAGAAAGTCCACTTTAACAATACAAAATAACTGTTGATAGAAAGCCAAATAATAGTTTGTGCAACAAAGCCAAAAAGACGGTTGCCATTCAGTGAGAACATTGATTCTTACTAAAGGCAACTTTATAAGTCTTCTATCAAATCAAAGGGACTTGCAATATTTTTCTTTGATTTGTTTTAGATAGTCTTGAAACTTTAGTTTTATATCAACCATCTTACTTTCTTATGTGTGAATTTTTTAATCAAATTTCAGATTTATCAAACCACTTGAGCTTGATAAAAATATTCAATTAATTTACCCTCTCAGTTAAATTAAAGTAATGCACCAGAATTTTATCAATACTACTTGGGACACTATTCCATTAATACTTTGCACTATCTTCATTGAACTATGACCTACCACAAGATTAAGTCATGTAGTGGATAAGAAATTAAGGATTAAAATCAACCTTCTTCACTTTTACAGAAATTCACAATGACTTAAGAAATCCTAGTTTTTCCCAAATAGAAAAAGAATTGACCATGTGCTTAGCGGAAACCAGATTTTGCAAATAAGTGTTAAAATGATTTTTGACTGATGGGAGTGACTTGCAAGATCAAAAAGGACTTCGCGAGTAAGTTTGAAAAATCTAGATTACAATAAAAGGACTTCATCAGCTCAGAGCTCAGCATCAATCACAAAGAGAGTTGGGAGCATCTAAAATGTAACTTCAGTTTCAAATCTACCTGGAGATAAGGTCAGATCCAACCTTGTTCTCTTTCTCCAAACATTTTGTTGAACTCTACCCTTAACTTTTTAACAATGTTTCGAATTGAACATTAACTTCTTCAACTTATGTTAGTCTTTTCATTTAATAAATTTCTATTTTAAAATGTGAAATGTCTATTTTATTCTTACACTATTCTACACAATTTCATATATTCCAACCTGCCGACAACCAACCTTCTGATGAAAACCGTCTGATGATAATTTTGCATATATCCTGTAAGCTGTAGGGAGTTCGGTTATATCTGACACAAGGCCAAATTAAAGAAAGATTAACCATCTCCCCTACGGCTACACTGGTGACTCCCGACATACAAAAGAACACACACCCCTATGCTACAGTCATTCTAATTTTCTTCATATTCCATTTGTAAAAGGAAAATTCCATGATGACAGCTTCTTCACAAGAATATCTACTTTGTGAAAAATAATCCTGCAAGGTTACTTCCACAAAGACTACAATTTTAACCTCTTCAATTCCAGAATCAATCATTATCTATTTTCTTTATCATAATCATCTTCACTTACTACTTCTTACTCTTATGTCCATACCTCACACCTCATTCCATAACCCCTACTTTGAGTGGATCTCAGGCCTTATATTGAGTGAATGTTCATAAAAAATAAATAAAACTTTAATTCCAGTTTTGCACTAGCTCCTATTCTGAAATATAAATATTTTGATAAAATTCTTATTTCAAAAACAAACTCTGAACACTGAAAATTTGATGCTTGCACTGATCAGCTGAGCAACATTGTCAAAACCAAAGATTAGGGATTTTAAGCTGTCATGGAATATCTATTGATAACTCAGAGGCTTGCCAAGGCTGAAGAAAGCGAGAGAGTGAGGAAAAAAAAAAAGAAATATTTCTTGAACCAGTTTTGAGATTGCCTCTTCAGAATGCTTCACATGATCCATGTGTCAGAGATTATTCAGGATCAATGATGATGCAGAATAATAGTAAAAAGAACAGATCAGCCTTTCTTCTTCTTTAGATCTATACAGTTGAGTTAAGTTGACAGATTTCTATGGTGATCCTTCTTCAAGGAGAAAAACAAATTAATATAAATGCTGCTCAGAAATAAGAATATGCTTCCACTAAAGAGATTTCAAATTGAGATCATGCATATTTCTTCTGGAAGACATTTTTTCTACATGAAACTTCATGATAATGACAAATGATACAGTTTCATGTAGAAATTTATAATAAAGTCCTATATCTATTTTAAAAGTTTCTTTATTTGGCTTTTTGATGCAAATTTGTAAGACAGAAAAAAAATTTGTAATTTTATATAAAAGCCAGTGTCTGTTGTTACATCATGTACAAAACATTTCACATAACATTTATAAATATTTGATTTTCAATTTATTTCACATAAATAGATATTAGTTTGTCATATAAAACTGATTTATATTAAAAACAAATTAATAATTTATCCTCCAAAATAATTTTAATGGCATTCATTTCATATTATAATTTCATGCATGCGCATTTTTGGCTTTTGATTTTCTTGACTGCACTGTATTGTGGGGTCAGTTGGGCACCGTCTGTGAAAAAAAAAAAAAAAAAAATCACTCTGCCAGAAATTTGGAAATGTTATGCTGTACTGCATTGCCTTCATGCTAAAAGCTCCAATATGAACATTTCATAGAGTTTGGGTGTCACTCTGAGGACAGTGCAAAGGATGCTGTGTCCCCAAAAGATGTACCAAGAGTGATGAAAGCCAATTTACTCTATAGTATACAATGATATTTTTTGTGCAATTTTGGTAAATATCTGTTAAAATGAGATGTCAATGTTATTATCATTTTGCATAATTTAGATGACAATTTATTCCTCGCACTGTTGCATTCACTTTTACACAGAAACCCCTCACAACAGAAATGCAACTTGGTTTCAGTGAGAAAAAGAAAGAGAAAGAAACTTCCTACCAATATATAATAGATAATGGACTTCTGTTTTGGTTGTGAGGAAAAATATAAAAGATATCAGAGATGCTGTTTGATTTCAGTGCAAAAAAAAAAAAAAATTAAAACAGGGAAGTTGAGTAATTGCATAACAAAAATTCATATCTTTATCCTTTCTTCAGCTATGTGTTGAATAGTAATGTAAACTAGGCTCTTCAGCCAGTTTAATAGAAGGAAAACACTATATTCAAACCATGCTGATATATTTTTCCAGAAAATAAACTTCAGATAAGAAATGAATTCAGTGGAAAGCCAAGATGTTTTAAAAGAAAGATGTAACAATATCTGTACATTATCAACAACACAAAGTTACTTCATAAAGTTTTATCAGAGTCGAAGGTTCAAGAAAGTAGTATGGATGACTATAAATGACAAAACTTAGTATCACCCACAATGGCAAAAATATATTCCTTAATTTTAATATATGATAGGTAACGAAAGCCTAGATTATCAGTTTGTAAAACCTTAGAATTTTGAATGAATCTTATGAGAAACTATGAAAAAATAGTGACCAAATTTCAAGAACAAAAAATCATATACATATGAATTTGCAAAGCTTTTCACTATTAAACTGTAGATATGAAAAGAAGCTTATCTGAAAGTTCATTTATAACTACATGTGACAAGAAAATGTATTCTGAACATATTAAAGAATAGAGTGTTTTGTTTCTGCGAATTGATTTGAATATTATTTGAAGCTGATTTTTTCCAAGTTAACCTGCACTCACTGGTGTATTAAGATGATCAAAATGTTGCCATTGCCAAATTTTTATGAATATCAAGGAAATTTGAAAAGTGTATTTGAAGATGAAAGCCTCATTTCAGCACGAGGCTTTTCATTGCTGCTCTTTCAAATGCTGAGATATTTTGTTGCTAGTGCAAATTATTCACAAATGCATAAAAATGAAATGAATATTTTAAGAAACTTAACTGGGAAAAAAAACCTTAGCTAAAATTATTAAAATACTTAAAAGCAGATGAAAGAATATTAAAGATTCTTCTAAAATATATGAACAGAATTAAATAAGAGTTGCTCTGCACAGTAGTACTTAATTTATATAGCAAAATGTTAAGATGACTTTTTTTTTTTTTCTACAATTCGAATAAATAATTTCTCTTGGTGACTTTTCCACATGCTTACAGTCCAGGAGTGCCTGAAAAGGCATGCAGTTGTGTTGAACTATAATTCAGTGCACAGTACTAACATCAATCACAAGATCAAGTAGAGCCACTACAAAATTACAACTTTTCAAAAGAGTTGTCAGTCATTTAAGTGCCATATGTGATACACGCTTGGGCGATCATGTCTTGAAAGAGACATGACTGACTGGGCAGAAGATTATCCCGCAGTAGGTTGCCATTGCTTTCTGTGATAGACTGGTTGCCAGCCAAGGCTATAGAACTCAATCTGTCCTGTTATTTAACCCATAACTGGAAGGAAGAGATGGATTAATACCTTTCCCAAGGGTATTTGCACAGAAGTGAATGCAATGAATTCAACTGGAATTTGAACTCGGCTCCCCGAGTTCTCGTTCCGAGCCAATATCCACTGCACCACAACGCACATCCCAAAAAAGTTGTAGGTTTCTAAAATCATATCTTCTAAGCAGTAATACCAAGGAGGCTAAGTTCGATATCCTTAAAAGAGAAGTCAATCTGCTTTTATCGACATGAAATTTATGTTTGCTAACACTTTTTAATATAGATCAATTTCATTGAACTAACTTCACATATCCAGATTTTTTAATAACATGGTCAAAACTGCAAGAGATATCCAATTAAAATCTGAAGGACTGATGAGGTTAAAATGCTTCTTTTTATTGATAAAAATTAAATACTTTTTTTAGCTTAATTTTACTTAAATTATGGATTTATTGTTAATGTAGTGTTTTCTTATAGATTTTGTTTTGATTTGTCATTCCTTACCAGATTGTGTAATGGTTTTTTAATCATATTATAAATTGTCTTATTGATTCTTAAAGATTTATTGAATAATTTGATACATTAGCATGATATTATTTTATAGCTCTGCTTTAAGATATCAATTTTTGTATCTGTATTTAATGTGAAAATAAATCAATCACTTTAAAAATGTTTTTAACACCTTTTTTATTAATAAAAATTGATATTAATTTAATGTTTAATTTTTTTAGTATTTTTTTTTTAATTTAAGAAGCAATTCTTAGTTTTCAGAGTATACATTAAAAATTAAGTTTTGTGGCATTTCAAGATGGTTAGCAAGATCAACTGCAACTGAACAGTAACTTTGATTCTCACTGGATGCACCATACTTTCGGCTTTGTGCTATGCAAAGTATTAAGGAACAAAAAGGTTTCATTAAAAAAAAGAAAATAATACTGAATTGTTATGTAATGTTGGTCTCCCTATCTCAGTGAATAGCGACAATCTTCTCACAGATGAAGGAAAGATTTGAGTTCAGAAATGTGGTTCTACAGAAGGATGCTGAGAATACCATAGACTGAACATGTGATCAATTAAGAAGTTTAAAAAAAATTAAAACAAAATGGATGCTTATATTTAACTTCAGAAAGAGAGAGTTGAAATTTCTAGGGCACATAATGAACAAAGAAGGCTTAGAAAATTTGACACCCACAGGACATATTGAAGGTAAAAAGAACAGAGGAAAACAACACCCAAATGGCAGAACAAGTTTTAGGAGAGATAGCAAAAAGGCAAAATTTACTAATAGCTGCAAAGAACAGGAAATGATGGAGAGTTATAACTGCAAATGATCTGAGACATACATGAGTATTGGTCAAAAGTCACTTATAAATTAAAAATTGTGTTTATATAAAAATAAACTTATTTTCTACACTTAGAAATTTCTATAATATAACAGGATGGATATCTGACCATTTTTCATTTCAGGCCCAAGTAACTGGGCAGAGTTATCTCCCTTGACCAGATGACATTTTCTGTCCTTTAATCCACTTTCATATTAATGCATACAGATGGATGCTCTTTGTAGATTGCGAAGACATTCATGAAGTTGTGCCAACTGTTCTCACTAATTGGGAATTCCTCTACCTCAAGATAATTTATAGCAGATGATTGTGTAACATTGCTTAAACTATGAAGGCATTTTGGCATCAACATCACCAAATTTATAGTTACAAACATCAGGAATTTCATTATACTAAGATAAAGCTTTGTCAATCATTATTCTTTTCTCTTTCTTTCATCTTAATTTCAATTTCCTTTCATCTAACTACTCAGACCATCATTCTATGATTATTAGAAAGCTGTATGGATTAGAAATAAAAGATAAACTCTAGTGAGCTTTGAACTCACATCCCTATTATCTCTGAAGGCCTGTCTAACCACAACATACTGGGTGTGGCGGAAATACTCCCCAGATAATGGTAAGACATTATCTAGATGAAGACACCATTGCCATTAATGTCTTCCCATTATGTGGGATGTATTTAAGCTGCATCCTGTACTAGACAAAAATTATTTTGCTTTGATGAATATATATATGTATAAATCAAATCAACCATAACATTTATTAAAAAAATATTAATTATATTACCTATATATGTATTTTCAGTTTTATGCTTAAAGTTGTCTGACAGACTATATATTTAATTTCTAAACAATTATTGGATTTATTTTTAATCTTATATATATATATATATATATATATATATATATATATATGAGTTGAATATATGAATTAGAATCCAACAAGATCATAGAATAAAGAAAAAAGAACAAGTAGAAAATGATGTATCTCAATCTAATATGTTTCACTTTATTAAAGCTTCTTCAGAGACTGATATGTCAGATTAAATAAATTGCAAACATTGTGTCTGCTTACTTTTAATTTTCATGTTCTAATGAACACTAAGCAATTTGTCAATTATATTTGAAGCAGAAAAAAAAATTAGTCATTTTTAGCAGCACAGTCTTGCAGTTATTTTTTGTTACCATAACTCACACCCCTGAAGATGATCTTGGAAGGAGAGTGAAAGTACTTGGGTACATTGAGAAATGATTATAACATCTGTCAATGTGACAGCTCATTTCTGGCATCTTTCAATTATAATATGCGAAAGATTATCCATGAGTATGAACCAATTTTATTAAAATTAAGCAGACACAATGTTTGCAATTTATTTAATCGGACAGGTCTAAAGAAAATTTGCTGCCTAAATACACAAATTTTAAATATATATATATATATATATATATATGTGTGTGTGTATATTTGGGCACCAATCTGTCTTTTATACAAGTTTTGTTAAAAATGACTAACAAGGAACTGCAATTAAGAATTTTATTGTGTTCTTATAATTTTTTTTTCCTTTTCTGGATATAAATTTTGCAGAAATTGCAAAACAATGCAAAAGATAATGGAAGCATTATGAATAAAAAAGAAAACGCCAACATTCAATCACATCAACTATGAACATGGTCACAATGTGCCGGCCATGTTTAGAAAATAAAAAATTCCCATAACTCTACAAAATATAAAAATAGATACATTCAGTTAAAAGCCAAAATAAAATCATCTTTGATAATGGCAAAAAAAAAAAAAAATTGCCGAAAGAGCTCAGACATACAGAACTTTCAGACAATTTCACATAATTTTTTCAAGAAAAGAAAAAATTATAACACAAGAAAAATGAGATAAAACCACTTAAAAGCAGTTCTTTGTTAGTCTTTTTTTTGACAAAACTTGTGTGTGTTTATATATATATATATATATATATATATATATATACACTGTACAAATAAATTGTTGTTCTTTAAAACAATAAAGAAAATTCATCAATATCTCTAACTACAAAGTAACAGACCACCAAAAGGAATTACTCAACATTGGACCCAACTGTCATCTTTACAGCTAATGCAATAGATTGGATAAAAAAGTCTGAAAAAGTAATTTTATATCAAATCATAAAAAAAACTTAAAGAACAACTAATAAAAACAATGCCAGAAATTCAAGACCTACTCAAAGCTGAAGCAATAAAACAAAAAGAGATATGACAAGAGAAAAAACTTGTCTAAGCCTCTAACAAAACAATTAAAAAAAAAAAAAAAAAAAAAAAAAAAAAAAAATCGCTGCCAAGGAACTGGTAACCATAATTGTAGATAAAACCAATATCTTCATTGTAATTATAAAATACAACAGATACTTGATAATAACACCAAATTAGAGTTAAAGATTTAATTAATTAATTGAAAATCAAAAAAACTCATCACAGCCGACAGCACAGAACAAGATAACTTAAAGTTTTCCAAAATTGATTATAAATAAATTTATTTATAAATAGAACTTTGTGTGTGTGTGTCTTTCCATTACCTATAGACTCCGAAACGGCTGAATCGATTTTCTTGAAAATTTACACAGTTGTACTATAAGCGACTGCGAGTGTTCTTAGCTAGGTTTTGTGTCGAGGTACCCCCAATAAATATTGAAAATCGATAATCGAAAAAAATCAAGTTATAGAAGGAGTGGTCCGATTTTAATCAAATTTGATACACTCATAGACAAAGACATAAGAAACGATATTCAGAGGTTTACACGTTGCAGTTCCCACAATAGTGCAGAAAATTTGATATCGATAGCAGGAAATCAAAATTTGACTTACATCCATTCATTTTTCTTTTAGTCTACAGTTTCACTTTAACTGGAAACAACTATTGCTTTTTAGTCTTTCGTGCCAACGTCCAAAGAGTCTGAGCTCCAGGACCATGGATTAGTTTTAAAGCTTTCATTACACCCAAGCAACACCGGGCTACACTGCTAGTTGACTATAAACCAGAATACATGCATGGAACTATAAAAATGAATGAACCTAATTTCCCTCTCCATCCTATTATATCCAAAATCCCAACTCCGATTTATCAGTTAATCAAAATCATTAACAAACACATTACACCATACATACCTCGTAAATACTGTTTTGAATCAACTCACAAACTAATCCAAATCTTAAAAACCTAATAATTAAACCACAGCCTCACTTAATTGTGAAAATTTAATTACGAATGTTTCAGTTAGAGAAATGATTGATAAAATTATAAGAAAGTATTTATGACAATCCATCAATCTCCATTAAAAATTAAGCCTAAAATATTACAGAAACTACA
Organism: Ascarosepion bandense; assembly: GCA_037127315.1. Classification (NCBI taxonomy): domain Eukaryota; kingdom Metazoa; phylum Mollusca; class Cephalopoda; order Sepiida; family Sepiidae; genus Ascarosepion; species Ascarosepion bandense. The sequence continues at coordinate 3,945,313 of JBBBDQ010000365.1, forward strand.
TTTAATTTGTACCACAAAGGTTTCCTCCTACAGCCATCAAAATAATATATACGTAACAATGTGATGGTGTTTTGATGGGTTCAGTTCTCAGACAGACATTTAATAACTGCTACCTGGCTGACCTTGAAAATACGACATTTAAAGCCACTAAAAAACTTTCCATCTACCCAAGATAGATATATATGCTCATCTTAGTCAAAAACACAGATGAAATATATAAACTTACAAAAAAATCCAAGTTTGTATGTGAACTTAATAAATTCCCTGTCTTGATATATTGAGAAACAACACATTTACTACCTTCCAATATAAAAAAAAACCTATATTGAGCATCAGCTATGCTTATGAAATAGCCTTGTGTCTAACATAACTGAGCCCACCTAATCTGAAAGAATTAGAAGGTTGAATAAATATTAAAAGAAGGATAAAGTTTCATTTCTAGTAATGAATATAAATTTCACAAGAATTAGGATCAATTTTTGTTATTTATGAAGTAAAGTTTGTTTGAAAGTTCTTTATAAAGCTTTCCTTGAATATATACATTTTAAAGTTCAGTTTTATTAAAGTCAAATGATATGAATTTGTGAAAAAAAAAGACATGTTTTGTAGTGTGCATTGTAGTCAGAGAAATGTCTTGTTTCTTTTTGAAGAAAGGAAAGAATCAATTCAGTTTGAAAGAGTGAGAAAATACTTGGTGTTTAGTTAGATGATTAGTAACTGAGATGTTCTTTCTTTGTTGTCAGCAGATAAAGAAGAAGGATAATCAATGAATGAAGCAGGAAAGAAAAGGTGAGAAAATAAGAAAATTCAATGTCGCCTGTTTCATTGACGACTTGTGGCTCTCTAAAGAAAAAGAAAGAAATTACACATTTTATGCATTTTTAAGAATAGAACCGTATCAACTTTTAGTATTTTTTCTAATTTCTGATTGGTTAGTAAATGAGAGGTTGTATCCATTTTGTTTTCGACAACATCCTTATGTGGTCAAATTTGATGAACCAACTGTGTTATGATAAAAAAACTTTTCTGTCAGTGAATAAATATATGCTTCTTTTATTTGCTCATGAAAAAGTGTGTGTAAGTTTGGATTTTCTGTACAATCAAGTATAACAAAATCAAGTATAACAAAATCAAGTATAACAAAATCTGACAAAACAACTAACATAAAAACATGCACTCTCGGATAGAAAAGTGAATGGCTTAACAATTACAAAATTGTAATTATACAAAAGTTAACTCTTCCACAAAAAAGATTTTTTAAACTGAATTAAAAAGCATTAAACAAACTTTCATTAATGATGACTTTCCTAAATAAATTATTTCTGAAATAATTAGATGAGATATTAGAAGTATTAAGATAAATCAAAAAGAAAATAATTCTTACTGAAATAACCTTAAATATCAACATTTACATTGCAATCAAATACACTAACTACAAACAAAACAATCTTGAAAAACTCATACATACTAATAACTTAGATCACTGGTGCCCCCTAAATACGAATTTGCACGAGATACTAGATTAGCAACTAGATCCCACCCTTTTACAGTGAAACCGATAAAATGCAGCCGTAACTTCTACTCCAACAGTTTCTTTCCTCGCACTTCCCGACTGTGGAATTCTCTTCCAAACGATTGCTTCCCCGACGGCTACAATCTCCAGGAGTTTAAATGTAAGGTCAATACACACCTCCTAACACACTAACCTGCTCCCATTCTATCAAGCACTCTTCCCATCTGCCCGACCCTCATCCTCGCTATCCTTACTCATCTGTCACCTTTCTCCTGACATTCCCTATGTCTATCCACTCCTTCTCTTTACCTTCCCCTATGTAGCCCCATGCGCAATAGTGGCAGTGGAATGCCTTGCTTGGGGTGAGATGATTAAAAAAAAAAAAAAAAAAAAATATATCCCCCACTGATGCCAATAAAAAAATTGAACTAATTACAAACTGTACTAAATGTAATGCAAGGAATTCAACTGGAATTCGAACTCAGTTCCTCGGAACAAGAAATCGGGGAACCGAGTTCGAATTCCAGTTGAATTCCTTGCATTCACTTATGCGCAAATACCTTTGGGAAAGGTATTATTCCGTCTCTTCCCTCCAGTTATGGGTTAAATAATAGGACAGATTGGGTTCTATAGCCTTGGTCGGCAACCAGTCTACCGCAGAAAGCAATGGCAACCTACTGCGGGATAATCTTCTGCCCAGTCAGTCATGTCTCTTTCATCTTTCAGGGCTATTTCATATGAATACTTTATCACAATTCAGGGAATAATATCTACCTTCAGTGTTTTGGTCGATATAATGGTAATGTTAATTAGTCGTTTGCCCACAAAAAAACATTTGGCATTTATTAACCAAGCAAACATTCCTGCTTTCAACTGACATTTATAAAACATTTTACTTTAAACAAATCTTTTTAGAAAAATAGGTTTCTCATCTCAGTGACACTTTCTGAAACTGATGAAGGTTTCCTTACTAACCTTTTAAGGACGCGTTCCAGAAGATGAGTAAAGTACTAACACACAGGAAAATTTCACTAGAAACAAAGAAAAGACTGCTGGATTGCTATGTGATGTCAGTTCTTCAATACGGCAGTGAATGCTGGACAATATCATTGAAAATGAGGACAAAACTTGAAGCAACTGAAATGTGGTTCTACAGAAGGATGCTGCGGATATCATGGACTGAGCATACAAGCAACAATGAGGTGTTGGAAAGAATAGCAACAAAAAGGAAATTAATACTGAGCATCAGGAAGAGACAACTGAAGTTCCTGGGACATGCAATGAGGAAGGAGAGCCTGGAGAACCTGATACTGACTGGCCAGATAGAAGGAAAGAGAGACAGAGGAAGGCAGCGGATAACATATTTGCAGGGACTGATCAGGTGGATGACAGAATGGGGCTTGCCAGGAGTAACAGGAGCAAACATACTAAGAGCCACAAGGAATAGGAAGACGTGGAGAAACATGATCGCCTACGGCCTGAAGGGACAGGGCACATAAAAGAAGAAGAAGTGTGGAATGTCATCATTTTGATTATATTATTTTCTCTTTGAGTTACATTTTAGTTGTTGTGGCTGTTGGTAGTCTTCAAGTGATGTGGATTCTGTTATTTGGTAGAGTTGTTTTTATAGCACCAAGCGATAAGGTTCTATGAAGTATAGTCTTTGCCAAGAAACACAGGCTTCACATACTGAAAGCACTTTTTAACAATTGATCTTAGAAATGTCGTATTCAACTGATAGTTTAAATATTTCTGCATGGGTTTGGTGCTATGCCTGACGTCCATATGAAATACTAATGATCATTCTATAAAATTATTTTATCATGATGATGATGATGTTCATCTTTCTACTTTTTTTTTTTTTTTTTTTAGTTACTCAAACTGAGCTAAAGTAAAGGTCTTCATGACTTTTATTTATTATCTTCATTTTCCAAAGTTTCACTTTACCATATTCCTAAAGAAAACTGAGCTAAAGGTCTTCATGACTTTTATTTATTATCTTCATTTTCCAAAGTTTCACTTTACCATATTCCTAAAGAAAACTGAGCTAAAGGTCTTCATGACTTTTATTTATTATCTTCATTTTCCAAAGTTTCACTTTACCATATTCCTAAAGAAAACTGAGCTAAAGGTCTTCATGACTTTTATTTATTATCTTCATTTTCCAAAGTTTCACTTTACCATATTCCTAAAGAAAACTGAGCTAAAGGTCTTCATGACTTTTATTTATTATCTTCATTTTCCAAAGTTTCACTTTACCATATTCCTAAAGAAAACTGAGCTAAAGGTCTTCATGACTTTTATTTATTATCTTCATTTTCCAAAGTTTCACTTTACCATATTCCTAAAGAAAACTGAGCTAAAGGTCTTCATGACTTTTATTTATTATCTTCATTTTCCAAAGTTTCACTTTACCATATTCCTAAAGAAAACTGAGCTAAAGGTCTTCATGACTTTTATTTATTATCTTCATTTTCCAAAGTTTCACTTTACCATATTCCTAAAGAAAACTGAGCTAAAGGTCTTCATGACTTTTATTTATTATCTTCATTTTCCAAAGTTTCACTTTACCATATTCCTAAAGAAAACTGAGCTAAAGGTCTTCATGACTTTTATTTATTATCTTCATTTTCCAAAGTTTCACTTTACCATATTCCTAAAGAAAAATTTATTTTTCTTTGATGTTTTAAGCAATATCATAAGAAAAAGGAATGACAGGTCATTTACAAAAGAGATTGATTATTTTTCTGAGCCTTTTAAATGGGAATATTTTTATTATTTTATATATTTTTAAAATTATTCTTTCCTTTTTGTTGTTTTAATATAACATTTCAGCTGACATTTATTCTTTTTTTTAGTATATGCTGTGCTGTGATTTATAAAGTCAAGAAAAGGTCATTTTTAGGTAAGAATATAAAACCAGAGAGAAAAATATTTCAGAAATATTAAAAAAAAAAAAAATGCCGATTTATCTCAGTATTACACTTTTCAAAATAAACCATTTTTTAATTCTTCCAGTTCAGTCCTTTAAAACTAGAACACACTGTGTTACTTCCACAGAGTCAAATCACCTTTATTTCTTCCATATTTCAAGTTTAAGGAGAAAGTTTCACTTGGAAATCTTTTTTCCCTGAAAACTTTCACTTTGTAAAACTGACTTCCACATAGATGCTTCCTTGAACACTACAATATTAACCTCAAGTAGTAATCTTTGTCTGTTTTCCTTATTCTCATACTCTTCACTCCCTACCACTTAGCAATTCATTCCTGCTATCCACCTTATTCATTATAACTACTTTAAGAAAAATGAGCCTTATATAGAAAAGTTCACCAAATATATAAAAAATTGAATGCAATGACAATTTTTAATTTACAAAATTCAAAAGCTACAGCTTTTCCCCCTTAAAAAAACAAAACAAAAAAAACAACCCCACCCGCAAAATTATTGTGAATGTTGCTCCAGAATGAAAAAACACGGTGCCTGGTTTCACATGCACAGGAAATTCTCCTCTGGTAGGTTGCTAAGTTATATCAAAGCTACAAAAAGTTCTTGAAATATTTAAAATGGCCGAGTGCTTCTTTAACAAACTCTGGAAACTGAGCATTTTCAATATCAATTATCCTCACATAATGCAAATGCAAAAACTAAACCTTAATACTCAGTTTTAATTCTTAGATTGTGGCATTCAGGTGAAGTAAATTACTTACAAGAACACTGAATAGATACTGAAGAACATTCATAATGGTGAAATTCAGAATTTCAAATCAAAAGGAATACTGAAGAATATGCGGGCTCAAACATGGTTCAACAAAAACAAAGATGAAGACAATGTCAAAAAGAAAATTCCTCTTTCTCTATCTATTTTTATAACTCCTTGCTATACTAGAACTATCACTCTTGCAATGACAACATCAGGTGGCAGTATCTTTGTTATTGGAAAAAAATATTTTTAATAATGCATCTAAAAGCCCCTGGGATTTTACAAAACATCAATTTGTGAGTAAAATGGCCTAGAATGCACAAATTTATTTGAAAAAAGTGTTTTTAACAAAGATAAGGGCGGCTAAAATTATTTTGTAAGATAAATCATTTATAAAAGAAAGAAATATATTGGGTAATTAAGTGTACAAAAGTTTTGAAATTTTCATCAAGTCAAAATATTTAAAAGAACAAAGATAAGGAAATTAGAATGAAAAAAATCATGAACATAAATAGAATTAAAATGATTCTGTTATTCCATTTTCTCCGCTAATTTGTTTATTTTTAAGGTATTATGGTGAAAAAGTGCGTTTGAAATCATCTGTAAATTTTGTCAAAGCAATTTCCCCTTCCTCTCTTCTATTGTTAAACATTAATGTGGCATAATTATATATATATATATATATATATATATTAAAAAAGGATTAATTCAAAGATGTTGAATGGCCATTTCGATATGACGATCCCCACGGGGAGCGACACATCACCTCAGCAACCTTTCCCTTTATTTTTATTTTTATTTTATTTTTTTTATTTTATTATTATTTATTTTTTAATTTCTTTGCAATCTATTTAAAAAGGAAAAGTAGACTAATTTTTCTCCAGTTTCTGAAAGGTTTTTTTCTGTTGCTGAGGTGATGTGTCGCTCCCCGTGGGGATCGTCATATCGAAATGGCCATTCAACATCTTTGAATTAATCCTTTTTTAATATATATATTTGCTCTGTAATATTTTATTACATGGAGCTCTCTTCCTGTATCATTTTTTAATATTAAAATAAATTTTTAATATTAATTAGGATCGGGTTTTTTGGAATTTACCTTCCTGCTTTTTTCCTTTGGATTGAAGTATCTGAATTAAAATATATATATATATATATATATATATATAGTTATATAATTATATCAGCTACATTTCATTGCCTTACCCAAGTACATATTTGCATGCAAATGATCACTTGGTGTGTGCAGTCACTGGAAATGAATAGAATGCGTTGATTCCATTTTATAAAATAAAAACAGGCATATTTCAAAATTTACATGCAACTTTGATGCAGATATCTGTCAAAGATTTTATGAATATTTAACTGAAAGTCAGTCACAGAGATAAGATGGCCTTGTGTTTTGTTGTTTCCATCCTCTCCCAAATCTTGATAACATGTTCAGTCCATGACATCCTAAGCATCCTTCTGTAGAACCACATTCTGGTTGCATCAAGTCTTTTCTTTCATCTCTGATGAGATTGATCAGCATTCAATGCCATACTTAAGGACAGAATTACTATACAAGAATAGCAAAAATTGATTATTTCTCTCAGGCATCCATTTTTCAGGATGGTTAGAAAAATATTGTATTTATGACCTTAATTCATTTTTTTTAAATTCTCTATCAGAATAAATAGGAAATAACTTTGAAAGTTAAATATTTCACTTTTTTTGGCTTTGAAAAGAATATTTTTCATTCTTTTCCCCCAAGTTGAATTTCATGAGAAGAAAAAAAACTCATTTCTAAGTTACTAAAAGTGTAAAAAACATCAAACCTAACAATGAACTGAAAATTTGCCAGCAATAATTTTTCTTTATCTAGGCAATAAATATTGGGTTAATGACCCAGACAAAAACTTGAATTTCAATGAACCTTTATTTATATTTATAAATAAATGCTTTACAGAAGTTTTTTTTCTTCTTTTGGTTATAAAAGTCAGAAAAAAGTATTCAATATTATTTTTTTCCATAATGAATTCGTCAGTATACTATTTTATTTTTCAGTTTCCCATTGGTATTAACAGCAAAGGAAGAAATCACTTAAGTTTTTCATTAATAAACAAATCCATTTAATTAGCAGCAGGTCACAAATAAAACCTGTTTACTTTTCATCTAACATTTTTATGATTAATTTTTTCCTTATTTCTTCAAACCTGGCAAAAGTTATCAACATTCAATGAGTTTTGTTATTGGTCACCATAAAGAAATCAACAAAAAAAGGACTGTTTAAAATAATCTCTTGTTTGGTAAACTGACTTATGGCCAGCAGAGTAGTTGACAACACAATAAATAGATAACAACGCTTTAAAAATGACCTTCATCTTTTATGATGTCAACAAGCAGACGAAAGGGAGTTGTAACAAAATAATGTCTTCCAGGCAACTTTATCTTTTTAAAGAAAACTGCAGAACAAAGACAAAAGTGAGAAAGTAGTGTGTTAAAGTTGAAGTTTCTTCCAGGTTCCAGCCCTTATGCTGCAATAACTGAAGAACATATCCTCTCCTGCATGGCCATCAGCAGCCCTACAATTGACATGCTAAACCCTGTAATCTTTGTTCCCAAAGTCAAGAAATGACAGACAAATAAGATCATATATACTTTAAATCAATCAGTCAAGTATCACATGTGATACATGGTTGGACGATCATGTCTTTTTCAAGACATGAGTGACTCAGGAGAAGTTTTTTCACAGTAGATTGCCATTACTTCCTGCAGTAGATTGGTTGCCAATCAAGGCTAAAAACTCTCCTGCCCTGCTATTTAACCCATAGCTAGAGAGAGAAGTGAAGGAATAATACCTTTCCCAAGGATATTTGCACATAAGTGAGTGCAATAAATACTTTAAATACTTGGTCACTTTACTAAAATTAAGGTTATTTTAAATCATTTAGTATTAATTCTCAGTCTTTTATAAGTACTTGTCATTTTAGATAAAAGACATTAACATTTTCAACCAGCATTATCACTATGCCTAGTTTTGTCCCACAATCTTAACATAAAACATAAAACCTATAAATGTTATGGTTCAGTATAAAATACTAGGCTGGGTGGTGGGGAGATTAAATCATTTTTGTTAATCACATTAAGAAATATTAGATAATATTTCTTATCTCTGAGAGTTGATCAATAGATACTAATTAAATTTAAATTACTGATTTAAATCTGTAATTTTCACTGTATAATATTTGATGTATGTGATCTATGAAGATCACATCTTGGAAAAGGTATTAATCCATCTCTTCCCTCCAGTTATGGATTAAATAGCTGGACAGATATAGCCTTGGCTGGCAACCAGTCTACCATGGAAAGTAATGGCATCCTACTGCAGGATAACCTTCTGCCCAGTCAGTCATGTCTCTTTCGAGACATGATCGCCCAAGGGTGTATCACGTATGGCACTTAACTGACTGATCTCTGAAAAATCATGAGGTTATGAGTATTAATGAAGGAGTTTATTTTGAAATATAAACACAAATGGCGTAAAATAAATATTTTCCATTATTAGCCTACTGACTAAAAATAACTGAATATTTAAAAAGATATAAAATATATATATATATATATATATATATATATATATATATAACAGACGGAATAGCTATAAAAAAAATCCATAGCAAAAAAGAAAGTATTGGAAGACAATTTAATTTTTCATGTTTCACACCAGTATCATAATGCTTAGATGTTCACTTTAGAGATGATTTTTTGTATTGGTTTATTATTATATTATTATTATTATTATTATAGATTGGTTATTATATTATTATTATTATTATATTAGTTTATTATTTTTTGTATTGGTTTATTATTATATTATTATTATTATTATATTAGTTTATTATTTTTTGTATTGGTTTATTATTATATTATTATTATTATTATATTAGTTTATTATTTTTTGTATTGGTTTATTATTATATTATTATTATTATATTAGTTTATTATTTTTTGCATTGGTTTATTATTATATTATTATTATATTAGTTTATTATTTTTTGTATTGGTTTATTATTATATTATTATTATTATTATATTATTAGTTTATTATTTTTTGTATTGGTTTATTATTATATTATTATTATATTAGTTTATTATTTTTTGTATTGGTTTATTATTATATTATTATTATTATTATATTAGTTTATTATTTTTTGTATTGGTTTATTATTATATTATTATTATTATATTAGTTTATTATTTTTTGTATTGGTTTATTATTATATTATTATTATTATTATATTAGTTTATTATTTTTTGTATTGGCTTATTTTGTATTTACTTATTAAAAAATGATATTTTTGTGGCTCCTGCATTATGGTTAAAATAAAATATTTGCTTTGCTCATGGCAACTACAAATTGATTTGCTAATTGTCCCTAATTAAATAATAAATCATGTAAATCTCTATTACCAATATGAATCAACCAATTCATATACACACACAGGTGACCATATTAACACAGTTATACATATATACACACCTTCATTGTGTAGATCTAATTATAGTGTTAAACATCAAGGGATAGAGTATTGATAATAATTTAATAAGTAAGTAACAGTTGCATATAATTCTGGGATGAGGTATTGTAATTATTTACGTTGACAATATATTATTTGGACTGTTGTCCACATCTTGGTTGCCATATTCACAATATTTGGGTCATTGTACAACGCATGTATAAAAATGATGGCTGGATCCAGTGATTTGACCCAAAAAGAGTTGAGAGTTTGTAGCATAGGGAGCTGGTTAATGTTTCTTTGATTTGGCCTTGCGTCAGACTTAACCAAACTCCCTCACAGCTTTTAGGATTTATGCAGAATTATCATCAGAAGGTTGGTCGTCGGCAGGTTGGAATATATGGAATTGTGTGGAATAGAGTAGAATAGAGTAAGAATAAAATATACATTTTGCATTTTAAAATAGAAATTTATTAAAGGAAGAATAACAAGAATTCATAGAAACTAATGTTCAATGAGAATGTTAAGTGTATCAAGAGTTCCTACAAAATGTTCTTAGTAGTAATTCTTGAAAGAGAAAGAGGACAATGTCAGTCTCTTGAAGTTGAGTTACATTTTAGATGTTTGTCTTCTCATGGCTTCTAATAGCTCTCTGACTGACATTCATGAAGTCCTTTTATTGTAATCTAGATTTTTCGCATGTACTTGTGAAGTCCTTTTTGATCTTGCAAAGTAGTTCCCCTTTGTCAAAAATCATTTTAACACCTACTTTCGAAATCTGGTTTCTACTTTTTCTTTAAAGCAGATGGTCAGTCCTTTTTCTATTTGGGACAAACCAGGATTTCACATGAATTTTTGTGAAAGTGAAGAAGGTTGATTTTAATTAATTTCTTATCCATACAAGTTCAATATCTGGCTACTGCATTGGTGAATAAAATCTTAAAATTTGAACAAGTTAAATGGAGATAACTAAGACACCCAGACGTAGCATGACTCATAGAAAGTGAGAAATCCATCCCAGCGATTGAAATAAAAAAGGAGTTCAGTTCAAAATTTTAATCACCTGAAAAAGATTTCAGTGTTCTGCTGAAACGTCGTGAATAGGGAAACAAAGATTAAGGCAACAGTCCGAATAATACAAATAATAAATAATATTTTTACTTATCTTCCCTTACAGTAATTATTTTTTAAATTTGATTTCAAATAAGTATCTGCAACAAATATTCACTTCACCAACGAGATCGAAAAACTCACATTTCGCATGCTTGGGCCGCCATTTGTAATTTGGAAAAGGCGCATGTGCAAACTGTCACGCTTGATATAACATGATAGACGGGCATGCAAATTAATCTAAAAATAAAAGCTATGGATTGGTTTAGTCGGTGGTACCAAGGACTTTTGATTGGTGTTGAAGTAACACATAAGACCGGAGACAAACGTCACATTTTACACTACAGTCTAGTCAGACCCCCCCCCCCAAAAAAAAGTTTACCCTCTCCCCGTGAAATAGATTACTGACCTTAAATAATATTCCACCTGTTCTGATTTGTAACTTTTTGTTTTGTTTTCTCCCCCGCCACACTTCTTGCATAAACCAAGAGCAAAAACGTATGAAGAAAATCATCTGATTACGCTCCCATGTTTTCGACCTATTGATATCGTAAGGCGTTCATTCATTTCCTAACGCTTATTTATGCTTACTAATCTAATTCGACTCCTACCAATAACTTTTTAATAATCATATTATATGTGGCAAATTTTATTGATATAACTTTTGTATTCACGGCTTCAAAAAGCACTCAACTCAAGTGATAGTTAATTTTTTTATTGGTTTCTTTTTAAAAGTTAGTGGCTTGTGGAATCCACCTTGCAAAGTTCAATTTAAAAAGCAGATACGTCAATTAATTTACATATCGCACTCGTAGTGAGTCCAGATAAAAAAAAAGTACATTATCATTCAGAGTTAAGTTTTGTGCTAAAGTCATATTTGTTTTTAGCACAGACTTTAGATTGAAAAAAAAAACGTAAAATTGGAAGCTCGCGGAAATCTTCGCTGATTGCCTAATAAACCGAAGGCACGTGAGAACATGTGATAGAACGTGTTTAGATTAATTTGCGCCAAAAATCTCAAATTTCGTTTTGATCCACCTGACTTGTATAAAAAGGTGGAAACCTCTGACCAAATCCTCTGTGAGAATTCGAACGTCAACCGTACGTCACTGATAGCCATGCAACTACGGCTTGTTGAATTTTGCCAAGTAACTCTTATCAAGCATACCAAAATTGCAACATACTCACTCATTAATACAATTAATATATTTACTCACTCATTAATACAATTAATATATTTACTCACTCACTAATACAATTAATATATTTACTCACTCACTAATACAATTAATATATTTACTCACTCACTAATACAATTAATATATTTACTCACTCACTAATACAATTAATATATTTACTCACTCACTAATACAATTAATATATTTACTCACTCACTAATACAATTAATATATTTACTCACTCACTAATACAATTAATATATTTACTCACTCACTAATACAATTAATATATTTAATCACTCACTAATACAATTAATATATTTACTCACTCACTAATACAATTAATATATTTACTCACTCACTAATACAATTAATATATTTACTCACTCACTAATACAATTAATATATTTACTCACTCATTAATACAATTAATATATTTACTCACTCACTAATACAATTAATATATTTACTCAGTTGTATATTGTTGAAGATTAATGGAATTTGGCCTCTTTGTAGATAGCCAACTGTAAGTCATAAAAAGATTGTAAATCAAGAAAAGCAAATTGAGTTGAGAAATAACATTTTATATATACACGTATCAATTAAGGTTTTTACAATTAAAGTAATCCTTTAAATATGGGTTCAACGGACGTTAAAATGTTCATGGTAATAAAATGCTGAAAATAGAATTAATACTTAGGTATGTAGGAGTGTTGTCAGTAAGGAATGTCTTTGATGTATCGGCTCCTTAGGTCAGTAAGTAGTTTTGAGACAGCAAAGAAGGAAAGGAGAGGTGAGAGAGACAAGCATAGTAAGCCGCTTGACTTGGTCAAGGGAGATACTAATTACTCTCGTCTCTCTTGGGTCAGTCTGTCTGCGATGCTTTCTGTATCGGCTTTTTATTTCAACTTTTTGGATCGCAGCAGATCATTTGGGAATTCACACTTGTATTTGATTCTGGGCTTCCCATTGGCCGATAAATAAAATTCATGTAGGCTCGAACTGGAATTTATTATTTAATTAATTTTTTACTTTTCAACCGAACTGCGTCAATCCAGCTGCGCACCAACTAGTTTTGGTCATTTGCCTTTTGGTCATGAGAGTGCAAACATCCGGTCCATCGCTTTTACTCGGTTGGTATCACCACAGAATATTAAGCTATGTCCCACTACAAGCTTTCACTAATCAAAAATTATATTTTTTTCTTATAACTAAAATGCTAATGAGAAGGTAAACAACTTTTAGACCTGATGTTATTAACCGAATCAAAACTAAATAAAGAAACTTTTTTATTTTTCCAGCAGAAATATAAAATGTCTCTTTTGAGACTTGCAAGCAACGTAGTTAAGTTGATACAAAATTGTCCTTTTAAAAGTGGATTTATTAAAGGTGATATGATGGGCAATCTGAATATAATGCTTCCAGTTTATTTCTATAAAAACTACTGTCAGATTCTGTAATATTTAATAGCATCGAAAATTCAATCTTATACACCCCTACACTTTTTCATGAGACAGTTAAAAAAAATTTTACATTATTTATTCACTAAAAGGAAAGCTTTTTTTCAAATAACAATTGGCTCATTGAATTTTATCATGTGTGTATATCTTTGAAAACAAAACTGATACAATCTCTCATTTATTCACCAATCAGCAGCTCGGTTATATTAGACACAAAGCCATTTCACAAACATAGCCAACAACTTTCTTTACACTACAACTGATACAAAGAGCACAACATTGCCTTTTGATAGAACAAGTTTTCTTCTAAAAAAATCTTTATTTTTCCAAAGTAACATTAGCGATGTTTTTTAAGATAGTCTTTACTTTGTGACTTGACTAAAGTACATTGCACCCTGAAATATAGCTTGTTATGCACATTACTGTACTAGATACTAAAAAAATTAACCACCAGCTAATATTATTTGGTCTTAGAAAAAAATCCAGTTTTGGATGTCAAAGGATTCAATTTTTTAGGATATATCTCTGCTTTGTATGCACTTTTATCTTAGAAGCCATTTTTTGCCAGAAAATTTTTTTCTGTAGTAAGGTAAAAAAAAAATGGTTTATTGGCAGGAAGGTTCAGCCTCTGCTGCAGTGCCACCAACATCTACTTCTGAAGTCAACATAATAAAATAGAATGCATTACTCTCAGAAGTGCCATTGTACTAGCATGAACTAATCCAGTTATGTTTTGCTCTCAGTTAGACAATTTCTAATGGAAAATTTCCAAAACAAATGGATTAGAAGAGGTGGACCAATCTCTTAGATATCATGATTACCAGATCTAAAGAATTCAATTTCTTATTATGGATATATATAAAGAATACTCTTTAGTCAACAAAACCTTGGTCTTTTGATGATTTGTAGCTCAGGATAATTCTGGGTATCAACATAAATATATTTTTGAAGAACATCAAAATCACATTGTTTTTTATTATATAATAATGATGATCATCGTAAAAAAATCTATCTAAAAGTGCAATAAATTCTCTCACTAACAACTTTGACAGATAGATTATATGTTGTACCAATGTGGAGCTATGATACTAAATCTCTACAAGAATTTTTCATTTTTATTTAATGATGTTGTGTCTCTACATACAATTTTTTCAAATGCTATATATATATATCTCAGTATGCAGAGTGGGTATAGAAGAATCCAAAGGAGTATCCTGTACATACATTGGTAGGATAACTCTCTAAGACAGCTCTAAACATATATGCATATAAATAACTCATGGTGAATCGGAAGTTTAGGCTTATTTCAGGTGAACCATCATCAGCTTCCTTCTTTATTTAACAAAGAATTCTACACAAAATTTGGGTAAAATCCTTTGTTAAATAAAGATGGAAGCTGATGATGGTTTGCCTGAAATAGGCCTAAACTTCTGATTCACCATGAGTTAACGTGTCTGCCTTAATTTTATTTACATGTTTACAGCACTTTCATGCTTAGTAATGTTTCAAAATGGGTAGTTGTTTATTCATCAGTCAGTCAGTTAAATGCCATGCGTGATACACACTTGGGCAATCATGTCTCGAAAGAGACATGACTGACTGGGCAGAAGATTATCCCGCAGTAGGTTGCCATTGCTTTCTGCAGTAGACTGGTTGCCAACCAAAGCTATAGAACCCAATCTGTCCTGTTATTTAACCCATAACTGGAAGGAATAGATGGATTAATACCTTTCCCAAGGGTATTTGCATGTAAGTGAATAAAATGAATTCAGCTGGAATTCGAACTCGGCTCCCCGATTTCTTGTTCCGAGCCGCTATCCAATGCACCACAACACACATCCTATATTTATTCGTAGCTTTCCTAATATCTATTTTTATTTTCACCTTTTTTTTTAAAAGAATGTATCAGTGTAGTGAGTTAGAAACCATTGTTCCTTTTATGAGATTATCTATATTCTTACACTCAAGAATAATTTGTACGTTCTTTTCCATGTATCAGTAGTAATTTGTTCGTCTCTTTCTCTTTTTATTTAGCTTTTAATGAACTTATTTATCTTTAATCAAATATTTAATATTACTTCATTATTAGTGGATACCAGTATCTGAAATAAACCCAACAGAGGATGCAGGTTTTAACCCTGCCAGAGAGTACATTTTCTTTATTAAAATTTCTCAAGTGTGCAAACAAATAGATGGAATGGAGTTCATATACCCCAGTGGTTGCAATAAAGGGTTCAGCTTAAAATTTCTAGTACCTTAAGAAGGTCAGAGCATACAATGGCCGAAACCTTGTACAAATGGCAACAAAGATGAGGACAATAGTCCAAATAATGCAAATACTGATATATATATATATATATATATATATATATATACTTGAACTAAAACAGTTGATATTGAACACAAAAACAAGAGTACAATCATTTTTTGGTTTTACAGTATAATTGCTATTTGTATTTTAGAACAAAATTTGTTAAGTATAGTACAAGAGTAAACTTGCTCAATACTTCCCTCATCTTTGTGCAAGTTTTTTAAAGGTATTTATGAAAAGAACCAGTTTGAATTTTTCCCTTTATACTACATACACATGATGTAAATGTATCTCAGATTAAACAACCAACTTGGGTCTGGAAATTTCAATTTAGAATTATAGTAAAGCTTCACCTATAAGAATGCACTTCACTTGCTATTGGATTTCAAATAGAGATAAATAAAACTCCAGCCATTTTGCACTTGTCTATTTGAAATTTTATAGAATCCATTTTTTATTTCTAAATGGTCACTCATTCAAAGAAACTGGCATTACATTGTTTAACCAATTTTTTATTTTTATTTTTGGGGGTCATTTTAGTTTTAATGTTACTTAACATTCATGTTTCTGTACCAAACACAGTTTTCAAGAACCAATCTCACCAATTTCTGACAACAACTTTTGATAAGAAAACGAGGTATCAGGAAAGAAGTACATTACCTCACAGACACATCCTGGAGTCTAAAAGCAAGCAGACCATATACAAATAAGATCAATACTGGCAGTATTACTACTGCTTAAAAAAAATAAATATAAAATGCTAAGAAGCCAACCTATTTAAAAAAAAAAGTTTCTCCCTGCTGGCATATATCAATCAAATTTATGAGTCTGACGTTTTCAGCTTACAGCCTGGCTTGGCTAATATCTATAACACAGATAATAAATTGAACAACGAGCTCACTAGGGTACGGGTGTGACCGGGTGGGTTTTATTAAAATAGCTTCAATGAGTCTTACTTGGCAATTAATGATGAGTAAATAAAAGTATAACGTTATAATAAATACGACTTAAGAAACGTCTTGCTTTTTTCTCTTTCTCTCACTATATATGAAAATACAAAAGGAGGAAATTAAAATAATATAAAATACATAAAAATTTAAAAACAACAAGTATATCTATAAGCAAAAGCAAAGGAAATATATAATTTTCATATCAGGAATATATTAATATTCTTGATATAAAATTTAATATATTTTTTTTTTATCAAAGAGATTCTAAGATGTCCCCAAAGCAATAAAGCCAAAAACTAAATAAATTTCTTTTAGATTATGGCTTCAGTGAATTCCAATAATACTACACTGAATTTAAACAAGCATTTCAAATGGGTTACAAATACAAGAGGTTGCTGAAAAGTTCTCATCCTGACCCACTTTTTAAAATCTGATCAGATATCAAAATTTTATTAGAAGGGATCTTGGTCAATTCAAGAACTTTTTAGCAGCTCTTTATCTCCACATATATTTACATTTCGTCATCATCTTGCGGCCATTGGCCAAGATAGAACTCACTACACCCCTCCAGTATTTCCTGTGCATTTGGAACCCTGGAGCAGTTTTGTAGTGAAATTCATAATCTTGTCAAATAGCTGAATACTTGATGTTTCACCAGGGCTACCAAGGGTGTATTTATTGTGACACCAACACTAGATAGGTTGCCTCCAGGCTCCATCTTGTTATTTAACCCATAACTAGAGGGGTACCAGTGCTTAAGTGAATGCAGGGTACTCAACTGGAATTTGAACTCAGCTCACCAAGTTCTCCTTCCAAGCCGACATCCATTGCACCACAACGCACATCCGTCACTGAACATCAGTGACAGATTTACACTTAAGTGCATATGTATACATATGTCTTTGTCTTTCACTTTTGATAAATCTTCTGAAGCTGAATTTATAACATAGAAAATGTGAAAAAAAGACATTGTAACTTATTGGATATACAGGTGGGATATTGGATTACAACTTGGAATGAAAAATTAGAGAGCTGATATTGAATTCCAGTTGAATTTGCTTCATCCAATTATGCACAAATATCTTTGGCAAAAGTATGAATCCACTTCTCCTTCCTAGCTAAGGGTTAAATAGTAGAACAAATTGCATTCTATTGCCTTGGTTGGCAACTATTTTAGAGAAGGTGACTCGAAAAAATTACCCCTCTCAGTAAGCCTGGGAATGCATTCACTTATAAAAAATGCACTGGGATTGATATTCATTAGTCATGGGAATTGTCTGCCATTTTGTTCTTTTTTTTTTTAAACTGTAACTTAATCTCTTAAAAGCTTCAATGGTTCTAATTTAGATTTGACCTTTATTTAATAAACCAAATGTTTTTTTGCTTTAACAGTTAGGCTATCCCTGAAACAAACAGATTCATAAGCTTTCAAGAATTTCTTTTAATTCATTTGAAATTGTTCATATTTCAGTATTCCTGATCTGCATCTCAGTTTGTCTAAACCATTACTAGATCTATCTCTGAAAATAAAATTAATCTTAAAGATGATCTTTTCACTGGCTTTCTTAATGATCAAAAGGGTATTTTAATTATCCAAGTCTATATTTATCTTGCAAATAAGTGAATCAATATAGATGCCATAATGTAAAGTTATTGAAAACTTTGAAATTTTTAATTACATATCGACCATTTGTAAAGCCTCATACAACTCGCTGGCCCTCCTTGCAGTCTTTAGGCTCAATTCCTCATCAAAAATCCTTACATTAATCTACTTTTCAGGAAAGATCAATATGTACAAACAGCTGCTTCTCCAAGTACATCCAGGAACTTATGATGTAAGTATTACATTCAGAAAGAAAGTTTGTTGGTTGATTTTGTTTAGCAGCTAGATAAAATGTATTGTTGGTTATTCTACTATAAAATGTATTGATGGTCATTTTGCTTTAAAAATGTATTGTTGGTCATTCTACTATAAATAGTTAATGTTGATAACATAGTAAAAATAACAGCAGTATCAGTCAGTTAAGTGCCATACGTGATACACGCCTGGGCGATCATGTCTCGAAAAAGACATGACTGACTGGGCAGAAGATTATCCCGCAGTAGGTTGCCATTGCTTTCTGTGGTAGACTGGTTGCTATAGAACCCAATCTGTCCTGCTATTTAACCCATAACTGGAAGGAAGAGACAGATTAATACCTTTCTCAAGGGTATTTGCGTGTAAGTGAATACAATGGATTCAACTGGAATTCGAACTCGTCTCCCTGGTTTCTCGTACCGAACCGATATACACTGTACCACAATGCACATCCAGCAGTATATTTTTATATAAAGATGTATTTTTATACTTTCATAATGTTTTGTTTTTGGGGTTCAGTATTTGCCCATAATTGGGACCCTCCCATGTGCTACCACTCTGAATCAGGCTGAACATGGAAACAACAGTACTTAAGTAATGATTCTACACTCCTTATAACCTCCAGTCTCTCGACTTGTTACCAGATGAAGTCTATCATCATACCCAGGGTTAAAGAAGAAAGTAATTCAGAAAAATATACCTATCATCAATGTTTTCAAATTATTTTGACACGAGGCAACAAATTTGTGGGACTGAACAAATTACTCAGACTCAGTAATAATGTTCAACTAAACTAGCTTACTATTATTCCCTAGCAAGGTACTTACATGAGAGATGAAGTACAACAGTAATTTTATTAAAAAAGTATGTCATTTCTTTAATACAAAATTTGCTGGTTATACTGGAAAAAAAATTGCCATAATATCATTTGAAATCAGAACAATTATAGAAAAATTCTTCCTAAAATCTTTTTTGTATCAATTGATATATGATCATTACTAAGCGGAAGAGCCCATGATGTGAATAATAAATTTGAGATGTCAAAATCAAGTAAGTACAGAATTTTAACTGAAACGTGTTTTAACAGACAACAGAAAAAGTAATACAGAAATCTGAAAGCACATTAAAATCGAGAAAACTGCTTTCTAAAAACAAAACAAAATATTAATAAAGTAAGAAAATGTTGTTGAAAAAAGTTAAGAGTAATCTTCAAGGTAATTTTTACTATCTAGAGTTGATATCAGGTAAATGTAACTGCTAATAAGTGGATGAAGTAGAAAATAAATCTTTTGGGGGGATTAAATGTCAGACTGTACTAGGTTAAAAAGTTTTCTTATCTCTTCTTTGATAAAAATTGAAAAGTAGATTATTTGAATAAGCAATGCAATGTAGATGTGGTACAGTGGATATCAACTCGGAATGGCAAATTGGGGTGCCAAGTTTGAATTCCAGCTGGAAGGGTATTAATCCTTCTCTTCCTCCCAGTTATGTGTTAAATAATAGGACAGACTGGGTTCTATAGCCTTGGCTGGCAACCAGTCTACTGCAGGAAGCAATGGCAACCTACTGCCCAGTCAACATGATTGCCCAAAATTACGTATGCACTTAACTGATTGAATATCAAATCTCCTATATGGTAATGACTGTTGAACATTTTCCACAGATGAAGAGGAGCAAGCAGCATCAGAGATTTGGTTCTGTAAAAGGATGCTATGAATGTTATGGATGAAACAAGTGAATAGCAAGAAAGTTTTAATGAAAATGGGAATAACAAAGGCACTTATACTAAGAAAGAAGCAGTTGGAATTTCAGGGACACATAATAAGGCCTTGAGAATGTTTTGGGTGTCAATCTGAGAACACTTGCAGGAAATATTGAAGGCAAGAAGAACAGAGAGTAATAGCAAGTAACCTACCCCTAATGAGTTTGTGTAAATGAATAGCAAATGACGAACTGGAGTAATAGTAAGGAGACAAATATTACTTAAAGTTACAAAGGATAGAAAGTTGTGGAGAGCTATGATTGTTTTCTTCCTGGTAGGATATGGTACATAAAGAAGACTATAACCTAGTCTTAGATTTCATCATTACCAGATGAACCAGTCTGAATCCTATTTTTTTCAGTTTCAACAAAACATTTTTCACAAGAGGAAAACTATTTCTGTCTTAGGCTCATTAAAATTCTGCCATATCTTGAGTTCTATGATGAAATGCTATAAACACTTTTAAAGAGATCAAAAGAAAAGAGAAAAGTGGATCTCATTTTCATTTTTAAGCCTATTAGTCTCAAATCTGATTTGAGATCTAATATAGATGATTTTATGTGTATAGAAAGAAAAGTATCAGCAAAAATGTCCTAATAAAAGCAGTTTTTGAAACTAAGTAAATGACAATGTCAAGATGGCTGCCTAGAGAATCAAGGAATATAACAAATGACCCTCACATTCTTTTGAAAAAAAAACATAACAAAACTGAATTCGCCATTTTCAATTTTAAAATTCAATTTGATTTTAATTAAGAGTTTGGCAGTAGTTACAAAAAATTAATAGACTATAACTGTATTTATAGCTAAACATAAAATATGAGTGCATGTATAAAAGATACATTTGTACTTACACAGACACATATACATACACACACACACACACACATATATATATGTGTGTGTGTTTGTGTCTATACACATACATGCACACTGGTGCGATGGGTAAATTGTGCCAACTTTATTTTGAATTTTACTTGTGCATTGCTTGTTTTTGAGTTTGACTTCAGTCTATAGTAGGGTCAGTTGGGTACTGTCTGTGCAAAATAAGCAACATGATGCAATTCTCTCTGCCACAAATTTGGAAATGGCATGCTGCACTGCTTGGCATTCACACCAAAAGCCTCAATATGAACATTTCAGAGTGTCAATCTGAGGACACTGTAGCGCATTCAGGAAGAGTTGGATGAGTCTAATGCTGATTACAAAGGTGTTTGGAGTGATGGCAATGCTATGCCTCCATTCATCTTCCCACAGGGCCTCACACAACACAACAGCCCATTTCGAGTGTTTGAGGAGGTAGTGCTGCCCTGAGTCAGGAGGAAGGCTCCTGGAAGATCCTTTATCTTGACAACAGGACTCTGCCTCATGCCACACAAACAGAAAAACCCAGTCATGGCTGTCAGACATTTTCTGTGACCACATCACCCTTTATAACTGACCACCTAACTACCTAGACTGCAATCCCTTTGATTTGAGGTGCAGTTGGGTGGGGAACACCAAAACCCCTTGTAACACTAGAGATAAACTGAAAGCAGTTACCAAGAAAACTATCCAGAAGAGTTACAAGAGATTTTGAAGTCATCTGGAGGCTGTGGTTGAAGCTAATGGTGATTTTATTGAATAAATTTACACTTCAAGATATTTCGTGTAATTTTGTAAATATATCTGTTAAAATGAGACGTCAGTGTTATTTTCATTTTGGAATAATTTAGATGACAATTCATCTATTATGCATATTTTAGTTTGCATTGTAAATAAGTACAATAGCATTTTATTCAATGGTGTATTCACCATTATATACACTGACGTTTTGTTCTGGGTATGAGGATAAACTACCTCAAATGCAAGGCCTCTGATTGGGAGGTTTAGAGGAGCAGGGAATCACTTCTTAATTGCTGTTGTTCCTAGGTTCACCTTGACTCAGGGTGGTAGCACCTGTTAGGGTTCCAGCTATTGGCAAATAGTTAATCCCCCAAACTTGGGTCATTTAAGAGTAAAAGAAAAAGTTGGACTGGATGAGAGTGTTTAGGTTTGGATAGCAACTTGTCTAAGAGAAGGCAATTTCTGAAATGAAAACCTCGACACCTACTCTATGTAGACCAGGGTAGGTTGAACTCCATAACCTTGGTATGTAATCTTCATAGAGATGGTGCTTTGATAAAAACACTGAGTTTCCAGTTTTCAAAACTAGTTGGTGTTAGTCAAGACATAACTGTAAAAGTCACTCCAATATTTAATTATGGTTTAATTATGGAAACATCAAGAAAACCCTTTCCAACTCATTCTAACATGGAAATGAAGGTTAAATGATGATGATGATGATGCTGTCACTTATCAGGCAGCTATTTGAGCAAAGTTCTACAGTTTCTGATGTGAAACATTTTCCACAAACTCTTGAATTTAATTTTCGTTATTAAGAATTTACTCCAGAGTGTTTTGCAATTATCATAAAATGTCATATTCGTGAGTCTAAGGTCATTGAATATGGCAGGTGGTGTAAAACAGACCAACTATGTTCTGAAACATTTTCCTGTGTGTTTCTTGCAGCATCCTGTCTTGCATTGTCATGGAGAACAATGTTTTTCTTATCAATGACTGTAGGGTGATTTTCAACTAAACATTTATGAACATTGTGCAGCAGCTGCATATATAAATGCACATCTAGTGTTTTATTGCCTTGTAAGAAGTCCAAACAAATAATCCCTCACTGATTCAATGACATGCACAGTAATATTTTACCTTGAATGGTGGCAGTAGGTGACAGATGCATCCAGCAGTAGATAAAAGTCAACAAACACAAGGGTGGTTGACAGATATACTCAGCTGTAGATGATGACAACAAAGTGTCATAAAAAAACAAAGAAAACACACATAACTATCTTGAAAAGCTATGGACCACCAGATGTGATTGACAGATACATCTGGCTGTGGATAGAGTAAACAAAGTGATACCCCAGAGACGCAAAAATGCATGGACGCTTTAAGACTATATAAAGTCTAGAACTTTTGTCTGAAGAGAGAGACTGGGTAACGATTCTTGATGCCTCCTTCACATGTGTGACTCTTTCCGATTGTTCTATTGCTCTACACAAGCGCCACTGATGAAGAATAAAAATATAAGGTTGTATTTTTATATGTACATGTTCCTCATTGTTTTCCAGTGCAACATACAACACAGCCTTGAAAGCTCAGCTTCTATAATTGGTTGTAGAGATTTATCTTTGTAAATCCATTGCATTTTGTGTTGAACATTGTTGTATGCAACCCATTTTTCACAACATTTTAGGACATATTTAAGGAAAATTCATTTAGGAGAATACATTCATAATTACAGTTTTTGTTTTTTTTGTTTTCTTTAATGGCATATTAAATGTGGGTTATTTAATGCCAAAAAGGTAGTATATCAAAGATATTTTTATTTAATGTTCAGTTATAGTGAGAAGGTTGATTTAGCCAGATTTTTTATTTTAGAAAACTGAAGATGTCTTCTAGTTTTGTATTTAAACATGTATTATGACAATAATCCACCCCACTTCAAAAATATGATATGGCAATATTTTTCATTCAAAAATGTATATTTTACTATAAAGGTTTATTTTTATACTTTCATAGTGTTTTGACCACAGTTTAGGGATAAACTATTTGCCCACAGTTAGGATCCTAACAGGTGCTACCACCCTTGGCCAGGGTGAACCTGGGAACAACAGCAATTAAGAGGTAGTTCTATGCTCCTCACAATCTTTATAATGACAATCAGTCAGTTAAGTGCCATACGTGATACACGCTTGGGCGATCATGTCTCGAAAGAGACATGACTGACTGGGCAGGAGATTCTCCCATAGTAGGTTGCCATTGCTTTCTGTGGTAGACTGGTTGCCGACCAAGGCTATAGAACCCAATCTGTCCTATTATTTAACCCATAACTGGGGGGAAGAGACGGATTAATACCTTTCCCAAGGGTATTTGCATGTAAGTGAATACAATGGATTCAACTGGAATTTGAACTCGGCTCTCCGATTTCTTGTTCCGAGTCGATATTCACTGGACCACAACGCACATTACTTATAACATAAAAAGATACTGAGCAAAAAGTGATTTATGTAATACCAGGATTAATCAATTAATCAAAGACACAAATGAACATTTAAAAAAATATAAAGGGACTGGATTAATTGAATGGTTTATTTGCCTCTATTTTAGTTATGAATTATTTATCTCTGCTTTATTGAAGCTTAATAACTTGTTTGAAGATTTTATTTTATTGCATCTCACTATTATAACTTTCTAACAATTGCTGTCATTTTTGGCAGCATATGTGCACTGGTGTGTGAGTATATATATATATATATATATCTGCCTCCTTCTACCGAGCGCCCATAGCTCAGAGGTAGCGTCGCTGACTGACTCCAATTTGGTCGGGCTTCAATCCTGGGTTAAAAGCAATCAAATGTCTTACTGTACTGATGAGCTGTGATACAGCAAAACAGATCTGTCTGTGGATGACTATTTATGCACTCACACCCTGATTTGAGCACTCTGGAAGAACTTTGAAAAAACAGTAGCTACTCTAGCATCTACGCATCGCTCATTCAGTAATGAATTAGAGCACTTTGGCTATTGGCATATGATACATCATACGCTAAAAGTATGCCTCCTATCGAGCGCCCATAGCTCAGAGGTAGAATCGCCAACTGACTCCAGTTCAGTTGGGTTTCAATCCTGGGTTAAAGCAATCAGATGTCTAACCGTACTGATGAGCTGTGATATAGCGAAACAGATCTGTCTGCAGATGACTATATATATATATTAGTATGGTGATTGTCAGTTTTCTGCTTTAATAGGATCTTCAGCCCAAGGAGAGTTGATTCCTATGTCCACACTGTTTATATCAATGCTGTAAATCAAATATTGAACACACGTATTATCCGCTATAAATATAGCAACTTTTCAAATGTTTCATGCTCAGGCAAGATGTACAAAGTAATATCATTTAGTATTGAACTGTGCCCACATTGCTTATATTTACATATGTTCTATCCTGGATATTGAACACTTTTACTCTATAAATATAGTCTAATTATACCATTAACAATAGTATATATTAAACTATATATCTGTGTATAAATGAGTGACAACATTATGACCACCTACTTAATTAGGTATTATACCACGTGTCTGCAAAGCTGCAGCTTTTACCAGATCACGTATGAAATCTGTAAAATTGCTTAACTTTCCTTCTGGGATCTGGTGTCCGGATGTTTATGTCAGATTCTTTGACTGCTGCAAATTACATGGTGGATGTTTTGCCAAGCAAACTTGTTAGGTCAACACATTCCCTAAGTGCCTAAAATTAGTTTTTCATTTCACTTTCTCACTGTACAAGTATCTAGCTGGAATGGCTACTGAAGTATTTTTAAACGTTTTTCCATAAATGCACACTTGAAATTCCTTCCTTTAAAGAAAATTGATTTTTGGAAAGAGCGAATTATTATGGCTATTTGCAAAATAATTATATGAAATTATATTTACAAATTTTATGAAGTTGATCTTATTTTTGCACAAAAGTAACATTAACGCGCATATATTATAATGAATATTTTAAAAACTTTAAATTTGAAAAAAAAAAAAAAAAATTAAGAAAACCCTTTTGTTTTATTTATTGATCTTAAAATCACTAGATTTGAAATGCTTTTTGGATAATGCTTGTATTCACTGAATCCAAGCATCATGCTTTTTCTTTTATATAAGCAAGAAAATATAATTGGAAAAAGGAAAACACTTCCTTATCAATTTCTATAAAAATATTGCTTCTGTGTATTTAGGCAGCAAATTTTCTTAAGGCAAATGCGATTAAAGATTACAGATATTTCATGTTGAATAATTCTGTGGTGTAATGGATGTTGGCTCAGAATGTGAAATTGAAGAGTTGACTTTGTTTACTAGTTGAAATTGTTTCATTCACTTATACATAAATACCCTTGGAAATATTATTAATCCATCTCTTTTCCATTCAGCTATGGGTTGAATAGCAGGACAGATTGGGTTCTATAGCCTTGGTTGGCAACCAGTCTACCACAGAAAGTAATGGCAACCTACCGTGAGAAAATCTTCCGCCATATCAGCCATGGATCAAAAGAGATATGATTGCCCAAGTGTGTATCCTGTATGGCAATTAACTGAATGACTGAATTTTAATGATAGAATTTTCCAAGTTACAAATATTGCTTCTCATACAATGGCAAAATTCTGTCAGAAATTGTGTGAAGTTCATTTTAAAAGGAAAGTACAAAAAATATAGGGAAAAATTTCCACATTTTAAAGTCATTTCAGAAAGTCAAAAGTGTGACCCATATTTTTGTGCTTTTCTTCAGAAAGCAGAAAAAATTTCTTGTCAATAGCAATATCTATAATTTGGAAAAGTCAATCCTTAAAATTGACTGACACAGAGTGTTTCTTGTCTTTAATAGTATGAAATGAATGAATCCTTAGCTATCTAAACACACAGATACTATTTCAAACATTGTAAGATTTATTTTTTAAATTACATCAAAATTTGACTAGACTGAATTAGAATTTGGAAGTACATAAAAAACTTTCGTGCATCTGAAATTCTCTGATTGCAAATAGAAGTAAAATAAGTAATAGGCTGGAATTAGTTTTTGCTTTTATTTTTGATAAAAGATAATACAAAGATTTCAATTTTTAGACAAACAAACTTATTAAAGTCGATGTTTATTGAATTTTTCTAGGTGCCTAAAAACGAATATGTTGCTCACTTGTTTTTGTAGAATATGTAAGAGAAGAACTGGATTGTTTGATTTACAGTTTTGCAAATAAATTGAGTTTGAATTGGTGCATTTTGCACAATGATCTTTATAGATATGAGCATATAAAATTTTAAATTTTATGCAATATAATTTTAGTTATACAGTTTCTTAGATGAAGCTGTTGGGGCCTCATAAGCATAGAAATTTTAGGTTTGAATTTTACATGGCACAAGGCCATTTCCCAAAGAACTTCCTAATTAAATTCCTGCATTCCATTCAATTATTTTATACGGTTGAAATTAGCAAATGGAACATTGAATAAAATGGTCAAGGCATTAATTGTAATGATATAAACTGTATTAACAAATAACAAGAATTACATACTTTGTACAGATGTTGAATGTATCTGATTAAATGTCTTTCATTTTCTGCATAAGATTGTGTTACTGCTTTTGAGGTAAGTTGTAAAGTTCCTTGTCACTGGAAGATTTATCAGTGTCAAATGTAAGTTGTGTTAGAAATAATATTGACAGAAGATTGGTGTACATGTCTGAGTCCGTGAATAAGTTCATCTTTGTAAAGTTTAGAAAAATGATTAGCAAGAGAAAGTGAGTTGGTCTTTACATGCTGTGCATGTTAAAATTCTGGTGTCAACTGTAATAATTTGTACAAGTGTTATATAAAGAAATAAAATGGCATCTACTTGCGTCTTGCAATTAGTGCAGGTGTGTGAGAGAATTGCTTGATATTGAAGAGTGCAAACCCTGCAATAGCATGCTGCTATTGGGGGCAGCTGTGAACTGCCTTCCTTTGTGTTCTCTGGTTCTGCTGTAACTGTCTTTGAGTGTACCACATGTCTGCTCTATATACATCCTGCTTCTTCATGGGAAAGCAAGATTATCACATGATTGTCGCGTGTGTATATGTACACAAGTGAATGTAGCTGTGTGGAAATACACATGATCATGAAGCCATTATTGTCTTTCTGTTCATCTTTGTTGGTATTTTTATCACAATTTTTTAAAAATTCATACAATACAATGCCAATAAGATACTTAAGATAGAGAATTACTAAAACGGGTTAATATTTTGAGTTCAGGAGGGCAAAAATAGCATTTCTTGCTGAAGAAGTTTATATTGCTTTTATATTCTACAGCAGTTAAGTAAGCAGTATGGAAAAAAAAAACACAGAGAATCTGCATGCTCCCTATTCTTGGGAACGCTTTTCACAGAAATAATACCTTACTGATTAGGTAATAAAAAATCAACCAGAAGAGGTTATTCAGATTATATGCATTATCATCCCTATTATATTGTTTTGTTTCCGCTGAGTAGTAATAGTTAATATCAAAGACTTATGGCATCTGAATTTGAAAACAATTTATCATTTGAAATTTTATTTTTTTGATAATTTTTCATCTTATTTTTCTTCTCATGAGATGAAAAGAAAAATAATTAAAAATTATTAATAATTTCGTTTTCATTTATGAATTTTATTGGCTCTTTGAACTAATGGAATTAGTATTTTCACTAACCATCCTGAGCATGACAATAAACTACAACTGGCAGCAAAGCCACTCATCAGGAGATTTTGAGAAGCATGAAACCACCTTTTAATTGCTGTTGTTTCCAGATCTATCCTGACCCAGGGTGGTAGCACCTATTAGGATCCTGGTTATGGGCAAATAGTGAAACCCCAAACAGGGCTAAAAACATAACGAAAGTAAACATTTTTATTGTAAAAGTACCAGCAATACATTCTCATAGTAACAAAATTACAAGCAATAAATTTTTGTAAATAAATAAATAAAAATTGTCATCCTGTAAAGAAAAAAATATTTCAAGTAATAGAAATTACTAATGCTCTCAGGAAAATTAAACTTTGGCATTAAATGACCCATAAGTAGTTGATATGCTGCTAAACACACAAACTGTAATAATCAAAATCTAAACCCGTCAATCTCTGTAAATGACGAGAATTTCAAAGTGAGTAAAACATAAATTCTTTATTCTTAAGAATTATTACCCATGCATCTTTATGAATCTTCATCGCACCTTTATTGTTTTGAGATATCAAAATCTAAAAAGGACAACAATTTTTATATCTGGTAAGAATTTTAACAGAGAATGAAAAGTGCAACATGGAAATCCAAAGGTGCATTGGGATAGTGAAAAATACCTTCCAAAAGCTAAGTAAAGTATTAAGAAACAGGAAAAATTCATTAGAAACACAGAGCAATGACCTGTTACATAATATCAACCCTCCTATATGGCAGTATATTTTGAACAGTCTTCTCACAGATGAGGAAGAGACTTGAAGCAACAGAAGTATGGCTCTACAGAAGGATACTGAGAATACTATGAACCAAATATGTGAACAACAATAAAGTTTTAAAAGAAAATGAAAATAAAGAATTCACCTTATTTAGAATCAGAAAGATTTGAAATTTGTAAGGCTTATAATGAGAAAAGAGGGCTTGAAAAATTTTATGCTCACTGGACATTATATACAAGAGGGATAGTGGAAAATAATGTATAACTTATCTAGCAAGCTTGAGCAAATATATGGGTGAACAGAGTTTAGGAGAGATAACAAAATGACAAAATATATTAAGAGCAAAAACGGACAGGAAATTGTGAAGAGCCATGATCGTCAATATTTTGAAGAGACACAGCACACAAGAAAAAGATGTATGGATGTATAGGGGTTATAGGCATGGAAAATAGAATCAGCAAGTCGAGTTCAAATCATAATCTAGTCTGCTGCATTCACTTTGATATAAATACCTTTAAAAAAAGGCATGAATCCATTTCTTCTCCCTCACATTATGGATTAAATAGCAGGATAGACTGGGCTCTTAAAAATTGATCAGAAGCCAGTGTAAAAGAAGAGGAAACAACTATCATTCTCAAGAAGTCATGGCGTTTTACAGATATTAAAGGAAAGGAATCCTCAGAGCACCATGATCTTGAAGGAATACTGTATTTTAAAAAAGATACATAAAAAATGTATAACAAAACTACTGCACAGTTGTTGACAATCTTTCTAAAAACAACAATGTAACTACATTATTTACATTGTTCAGACTCTTGTTCTCATCTTTAATGCCATATAAATGACGTTTTGACCATAGTATTCTCCAACCTTCTTCAGGTGCTTGAAATTTTGAACTGAACCCTTTAGTTTGATCACTGGGGTAGATTGTTCATATTCCAGGAGCCATGCCACTTCCAGATATCATGTATCTCCCTTTAACTCAACTTTCTAAGTTATTTCTTAACCACTGCTGTAGCTAAGTATTGAACTCACTAAATCTAGCCAACACTTTTATCAACGTGGCCCATTGGATAAAGGCATTATCCAAGCCATGCAAATAAAAGCATTATTAGTGTCAAAATAAAGGGTTTGGTTCAAAGTTTTAAGCACCCAAAGAAGACCAGAGCATACACTGAATACATATGAATATGGCAATAAAGATGAAGACAACTGTCCGAACAATGTGGATAATGTATATGTACCTCATCTAGAAGTATAGACAAATAGTGAACGATGTAACTGCAATAAAAATTATTTTAAAAGCTAAGAATTTATTAGTCTTAATCTGCAGACTGCATATCTGAAATAAAGGAGGAAGCTGGGTGATTAGACTGCTGCTGCCGGAGTTCTGTCTCAGGTTAATGTAAAATTCTAAAGCCAAAATTTCCACAAATGTTTTCATTGGATGACTAAGTATTTTCATTTTTGTTTACAGACTTACTAGCATAAATTTATTTTTGCTATTGAAATGATTTTGTTGATAAAGTCTTTCTTTTGATTATATATTTTTTCCTTTATGTATTAAAGACTATTCCATTATTTTGCAAGCTCACTTTTATATCAGGAATTTTTCATCTGAATTCCCATATCATATGCAAATCTATGCAAGTTTGATATTCATGTATGTGTGTTTTTAAGAACACTGACAAATAAAAATTCGATATTCTTAATGAATATTCTTGTTATAAGTATTAAATGAATGTATAATATAAACTAGTTTATTCATTGTAGTCTTGATTCAAGAATGAAGGAAGTAAACCTGTACTAAGTTTGTCAAATCACCCAACTAATCTGCAATGTAATCGATCCTAACTTGGCATCTCAACTTCACTCACAGATGTGACATGACATGGTTTCCCTGTCTTTTCTACAAATATTTTCTTAACAACTGCTCCACTGAGCTTTTTTACTTCAGGCCTCATGCTGACCACATGAAATTAAATGTCTAGGTCATATTCCTTTACCACTGAAATAGTTAAATCTAACTACCTCTTGTACTCCAACAATTTCTTTCTTTTTTTATTTTTACACTTCCTGTCTGTGGAACTCCCTTCTGTTTACTTACTTCCCTGATAGCTACAATCTCCAAAAATTAAAATGTGTTGTCAATTGCTACCTTCTTGAATCCCATCATTTTTTATCTTTTCCCCAATACCCACTGTACCCAGACTTTTCTCTCACTGTAAACCCATGTACTAGTGGTGGTCCTGCCTTGCTTGGGGTGAAATGTTTAAAAAAGAAATATAGTTGTTATAACATTCACTTCTTCTACTTGTTTCTGTTTTATAAATTGTTCAAAAAATATCATCTCAATATAACAGAACATCCAAAAAAGCACCCTCATCTTCACTTCTGGCTTTTTATACAGCCTGCTTACCCACACTTTGTATTGTCTCCTGCCGTCAGGGAAACGTATTTAATCTAACATTGTTCAATTAACACTTTAGTGTGTTGGCTACTTCTATAATTAATGTTAGGTTTCTAAAAGAATTTTTACATGAAATAATGGTGGTTGAAAGGTACGAGTGCAAATTAACAGAGACTGATTGATTTGCGATGCAAGATAACATTTATTAAACAAAACAACGAAAGGAATGTTTTAGAGTTTCTTTTCTTAGAAGTAAATAGCAAACACAACAAAAAGTTTTAAGAAATATATTTCAGTGTGACTTGCTTGTGTAGATGTGTTTGTGCATGAAGCATTCACACCCCTTGAGAAGTCAAAAGAACACACTCCGAAAGGAGGAAAAATGGAGAAGGGAGTTACTCAAGGTTTTGCTTGTTTTTCTACCATCAAGTCCACAGCAGATATTATGCTTATTAACCCTCTAGGACCATTCGTATCATATTTGATACAGTATGAAAACAAGCCTTGAAAGAAATATTTTCCTGAAAAATTTTTTAAGAGAAATATTTTATAAATTTCAAATGAAAGCAATACTGACTGCTCAGTCAATGAATATCAAATGTTTCCTTATGGGGAAATACCAAATGTTTCCTTATAGGGAAATACTGTATCAAATATGATACGAATGGCCCTAGAGGGTCAAGTAGTAATTAGTGGGGGATCTGTTTATTACTTCATAACAATATAGAACTGATCCCCCACTTTATGATATGAATGGCCCTAGAGGGTTAAGGGCTGCTGCGGATACTATGGTTATTCAGGCACTACAACACTTTTCTATTTTCCTTTCTTTGTCAAAAAAAGAGAAATCTTTTCTCTTTTGTTTTTAAATGCACTTAAAAATGTACTTAAATGACCTAATATTCTAACACTACTTAGAATATCAATAATATTCAAAGAATTTATCATCTTCACTAGCAGGTTATTTTAAATAACAAAAATCTTAAAGTAGAACTTTTTATTATATATCTCAATTGTTCACTGAAAATTTTGATCCTCAGCTTTGTTATAGGATTTCATTATGAGTTAAATAAAACAAAGTGGGCACTCAGTTTATTACATTAAGACAGATTAGTTATGGTAAACATAGACATGTTTTCTTTGATGCACCAGGTGGACATGACAGGTAGTATTTTACAAATACAATAAATGCTTTAAAGTTCAGTTTTGAATGATCATGTTTGCATTTATAGTAATTTGATGGAGATACAGGATTTCTATTCTACTATGACTTTAAAATTAGGCATTTTAAAAGTATATATAAGTATGTCTTTGTTCTGTGGCTCTTCAGAATGTAGGTGATCATAGCCCTTCACAACTGCCTGTCCCATGTAGCCCTTAATACATTCCTCATGATATTTTTCCCAAACCCTGCTCTCATCCACTTTCTCCTGTCTATCAAGTATGCCACACATAGCTTTCCCTTGCCTCTCATTCTCTCTATCTGTCCTGTGTGTATCAAATTTATCAAGACCTACTTCCTCATTACATGTACGAGAAACTTCAGCTGTGTCTTCCTCATGTTAAGCATAAGTTTCCTTTATATTTCCATCCTCTTCAAAACTTTGTCATTGCTCATATTTTTGGTCCATGGCATCCTCAGCATCCTTCTGTAGAACCCTGTTTTATTTGCTATACACAAATATATTAAAACAAAGTGGAGAGAAGGAGTAAGGATAAGAAAAAGTTCTATGCTATCATTTATTCTTTCATACTTCTTGCTGTGGAACCCTCTTTCAGCTCCATACTTTCTGGCCAGCTTTGATCTTCAAAAGTTTAAATGTACTATTGCTTGATATCTCTTGTTTTCCTGATTACTCTTCTTTTGTTCTTGCTCTTTAATAATGTTTCTCTTTTCTCTTATTCTTTCACATCCAATAACCCCTCGTGTCTTAATGGCTTTGCTGTCTTGCTAGAGCTGAATTTGATTAAAAACAATGATGGACTAAAAAAGATTTCTTTTTTTTTATTTTATCTTATGGCTTGAAGATGACTATCCCTCATTGCAGAATCACAAAGAAAAAGTCTTTACCATTCAACAAAAACCACGTCACTTGAAGACTTCAAACATTGATAGATTAATTTGTTTGTTGATTATTTAAATTCAAAACCTATTTTGGATTGTGAATATTGCATTAAAAACTTTTGAGGAGATCAGAATGATCTTTCCTGATACAAAAAGACTTCCAACATTAGTAGTAACAAAAATGGATATCATATGTAACTCAAAGATAATGTAATAAACATCATGCTAACAGTTGTATTTAGTGAATATAATGTGTGACTATTTCTAATGGCATCTCTCATAATATGTCATGATTCTCAATAGATTCCTTTTTTATTATTTTTGAATTGCCACATCTTCTTAGTGGAGTGGTTTCCTATTGCCTTATCTACATTTTTTTAATTTGAAACTGTCATTCTTTTAGGTTTGTCATTTTCCTAGACTGGCTGTTCTTTAAGTCCAGAAATTCTCATATCTTGCTATTTGACCTATAGCTGGTGTGGAGAAGAGATGGATTCACCCTTTTCCCAAGGGAATTAGCATAAAAGAAGATACAGACTAGACAATACTAGGTTTGAATTATCAATTTCAGTTCTTGTGCTGATAAAAATTATACTATTCCCACATTCAAAGTGTGAAAGAATTTCCTCAAAAAAAGATTTAAAAATTTGGATATGTTAATTCCTGGCAGAGAGATTTTGAGAGACACCTAATTAAATATGGCAAACGATGTGTAAATCTTACAAATAAACAAACTGAGCTGTTTAAATTTTTCAAAGTTTTATTTAATGCTTACACATAAAAAAAGTCTGTTTCTTGTTTTCATTTATAAAATCAAAACTCATTTTCACATGAGAACAGTGTCCTCTGATGACAGTGCCATCTTTTAGCTGAACAATACATTCTTCCAAACTGCATAAGTATTACAGAAATAGTTTTAGGAACATAAAGACTTCAGTGTCTTTTCTTGAACGCCAACGTCCTCAGATCTAAATATAACTGAGCACTTAAGGGATGTGCTGGGTAAATAAGTGAAGAAGCTTAACCAAGTCATGTGGTGCCAATTAAAAACTTCTTGTTTCTTGTACCACTCCAAAAAGTACCTCCTACTACCATAAACTTTACAAGGGTCAATTTAGACAAAAAATGGAGTATTGCTACCATATTGAGCTGGAGCTGCCTAACTCACACATTAAAAGTTAAAAAGCATTTACACTACCTTGTAGGGGATGAATTATTTTCATCATAACAACCCTTTTATTGTAGATGAAATATTGCTCACCTTTTGTTCCACTATAAGTATTTCCATGAAAAATGTTCATACAATCTGTATTCCTTTCTCCAGTTCAAGACTTTACATTGAGGACTTGCCAAGTACACAAGATTGACATCCTCCTCCTATTCACATTCTATTGATAAGGATGATGTTCCACTCAGCTTCTTTCCAAGAATTGTTACTTTGTAGAGCTTATTTCTGATATGATGCTTCCTTGACCACTGCAATCTTAACCACTTAAATCTAGAGTCAGCTATTAACTATCGTACATATCCTCATTGTGTGCACAACATATTTCTTATGTACTTAACTCATTCAGTAGCCATCTACTTGAACCTTGTATAGAATGATCAACAGTAATAAGCAAAAGAAAAAAACAAAAGCATAAAACAATCTTGGTTCAAGATCCCAAAGAAAACAATTTCAGGTTACCGATATGATGTTTGTGGTATTGAGTTTTCTTGCTGGAACAAACAATCACCAAGCTGATGACTGATTTGGTAAGACTTTTTCTGTGGGCATTTGGAAGACCAACATCTTATTAGACAGGAAGTTATTATATTTTGTTCTAGGAGTGTATGTTGGAAATATTTTTACTGATAATTATTTTAATTCTTTTTATACTTAGTAACAAAGTTTAGTTTACTGAAAGCTCTTGAGAAGGAAGTTAACAAATGATGCCAATAACTGAAAGGATTCCTAAGAAAAACTTAGAAATCAAAGCTTGACAAAGTAGGCATTTTAGAATTGATATATTAAAATTATACCATTCTAATAATTTGTTGTTAAGAACTTTTTCATTAACATAATTTTTGCTGCATGAAGCTTAATTTAAAGTTGAATCAATCCTTAAGTACTGTATCCAAAAACAAAAACATTCCATGTAATAAGTTCGTACTAACCACAGAAAATGAAACTTATTAATTTATGAGACTTTTTCAGAGGCTGATTGTATTAAAAATGTATACGCACTGATTCTTTCATTACTCAATGTTATCAGCTTATGGCCACATCACATTGAAAAAACAGTTTCCATAGAATCACTGAAATTAGGCAATGTTGAGCCCGGTCAGTATCAAGATGAGTGACTGCTTGAAAATACCAGGCACTGTAAAATTGGATGCGAGTGGTGTAATGGATAATAGCTCTGAGTTCCAATTCTTGTTAGGTTGATTATATTCATTTCCATGCAAATACCCTTTGGATAAATACGATTCTACCTCTTCTAGTATGGCTTATATCACTAAACTATTATTATCTCAAAAATATCTGGCTTTAAATAACCTGCAACGCGTTGATAAGACATAGAAAACAAATCAATCAATATCATCATCATGAATCCTTGTTTGCTTACTAAAGTTCACTGTCGGATGAAATGTGTTATGAAAGGAATATGAAGAGAAGGAAGAAAGTAGTGAAGATTATGAGGAGGATAGCTAAAGAGTGTTAATTGACTGGAAGAGGTTAATATTGTAGTGTCCAGGGAAGCATCCACAAGGGAGCATGTGCCACAATGTAACAGTTCTCTTAGAAAAAGAATCTTTCTGAGAGGAACTTGACAACTGGAATAGGGGTGGGGATCACGTGGGATTCAATTCTGGGAATGTAGCATGGTAATTCTTAGCTGTAAAATTCTGAACTAGTAGAACCAAAGACAGGGGCTCATCTGAACTTTTGCAAAGAAAACGGCAAGAGAGAAGTATTGTTTTTGTAGGAAAAAAGCTGTAGGTCACTGTATCCATCAGCCTTTGTCAGATATCAATCCCTTTAAGTAACCTCTCAAACACTGCCTCCAAGATAAAACTCTTGGTACAGCTCAGCTGGTTCCTTGCAAATAAGAATTTGTTTCTAGGTCAAAGCCACAGTTACTGCTAGAAAGGTTGAATCACTGTGTTGGGTAAAGAAGTTTCTCTCTTCAGAATCCATCTTGCACATATACAAATCTACCATTTGTTCATGCAGTGAATACTGTTGCCATATCTGGTCCAGCACTCCTATCATTCATCTCATAGTGCTCAACAAAATTCTAAGGAGGATCTGCAATATAATTCATCCCGATTTGGTAGCTTGACTTCAGCCACTTTCCCACCGTTGGGATGTGGCTTCCCTCTGTCTTTTCTACAAATATTTTCCCAGCTTCTGCTCCCTCTACATGAATTTATTCTTCCCTGATAGCTAAAATGTCTTTGAGATTAAGTGCAATGTCAATTGCCATCTTTTATCCCCTTGATAC
The DNA here is from genome assembly GCA_037127315.1 of Ascarosepion bandense. Taxonomy (NCBI): domain Eukaryota; kingdom Metazoa; phylum Mollusca; class Cephalopoda; order Sepiida; family Sepiidae; genus Ascarosepion; species Ascarosepion bandense. Next base: position 3,982,662 of record JBBBDQ010000365.1, read on the forward strand.
CCATCTTTATCTTATCCCCCCAACAACCATATTTTGTTTCTCTTTCTTTTTGCTCTTCTCTCTCATAACCCCCTGTGCACCAGTGCTGCCTTACTTGGGGTGAATCAATTTAAGAAAAAAAAAAGAAGTGCAAAAACCTACAAAAGTTATCACATAACTAGAGAAGAGTGTTTTTCAAGGTTGTATGTCAGTGAATGTAATGATTTTGACAGGAATTTGAACTCAGCCCTTTGATTTCTCATTCTGACTCACTATCCATTGCACCACCAGTACATCCACCCATATCGTAGTGAGCCAAATAAAATGTTTAAAAAAATTGCCAAAAATTTATCTATGAGAAATATATATATATATATATATATATATATATATATATATTACTTGTCACTGAACAACTAAGTGTCTGATCAGTTCCTCCAACATATCTGAGTTGAAAGCCAAAGAAATATTTGTTAATGTGTATCTTGTGCTAATAGAGAGATAGGCTCCACAAGGTCTAAGTCAAACTGGAGTCAATGTTCTTCAACTTGAAGGCTTGTCAAGGGAATCTATCCCATGGCTGTTCACAAAGCTAGGAAGTCCTTTGCACAGCTGTGACATGTTGTAACCATACTGACTGCATTTCCATTCTTCTAAATGACAATTGACTATCTGGCCAGATGGTCATTAACCCAACATCGTCTTATCTCTAACAGGAATGGTTTTTAATCCTAATGGTATCTGGCCGCCAGTGACCACTTGTTATATAATATATCAATGTTCTAACTTAATAATTTACTATCAAAAAAAAGAAGAAAATATTTATAAAGAAAATATTTGTAAAGAAAATAAGGTATTTTTGGTGGAGGAACCAGTTTAATGATCCATCCTGAATTACATTCTATCAGTAGAACTTTTACAGTTTACCATTTTGGCAATCAATACACTATTTCTTTCTTTCAAATAAAGCATCATTAAGCTGCATCAAAACAGTTTGTAATAATCTTTTCCTAAATGTAAATTTCTTTTGAACAAAATATAAATATACTGTACTAATATTTTTTTAAAACATACAATCAAAAACATTTCAATGAAAAAAATAAATTTTAGTATTATTTTTAAGGGAATTTTGATTCAGGCCTTAGTAACCAAAAATTTTCTTTATAAATATTTTCTTATTTTTGTTTGATATATTTCTTTGACAATAAAGTTAGAACACAGACACAATATTACAAATGGTCATACTGTACTGACTTAAGATTTAAACCGTAACTTAAATAACCTTTCTGCATTCATTTGCTTAACGGCTTGTGCTAGACCAAACTTTTTGGTTACATTTTTCATAAGATTCTACTTATTTCTGTTTGCTTCTATTTTTTCAAAAAAAATTTTTTTTTTAACTTCTGATAGGTTTTAAGAAATGGGCTAATTTACCATTCTGTTAGTTTGAGATTCTCTTGGAATATTTTAAATCTTGTAAAAAAAAAAAAATAGTGTCTTTTCCCTGTGTGTACCTAACTAATAAATTATGCATGCAAGGCAGATAGTGCTTAAAATAACTAAGTTGTTTATTTGTTTTTTTCTTCTTATTTTTATTAATGCACAAAAGGTAGGAAGTCCAACATTTTCTAGAATCTTTAAGACATTTTTATATCTTCAAAACTTAACTACAAGTTTGTTTTGCAAATTATGTTTATTTTGTTGATACAATCAATGCTCAAAAATATCACATTGCTTTCAGTTATAATTCAAATATGCTATCTACACTGTACTCTGAAGAAATATTCATCTAGTTAGAAATTTGATGGATAAAATATTATTATAAGACCGTATTATAATGATTTATTCAGTAATTAAGACAATAAGAGGTTTGCCTCGGTTATGTTTATTAAATTGGCCTTGTGCCAAACACAACCAAATCCCTGAGAAATTTAAATATTAGAAGACCGAAGAAAAGAAAAAAAACTGTCTTGTATGGATAAATGTTAATTTATTTACAGAACAGAATAACATCAATTTGTTTGTATGAAATAATCAAACTCAATCTGTCCTGCTATTTAACCCTTAGCAGAAGGGAAAAAGAGGTGGATTTATATCTTTCCCAAATCCATCCTGCATATATACACGTCAACCATCCATCCGTGCATGGAGTACTGCTGCCATTTATGGTCAGGCACCCCTGCTGTTCTCCTCAGTGTTCTCGACAGGCTCCAAAGGAGAGTCTGTAATGTGATAGGTACTGATCTGGCGGCTCGACTGCAGCCACTTCTCCACCGTCGAAATGTGGCCTCCCTTTGTCTGTTCTATAAATACTTTCATGATTTCTGCTTGGACAAACTTAAGTCACTGGTGCCTCCTCAACAGGTGTTTACTCGTGCAACCAGACTGGCAACTGGGTCCCACCCATTCACAGTCAGGTTAGCCAAATGCAGACGACAATTCTACTCCTGCAGCTTCTTCTCTCGCACTTCCCGCCTGTGGAACTCTCTCCCATATTCTTGCTTTCCTGAAGGCTACAACCTCCAGAAATTTAAATGCAATGTCAATACTCATCTATTAACCACTGGACTTTAGCTCTCTCCCCACCCCCATATATCCTTCCCTTTCTCTCCAACTATGTATCTGTCATCGTACCTGCATTTTCAGCTTTCTATTCCTTCTTTCTAACTAGTTTGTACTCCTCACTCTTTTCTAATTAATCTTTTTACAGTTATGTAGCCCCCCGCTCATCAGTGGCATTTCTGCCTTGCTCGGGGTGAAACGATTAAAAAAAAAAGTATTTGTGAATAAATGAATGCAAAGAATTCAATGGGAATTTGAACCTGGCTCCCTGATTTCTTGTTCCAAGCCAATATCCACTGCACCATAATGCACAAATAGTTCTAAATACACAATAATATCAATCAGTTTTTATCTTTCAAGATCCACTACTTTGACCAAGCATAAATAATACAATAACATTTTTTGTGCCTAATTTTCTTTGACAAATTCAGTCTTAACATGTCTTACCAATATCAGAAATTGATGGGAATTAAATGCATTCAGATTTACAAATGCAAACAAGCTTGGCCAATCCAGTGCCCCTGTTGCTAATAATAATAAAAGGTAATTACAGATTTTACAAATAGCTAACGGGATAAAAAGTCTCCTTACATAAACTGACGGAAAGGATCTATCAAGTTTAAACAAAGAGGCACTTAGGGAAGCTGCCAACCAATTTCTTAGTGTACATCGGCACAGGAGAAAAGCTGGACAAGTTGTTAGACAAGAAAATATCTCGTACACAGATGCTTGATGATTTGCTAGTCTCTCAGTTTAAATGGATTCGCATATCTTCAGTACTAATTCATCAAAACAGAAATAAATGGCATAATTGTTTCCACATGGAAATTCCTTGCCAACTGACTTGCACGATGGTCACAAGGGGGCTATCCACAAGGAAGTTGTCAGTTTTGATGAATGAGACAGATCTCTGCAGGAAAATAGAAACTTTGTATGAGTTCATTAAGAGGATAAAACAGATAGTATTCACAAATTATTTTTTCTATGGGCTGTCAAATGAATGATCATTATGTAGTATATAGTTAAAAAAGTATTGCATATTCACTTTTTTCATATCAAAAAACATTGATAATAAGTATGTTTTAGTCTTATAGATAGTGTAGTCAAAATCATGGTTGAGCTTATGTATTTCTCTCTAGTTTTTTTTTTTTTTTAATCATTTCACCCCGAGCAAGGCGGAAACACCACTGATGTGCAGGGGGCTACATAAATGTAAAAAGATTAATTAGAAAAGAGTGAGGAGTACAAGCTAGTTAAAAAGGAACAATAGAAAGCTGAGAAAGCAGGTGCAATGACAGATACATAGGTGGAGAGAAAGGGAAGGTTATACAGGGGAGGGAAGAGAGCTAGACAAGTAAGATAGCATTTCAAATGCTGATTTTCAAGGCAAACATGCCCTACTTGCAAAACTGATCTTTCCTAATCTTACTAGTCTCACTATCATAAACTAGGTAAATATGTTTATTTCAGTGAAAAGATAATTCTCTTTTTGATCAGGTTTGATGAGGCGATTTTACTTAGTAAGACTTTCAATCTCTATGCCTGATAGACATTAATGTCTACTCAAACATGTGTGCCAATTGAACATGATAATGTTAATGATATTCAGGAGTGTCAGATTAAAAAAATCCATTAACTGCTTAAAAATTGACATATATGTTAATGTGTGACTGACATAAAAATAAATGTAAAACACTCTCTGATATATATATATATATATATATATATATATATATATATAAAATATTGCACATTGTGTGCTGGTGCTAGTAAAATAGTCTTGTATATATAAAAATAATAAAGCTATAATCTAAACTAATTTATAAATGGAACTTTGTCTGTGTGTGTGTGTGTGTGTATCCGTTACCTATAGACTCCGAAATGGCTGAACCGATTTTCTTGAAAATTTACACAGTTATACTATAAGCATCTGTGAGTGTTCTTAGCTAGGTTTTGTGTCAAGGTACCATTGATAAATATCGAAAATCGAAAACATCTGGTTATAGAAGGAGTGGTCTGATTTTAATCAAATTTGATACATTCATAGACAAAGACATAAGAAACGATATTCATAAGTTTCAAGGTTGCAGTTCTTACAGTCGTGTAGAAAATCGATAATATATATATATAAATGTTTTCATTACACCCGAGCAATGCCGCGCTATACTGCTAGTAATTTATAGGGCAGTTCATCTTGAGGAGGGGAAAAGAAAACCCTGATTTTAAACCTCTGCTGCCATGCAGTCATATCCAAAACATGGAAAAGGCTATAGAAGTAAATCCAGATAGAAAACCTAGAGTGGAACCCCAGAAGTGGTTTGTTGTCATCACTAAAAACCTTTTGCAGTCAAACTGTCCCCATTGGGTCTTGTCACTAAGACCCATATAGTCTGGGCAGTGCACAGACTACATATACCTGTGAGAGGTCAATCCTGTCTCACCAACCCTTGCCTTGAGCAGCTATTGGGACCTAAACTGTGATGCACTGTGGAGCTTGTACATAAGATCCACTACTGGAAAAATTATTGGTTCCTGGTACCACTCTAGTGAGTATCTGACTCACTGTGTTATCTTCTACCTCTAAAAGAGTCAGATCAGACCTAGAAGTGAATACTTCTGCCACATATGGGCCATAGCTGCTGAGTCTTCACTTTCTAGTTTTGATAGAGTTCAAAAGCATCTCTAAATCCTTAAGGGTGACAAATCACTTTCTGTTCCTTTCCTACAAACAAAAGCCCTTTCACTATTTTCATGACAACTGTTCAGACAAACTACATTCCTTAGTTCTACTAGTGCTAACCCTCATGGCTAAGACCCGCCATGCTACACACATTATAACAAGTCACCCTCATTATATTCACATTCTATTTGTAAATTCCACGTGAACAGCATCTTTTCCCTGACTACTGCTCCTGATCACTACAATCTTGGCTTGTTCAAGTCTCATATTAACGATTATCTTCCCCACATATCCGCATAAGTTTTGTCTCTTGCTCTTTAACTCTTCATCTTTGTGGCATTTTACAGAGTGAACATCACTGAAAAAAAATTACAAGTAAGACCCTATCTTTTTGTTCTCCTTTCATACTGTTTGTTATTTCAGATATGTATTGTATTTTTTCTGCATGAGACTAATATATATATATATATAATTTCATGTAACTCATAGTGGCATAAAACTATCTCTGAAAACAAAGCATGTTTGTTGTTCCTTTTCTTCCTGTTACTCCTTTTCACCTGAAAAATAAGGTGTCATTAGATCATGGCTATATTAATGCCCATGATAAGGGAAATGAAAGTAAGAGAATAAAACTTTCTTCTATAGTCTTACCTGACACTGTGGTATTATCACCCATTAAGAGACTATATTTTAAATGATATATAGTTAACAACCCCAAATGATTCAGCAGTGAAAAGAAATAATTTTTCTTGTCATTGATTAAAAAATATACCAGAATTGTATCTTGAGTGCATGGAGCAATAGGCAGCATTATTCTTCATTCTGAATAAAAATACAATTTTGTTATTAGATCAGTTATTGATAATCTGTTCAGGTCTTTAAAAGTAGAAATAAATTATCTTCTCTTTATTTCCTCTTTAATAAATCTATACTTTTATAGTACTTTTCCTTTCTCCTATTTAAATGAAGAAATTGTTGAACCTAATCTTGGGCAAATGCAATCAGAGTGATCATTGTTCTTCTTTGCAAATAATAGCCATTTTAATTTATTCAATAAGAGCAAGACCATCATTTTAGTGCATGAAAAGTTGTCTCCACTTTGTTTCTGAGTGGCCATTCAAACTGTGATGCACAATGATTAAACGTGAATGACTTTCAAAGACTAAATTTTCTGTTTTTCTATTCTTTATAAGGAGGATCGAGGGTGGGGAACAGTCTAATTCCATTAACAAAATGAACACTCAAGTCTGCTGATTTATTTAGTAATGACCTATTCAATTCAATTCAATTAATATGTGTGCTTGTTGTTCCTATTATAAAAAGTAATATGCACTTTGGTTACATTTTTTTTTTTTTTAACATCTGTGTATTTGCAGTGTATTCCATGTCTGCAACTTCCTTCTTAATGGTATGATGAAAAGAAGTGCAACAGTAATTTTAGAATTGTCTCACTTCTGTTTGTTTTCATCAATTTCTCAAAGGCACCTTTTGCAGCTGCAAAAGCTATTTCAGCAGCAAAATAATTCTAATCAAATTACAGGTTGCGAATAGCAGCCGATCTGTGCTTTGCCATATTCTTTCTTGCTCTCTAAGACTTCACTTTAAAAACCTCTTTCTGATTTGATTTTAACTGCACTAAACCAATGCAAATTCAAATTGTAGCTTTGAAATTCTTGCTTTTGTTTGCTTAGTTCTTTGAGAGAGAAAGGTGAAAAAATACTTCCTCAAAAAACATCAAAAAGTGAAGAACTCTTTCTGATATTAATTTCCATGTTGTATCAGATGATTACAAGAAGTGAAGGTATAAATAAACCCCAAAATAAAAAATGTAATTCAAACTTTACTATTTTAGCAAGAATATAGCAGTAAATTTCTTTATACTTGAATATTCATGGATGCTAATTTTGTACAAATACAATAATAGCTATTATATTCACAGGTTTAGAGAAAACAAAAATCACCGTGTAATAATAATAATAATAATAATAATAATAATAATAATACCTGAAACTTGTCTGCTTTATGAGTGAGCAACAAATAAAAATCAATTTTTCTTGGATATTTTGAGATAGGAAGCAAATATTTCATGGAAATAAGTTCAAGAAAAAAGTTACATAAAAGCATATATATTTCCAGTTGATCTAATGTTAATTTTTCATCTTAGATTAAACAACAAATTTCATATTCATTTTTTTTCTTTAAGTAAAAATATATTAGTTGGTGATTAATGCTTTTATTCATGCCTACAATTCTATTTCAATCTTATTTAATCAATTATAATTATGTAAATGAAAAACTGCTTCTTATACGTCTTTCCAGGTAAACATCTTGAAAATCTTAGCCATAGTTTTGCTTTGTTTTAAGGCTTAGTTGATAAATAATTAACTAATAACAGTAATTTTCAATAGAGTTTGAATGAATGTAATTGATCATTTTTATGCAGCTCAGTTTAAACTTCCACAAATTTATTGAAAACAGTAATTGAAGAACAAGGTTTTTTAAAATATAAATTCTTTCTATTTGAAAAAGATTAAAAGTTTCAAATTTTGTTTTTCATATAAAGTGTGTGCTAGTATGGATGCAATTTTGTTAATGTAAAAAGGCAATTTTTGTGAAAGGGAAAGAATATAAGTTTGAATAAGCAGGAAGTAAAAGAAAATTACTTTTTTTTTTTAGCAACTAATTAACAATCTAACACGTATGGATACAAAAAAAGTTTCTGTAGGAATGAAAAGCAGGAAATTAATTTTTTTCTTGTATGTATACTTTATATATTTATCATGTGGTTATCATTCAAACATATGACTTGGTGCTTAATTGTTTTTCAAAAAATAAAATTAATTTCTGTGTGAGCTGAAAGGTATTAAAATTTAAATAACTATTAAAGATGGAACTTTACATGATAATTTAATATAAGTTTTAAATAATGTGTACATTTTATTGTTTTATGTACACTACTGGCCATAATTATTAGACCACCCCAGTTTTTTTTTTTTAAATAAATGATGTGTTTCATACTATTTTTAGTATTTATTGCTAAGTGGATAATTCTAAATGAAAATAGAATGGTTCCTTTGTTAGTTCTGCACATGTACATCAAATGAACTGTTCTGGTGTCCATGTTTTATGGACTATTTCCCATGCTGGTCTTTTCTTATTGGCTGACCAAAGCAAAGGCTTCCTGGCTGCCTTGCAAAGTAATAATAGCAAAAGATAATTCTATTTTCATTTAGAATTATCCACATGGCAATAAATACTAAAAATAGTATGAAATACATCATTTTTTTAAAACTGAAGTGGCCTAATAATTATGGCCAGTAATGTACATTATAGCTGATTATTTCTGTTTGAATTCTCAGTTGAGGAGTTTACATTATTTACAGGTAGACACTGAATTAATGAATTAACCTATGGTACAATAGCTTAGAGGATTAAAGCATTCTTTCATGTGATTTGGTGTCCTAGTAATTGTTAGTTCAATTCCTCGACTCGGCAATGTATACATGGATTCAGTAAAAACAGGTGAGCAATAACAAACTGAGCATTACTAAAATAAGGACTAGAACAGATATACTGAGATACAGGCACCTGAACGAGAATAATCTACCCCTCTAGATTAAAGGATTCAGTTTGAAATTTCTTGTAGGATAAAAGGATCAGTATAAACCTGATGAAAACAGAAGGGCACAATGGCCAGAACATTGTAATAACAACAAAAATGATGACAGTAGTTTGCATGTAAATAATAAGCTGATTAAATCTACCTCAAAATTGTTCCTTCTTAGTTGGAATATTGTTTCATTAATATTGACTGATTTTTTTGTTTTGTTTTATCAATTTTTTAAATTTATTTAAAATCGAAACATTTTTGAATAATTATTTTTTGATACAAGTCTAACTATGTAACCCATAGCTGGGAAGAGAAGACATGGATTTATACATTTTCTAAGTGTATTTGCACATGTGAATGTAATAAACATTACTGGAATTTAAACTCAGATCTCTGAATTCTCATGCCAAACCATTATCCATTCCAGTTCCAGCACATACAAGCTTATAGCACCTAGTATTCCTGAATAGTCACCCACCAAGATTCTCATTAAGATCAATGTTGCTTAACTTTGGTGATTGGATGAAAACCAGTGTTTTAATGTGATATGGCCACAAGCCTGTTTCCTTAATATTCAAGAAAAATAAGTTTGATTTTCTTTGAAGTTGGTCAACTTTTAATGATGTTAATAATGTTTAAAGTGCAAAATTTATTTGTCATTAATTTAAATAATTTTAATTTATATAAAGTTTCATATTTATTCACTATGCACATGTAATAATTGGTTGAATTTTTGAACCATATATTTATAAGTCATTAAATTTTCAAAAGAACACACTTATATTGTCATGATATTTGGATTGTGTCCTATGGTAACTATTTATACTGCATAAAGTTTTTTGAATAAAACATTTCAATAATTTCAATAATCTTCAAACTATACTCTTTCTTGATTTAGATCTGATGTATGTTGGTGTAAATTAGTTAAGTGAAAGTTGAGCCGGATTATTAAAAAAGATGGCTTGAATCTTGGCAGCATCAATGAGCAAGGTACTATAGGTATTGCTACATGATGTAACAAGTTCCCATGGTGTGAGATGGAAAATTGAATTTTATGTTAAAATCTTTCGTTTAAAATTCATGCCAACTGAATTTAAAATTTTAGCAAATGTCATCTTAAAAATACTGCCACTGATGGAAAGAGAAAGTATTAGAACACTAATCTAAAATGTTTTCAAGGGAGTTGCAAATTAAAAAGACAGTTAAACATTGAGGAAAATAAACAAATAATATTACCTTTGTGTCAATCTTCTAATGCTAACAGATATGAGATTTGAGTCTCTTTATTATAATAGTTTTATGTTAGTTTGATTTTGCTTACATCTGATACTGTTTTAGAACTTCTAAAACCCAGACATAAGTGTTTACCTATATAATTATATAAAATCTTTTATGCATTATAATGAAAGGTTTTACTCCTAAAAATAACAATAAAAAAGGAGACAGTAGGATAAGTATGAAACTTTCTGTTTTGATAATATTCTTCAGAAAAATGCTTATGTGCTCAAAGAAAATACAATTATTGAGAAAAAATAAAAAGAAGTTTGGCATTGATTTACTTCTGAAATTATCTTCAGAGAAAATCCTAATCATGCCATCTTAGGATTCTATGTTTTTCTAATCTCCCCAAAATATAAAGAAACTCCTTCAATCATCATAAAAATTCTATATTTGAAGAGAGACAACTTTGTTAGAAGCTCAATAATTATTCATATACATCACCATAATTCGAAAAGCACTTATTGATTTTTATTTGAATTATTGCTTCCATAACTTTTTCAGAGTTCCCAGTATATATTTGTTAGTTTCTGAAAAGGTCAGTGGGTTCTTCTGTCCCCTGTAGACCATTTGTAGAATTTTCAATATTTACATATTAGACATGCTGCCTGAATCAAAGCAGATAAGTCTAAAGGCTGAAGGCAGAGATATTGACTGCAACAAAGCAGATAAAGAAAAAAGTGAAATGGAATTAGGTTGGCATTTGTAGTTTGCATATTTTCTCTTGTAGGAAATATTTGTTTTATACATAATGACAATTAGTTTCATGATGAGAGAAAGGCATCATGAAAGCCACCTTTGATGCTAAAATAGATTCATCCTCAGTGCTAGAACCAGAAAAAAAAGTTTAAGCTATACCAGAAAGGTTATAATATATAATTATATATAATTATATTCTTATATATAATGAAATGACAATGTGGACAGATTGGAGGATTTATCTTACTAAAGATCCTCCTATTCAAGGAATTAACATTGTAATGCTACAGATCTAACCTATTTTCAAAGACCTCTCTATTCAGAATAATTAACCTCCTACTGCCAAAGACCCTTCTATTGAGGATAACTATCCTCCTGTTGTGTATGACAATCTTCGTCACCACTGTTGTGTCGTGAGTAAAAATAAATAACTCAACAACAGGAATAGGTTAATTGTTGTATTCCGTGAAAATAGTATTTACAAAGGTTATTAGTATCCAATACAAGAATAAAGGTTAATCGTCCCAACCGTCGTAAGACATAGTATGAGCAATGGGTACTTCCGGGTCGTCACCGGAAGTCTACGACTGACTTGTCGATCGGCTGCTCGGCACACTCTCCTACGTAGATGCCAACATTACTTTACATAGTAATGGAATAGTCCATTATAGCCGAATAGGCGCGGGCGTCCCAACACCTCCAATGACCAAGATCCTTCTGTTCAGGAAATTAACCTTCTGATAGTAAAGTCTTTCTTTATTTAAGTAATTAGCCTCTAGCAAAGGGGGCTACTACTAAAGGGATGTGTGTTGTGGTGCAGTGGATATTGACTCAAAATGAGAAATCAGGGAGCTGAGTTCAAATTCCAGTTGAATTCCTTGCATTCAATTATGCGCAAATACCCTTGGGAAAGGTACTAATCCATCTCTTCCCTCTAGTTATGGGTTAAATAACAGGACAGATTGGATTCTATAACCTTGGCTGGCAACTAGTCTACCACAGAGAGCAATGGCAACCTACTGCAGGATAATCTTCTGCCCAGTCAGTCATGTCTTGAAAGTCTGTATCACGTATGGCACTTAATTGACTGACTAAAGAAATAAAATTACTAACTGAAAAGTACTGATTTCCAGTTAATCTAACCATCATCAACAGACGGAAACAGAAGTAGTCAACAGGATAGTATGAAAGTGCAAAATCTATTGGGCAACCACCCATGTCAATAAAAGAGAGTAGAAGGAAAGAGACACTGGCTGTCAAAATCTTCTTTGGAAAAACTTCATGGGCCTCACCAACCACCAAAGGCGTTATGAAAAGCTTTGCACAGAAATCTAATTCTCAATCTGCCACTACAGTTTCTGACCTCTAAAGATTTTTAGGACTTTTGGAAAACTATCGAAACATAATGAATGACAGAAGTTTAAACAACCCAAGATATATTTATTAAGGCACCTTTTTGGTTATTCTTTTCCAAAATACTTAAAACAAAAAGGTTGTTGTAAATTAATTGTTTGCCAAGAAAAAAACTTATTAATTCATATTTTATTCTTAAGCATGAATCAAAACAATGAGTAAAATCAATATCTTTCATGAGAATCTGGATTTTTTTATATTCTATACAAAATTTGTATTAAATTGTATTCATCTTAGGAAATAGCACAAAATACACTGCTCAAACTTGGAGATATATAATATATATATATATATTATCCTACATCTATATCATGACTCCGAGTTGTGCCATAGATGTAGGGTAATATGTATATTTATTATTTGCCTATATTTCTGAGATGAGGTAGTATTTACATTATTCAAACTATTGTCCTCATCTTGGTTTCCATTTTTACAATGTTTTGGCCATCATACACTCTAGCCTTCTTCAGGTGCCCAAAGAGTTCTGAGTTCAATAAAACGTGACCACTGGCTGAGTTCAGCCACCTTTCCTGACCTTTGGTTAATTTTGCCCACATTGTATTGTTGATCTCGGATAAGGCAAAGCAGGATTGTTTGTTGTCACTTGACAAGGTTAGCCCTGACATGCAAGAGATTGGTATTTAAGGAAAACCACTGCAATGACACAGTGTAGATTCATACATATTTATATATGTCAAATAAATACAAGATTACAAGTAAGTTAAAATTAGGTGATGAAAAAGAAATATCACTTGGCTGTTATTTCAGTAGCATGACAATATTTGTGTTTTATATCCCCACAGCTAGTTGAATTTGGACTGTCTCTTTTCTAGCAGCAGGCCCAACCAATTTCTTTCTACCTTCTCATTCCAAACACAGGGCTTGAACTAACTAACCTCGTATTAGGCTTAATATCAGAAAGAGAGGTTTGAAATTTCTAGAGCACATAATGCGAAAAGAGGGCTTAGATTATTTGACACTCACAGGACATACTGTAATCTAAACCTTTTACAATTTGATCAACCAAATGCAGCTGACAATTCAATTCCATCAGTTTCTTTTCTCGCACTTCCCACATGTGGAACTCCCTTCCATATACTTGCTTTCCTGGTAGCAATAACCTCCAGGAATTTAAATGCAAAGTCAATTCCCATCTCATATCCACTTGACTCTAGTCCTTTCTACATCATCCCGTGTATCTTGGTTCTTTCACCACCCTGTATATCCTTTCCTTTCTCTTCAACTTTGTAACTGTCATCACACCTGTATTCACATCCTTCTCTTGCTCCTTTCCAACTGGTTCGTCTTCCTCTTCACTCTCTTCTACTTAATGTTTTTACTCTTATGTAGCTCCCTGCACATCAGTAGCATTACCACCTTGCTTGGGGTGATACGATTAAAAAAAAAACAATCAATACATAATCTAACCAGCTTGTGTAAATGGTTGGCAGAATAGTATTCGAAGAGATAGCAAAAAGACAAAATTTACTAAAATCTATAATGGACAAGAAATTAATAAGAGCCATGATCGACAACGTTTTAAAGGGACACACCACATAGAAGATGACAAAACATTTAAAAGTTTCACTTTAGCTAAACAAAGTCTGGTTTTGTTGCGTCATTTTAAATAATTCTTTCCCAAATTCTCTCTACTGAAATGCAATATGATCATTTTATGACATTAGTAAGCTACTAAGAGAAACACTCATAATTTTTAATTTAGTGATCTTTGGTGACACAAGAGGATTTCAAATATAAATATCTATTTCCTTAAAATATCTGCTTTGTACTTATTGTGTTCTAACTCAAATTCAAGGGAGACTATCCATCCATGCATGTGATATAAATTTCTTGTCAATCCCTCAGTTTTATCAAAACTGCCTAACTGATACTTGAGTTAAAAAAAAAAAAATGGCAGATCTCATACTCTTAACCTTTTCAAGTATTTTAAACTAATGTTTGGAAAAAAGAAAAGGAAAAAAAAAGCTTCTAGCATTGAAGAAGTTAACTTTGCAGCTCCCAATTCAAAAGTTCAAATTCGTTCATGTACTTTTTCAATGATTGAAAATAAACGACAATAAAGGACAATAAAAATATACTTCAGTATTTCTAAAATGAGCTGCTATTAACCTTGATATTTTTTTCTTTTTTCCGTTATCCAAATCTGGATCGAAGAATTGACTCTTCCTGAAACATTATCTAACCACCTGATGACAAGAAAGGATTATAATAATATAAACATGCACACAAGGAAACATTCAATTGTTCAGTAAAACAAACAAAACCCAATAGTCAAATCACAAATTTTTGCAAATTAATTTAAAGAGCAAAACTTTTTCAAGGAGAAACTCTTATTCCTTAAATTGTATTAAATCCAGCAAGTAAAGAAATTCTTTGAAAGATCTTATTGTAAAATATCACAAAATTTTAACCAATCAACTATTGCTCAGATAGCGATCTAATTTCCTGACTTGGCTAAAAAAGAATCAAACTGATCAATTTAGGCAAAGAGAAAATGTATTTAACTTTAGTTGTAATTTCTTTATTGCTGTAAATAACTGCATATTTGCTATGAATTTTGAAGGCGAACTGCAACTTAAAAAAAATTCATCCAATTTCAAAAATCAAAACACAAAACAAATCTGAAAAATAACTTTCTGTAATTTATCTAATTTAATTAAAAGATATTTATTTTGACCAACTTTAGCATATATATTAGCTTGAGAACTTTTGTACATTTCTTTTAGATATAAATTTATTTTCTGAAGGTGATAACACATCATTTTGAAGATAAACATGGACACTTATTTGAATGATTTACTTTACCGATGTTTAAAGATTCAACAAAAAGAGGCTTGCAAATACTTTCTTTATCCATATTAAAGGTTCACTAAGAAAGGAACAGAGTTTAGAACATGCCTGCTAAGGACTGGGTCTTGAGAAGCAGATAGAAGAAAACCAGATATTTTTAGGTTTTGCAGACTATATGCTTCTGGTGATATTGATAATATATCCTTCCGGTTTGTTTACAGGAGCCAAAAGAATTAATTTTCAGGAAATATATTGTTCGTTATCAAAAATCTATTCCACTTGATATTTTTTTTTAGACTTGCTTTACAAACTTAGCTCATTGATAAAAATAACTGGCTTTTTGAGGAAACATTTGCTCAAAGAACAATGATTTTATCACTGAAATTGTAGAGAGCTATTAGTAACACAAAACTTAGCAGCAACAAAGAAACTGAAAAGATACTGACATTGGCTCTTGGAGCAGGATATTCTGAGCTGGTGAACTAGATATACATATTATATTAAATAATGAATTAAGGGCATCTTCATTGAAATTAGTTATTTTCATGAATATGACTAGAAATGACTCTATTTGGCCTTTTTTGAATTGAACAAAATGTAATTTTTTTCAATTATAATGTGTTTACTGGTTCAATGGTCATAAGTTCATGTATTGATTGACTCATATATTAATATTTATTTTCCAATGTGGCTTGACAAAACAGGGTCATGATCAAAGGACATGTCTCTTATGGAGGTGTTATTTATACCATTTGCATGTAGACTATTGTTCTCATCTTTGTTGTTGGTCCTGGGTATGACTATAAACTGCATCCAGTAGCAAGGACTCTGATTGGGTGGTTGTGAGGAGCATGGAACTACCTCTTAATTGCTGTTGTTCTCAGGTCCACCCTGACTCTGAGTGGTAGCATATGTTAGGGTTCCAGCTATGGGCAAATAGTCAACACCCCCAAACTAGGGTCAAAACATTATGAAAGTATAAATATAGACTTTCATAGATAAATATACATTTCTGAAGGAAAAGTATTACCAGCAATATTGTTTTGAAGAAAGAAAAAAATTATTACCATAATACATTTTTGAAGGAAAAAAAAAGTAATACATTTGTGAATACAAAATTAGAAGATATATTCAGTTTCTAAAATAAAAAAAAAAAACTTCATCAAAATCTGATTAAATCAACTTTCTCACTATAACTAAACATTAAAAAAAATACCTTAAAACATTACCTTTTTGGCATTAAATAACCCACAGAGGTTGATATGCTGTTAAACAAAACTCAAACTTATCTTTATTGTTATCAAAATGTTTTGGCCTTGTATGTCAATCTGAGTAATCTACAGGAATTTCTAACTGAATCCTTTATTTAATCAACAAGGGTAGACTCTTCTCTTATGTCTAAGGATATGTTATCTAGTGCTTATTTTAGTACTACTCTGTTATTACTTGCCCTTTTTACTATTCCACCAACTACTATATTACTAAATTCACAAACCAATGCTTTAATTCACCAGACTGCTGTCCCATGGAGAACTTGAGTCTTAAACCTTACTTTACTGTTGATAAGTGATGCTCCTACTTTTCATGCTTGTTTGCACCTACCAAAGCTTCTCTTTTGCTGCTGCTTCTGTTGAAATCTACCCTCATTTGTCTTTCTTCTTTCATTAATGGCTCTCATATAGTATCTATTTCTACACTAGGCCTACTAAGGACGTTCTCATAGCATAGCATACAGATTTACTGAAAAGTTCTTAACCTAAGCAAGAAGCCCTACAAAAAAAGTAAATGAATCAATTTTATTTTTAAGGGCTTCTTTTATCAACATTACTTTTTTGTTAATCTTATAATAATTGATAAAATAGGTTTATCAATTTACTAAGTGACAGAATTTCACCAGGCAATAGAAAGGTGAAATTTCAGTAAAATTAAATAATACCTGAAGGTTAAATACATATTGACAGAAAAAGAGACAAGTCTGCTACTGCCACTGCTTAGAACACATCTATTAAGCTGAGAAGTGGGAGTCTAATTACTTTAGAAATTTGATGATGAGATCAATCCTTGGTGAAACGACAAGAGTCAGTATATTTAACAAATAACATTTCACCCAATGTGTCCTTCAGGTGTCTTTTGATCTGACCTTCAGAGAATTTTGAACCAAACCGTTTGTTTAATCTATGAAGGTGGGGGTCTTATCATTCCATTGTTCATGTCTAGGGGTATCTTGTTTTGTTCTTTGTCACAACAAAGTTGAGGAAATTAGTCTAACTGAAAATAATGTCATGAATTGTAACTCCTCATTCCAGAAATTCAGAAGTATGGTCATTTGATCAGGTTTTGAGATATTGAGGAGAACTTTTCAGGTATGTATACAGATTTCTAATCACATATTAAGGAATACAGTACAGAATCATGTGAAGAATTAGGTACACTTCATGTTGGTGCAGATTTCTACATGGAACAGACAGATTCTCAGTAAACAATTCCAGCCAAAAGAAGAAAAATTGATATTGTATAAATCATTCAGATAAAAACCTTTCTCTAAATTTTGGTGAATCTAATGGTGTAGCCTTGTGAATCACTCTGTAAGAAGTGTTTAGTATCTTTGAAGTAAGAAACATTTCTTCTTCTACTTAGAAGAATTGAAATAAGGAAAACTAGTCCCCTATGTAGCTTTCCTTACTGTTTCCATTCTAATTCCTATATCCAGAATAAATTGTAGCCTATCAACAATAATTAAGGCCAGCTTTTTCTTATCTTTATCACTACAAGATCCCTGGCCACTATCAAACTTAATATTGTTAGAAAATGAAACATTTCATCAGAGCTACCATTTTGATTAAATGCTAAAAGATTATAGAATAAATTTTACATATTAAAAGAAATAGCTAAATTCTTTCTTTGGAATAAGGTGATAACATATATAGAATATTTCTTGAGGTTGAATAGAATTGAAACTATAAATGAGTCAGAAACTAAAGTATAAAAGTAAATCTAGATTACCCCAACGGTTTGCTAAAAAACTTCAGCTAGAGATTGAATTGTGGTTTTACCAAAATGCAGAATAAGAGAAAAAACTCCAATGACTTTCTCTCTTTCCTTACAACATTCTATTGTCTCAGAATGATATGTTATACTGTACACAGCATAATAAACAAATGCTCTGAGCTAGTAAGTATCAAACCAACAAAAAACTCTCCTGGATTTTAAGTTTCTCGACATCTTAGATAGGTCTTTATGCTCACCATACATACAAATAATGAAATCTGAATATATATACCTCCACTAACTGCTTTTTATATATTTTTCCTATTTAGTTTGCCAAAGTAATAAAATAATATTGAATATACAATATTGTTTGTATTCATTCTTATTAATTTTTAGAAGAAAACATCCTGTGATCGTATTACTATAATTACTCTACATCTATCTCATAAATATCCTATCAACTACTATCACTAACAAAACCTCTTCACAAGAAAATAATTGTTACATAAAATAGTCATGTTGCTACACTAGAATAGAATTTAAAACTAAAGAACCCCTATGCTCAGTTGAGAAAAGTATCTGCAAGTACTTTAATTAGATAAAAGAAATTACATTGTAACACAATAGAGCCATGGTCGAAAGATTTATTCTCCCATTTGCAATATGTTCATAGTGGCATTATTATATCTGACAAAAACTTATTTCATCGATGGAACAGAATGGTTAGAAGAAAAAGGAATGACAAACATGCTCTGTTCTCAGAGAGACTTTTATACGACAGCATACACCAAACCATATAAACAAGTATCTCATGCAGAGAATAATATATCTAAATGTAAACTTACTTATAAATAGAATTTTGTGTATGTGTGTGTATGTGTCCCCATTACCTATAGACTCCAAAATGGCTGAACCAATTTTCTTGAAAATTTACAGTTGTACTATCAGCGTCTGTGAGAGTTCTTGGCTAGGTTTTGTGTCGAGGTATCCCCGCTAAATATCAAAAACTGATAATCAAAAAAATTGGGTTATAGAAGGAGTGGTTCGATTTTAATCAAATTTGATCCACTAATAGGCAAAGACATAAGAAATGATATTCAGAAGTTTCAAGGTTGCAGTTCTCACAATAGTGCAGAAAATCATTAATATATATATAAAAGGCAAGATGTTTGTGTGTGTGTGTTTATCTGCCAGCATGTCTGTATTTTTTTCAGCCCTTTTATTTTAGTTTTTGCTTCAGGTTTGGCTCTAAGTAGGTATAATTGTAGTTCTTAGTCTCAGCCATGATACCATTTACTCAGAGAACTTATTTAGCCTTCAAAATTCAATTTACGATGAAAAAACTTATTTGATATCGATACCAGGAAATCAAAATTTGACTTACATCCGTTCATTTTTCTTTCAGTCTTCAATTTCACTTTAACTGGAAACAACTATGGCTTTTTAGTCTTTCGTGCCAACGTCCAAAGAGTCTGAGCGCCAGGACCATGGATTAGTTTTAAAGCTTTCATTACACCCAAGCAACACCGGGCTATACTGCTAGTAACATATATCTACATTGCAAACCATAGTGTTACGAGAAACAAAAAGGAAGAATGCTACATATAATATGGAGATACTTGTGTGTCTGGAGAAACCATGTTTAGAATGCCAGCTTCAAATGAACCAGATTCATCTTTACCTCAGGTGAGGACATATTCATGAATGGGAAACAGCAAGTCTTAGTTTTCAGAAATTGAGGACTGTGAGCTGGAGTTTCTTCTATATCTAGGAAAGCTATATTCTCAAAGAGAAACATCAAGATGTACTTGTATATTACAGGGGTGGCAGATTTAGCAACCTTTTCATTTGGCTGCTGATATTGACTGTCACTATGGAACCATATGATTTATCACCACCAAAGGGAGATGAGGGTCTTTTTTATCCTTACAACATTATTCATTGAACATACATTTGCAAACTTAGAACATATTTTAATCTATTCAGTTCAAATAGAAAGAGTGAAGCAACAATTATGTGATTGTTATTGAATTTATTTGACTTTTACAACAAACTGATTCACAGAGAATACAAGGACCTACCAAGATTTATTATTGGTTAACCCTCTAGGGCCATTCGTATCATATTTGATACAGTATTTCCCTATAAAGAAACATTTGGTATTCATTGACTGAGCAGTCAGTACTGCTTTCATTTGAAATTTATAAAATATTTCTCTTAAAAAATTTTTCAGGAAAATATTTCTTTCAAGGCTTGTTTTCATACTGTATCAAATATGATACGAATGGCCCTAGAGGGTTAATAATATAATATGATTAAGGCTTCTACTTGTCATAAAGTGGGGGATCAGTTCTATATTGTTATGAAGTAATAAACAGATCCCCCACTAATTACTACTTAACCCTCTAGGGCCATTCGTATCATATTTGATACAGTATTTCCCTATAAGGAAACATTTGGTATTCATTGACTGAGCAGTCAGTACTGCTTTCATTTGAAATTTATAAAATATTTCTCTTAAAAAATTTTTCAGGAAAATATTTCTTTCAAGGCTTGTTTTCATACTGTATCAAATATGATACGAATGGCCCTAGAGGGTTAACATAGCCTTTGTAGATCACATTGATGACCGAGTAGAAAGAAACTGAAAAAGGTGATAGACAAGATAGTTGATAAAAGCAAGAAGATGAGACTAATTTTTCATTATAAGAATATTAGATATATGATGATAAGCAAAAGGGACATCCCAAGGTCTAATTTGCCTATCAGGGGACGTCAAAATCAGCTGGTTCAATTACCTGGGTAGTGTGGTACCAGCTGAAAAGGCTGACACAGAATTTGAAACTGCATTGGTTTAGCAAAATATCATTTTTAGAAACTTAAGCAGATATTAAAGGATTGATTATTGTACACAGTTGAGTATAAGTTTTTCTGATTGATTTTTTTATGCAAAAAAAATAAATAAAAATAAAAAACACATTATTTTTTTCAAGAGGTAAAAGGCATGCATTTTTTATACCAGTTGTACTATACACAAGTAAATTTTTTCTTGAGTGGTTAAAATTCATGCAAAAATTCATCACACTATTTTCTTCTCTGTGCCTTGTTTTTCAGGATGTAGGTGATCACGGCTTTCCACATCTCCCTATCCCTGGTGGCTCTTAGTACACTTTCTCCTGTTACACCAAGAAATCCCTGTTCTGTCATCCACCTGCTAAGGCCCTTCGAATATGTTATCTGCTGCTTTCCCCTGTCTCTTTTTCCCTTTTTTCTAGTCGGTTAGTATCAGTTTCTCCAAGCCCACTTTCCTCATTGTGTGTCCTAGGAACTTTAGCTGTCTCTTTCTGATGCTCAGTATTAATTTCCTTTACGTTTCCATCCTTTTACAAAACCTCATCATTGCTCAAATGCTCAATCGATGATATTCACAGCATCCTTCTGTAGAACCACATTTCAGTTGCTACAAGTTTGTCCATCTTTGATGATATTGTCCAGCATTCACTGCCATATTGAAAAACAGACATCATATAGCAATCCAATCCAGTACTCTCTTCGTTTCTATCAAAATTTTCCTGTCACTTAATACTCTACTCAGCTACTGGAATGTATCCTGAAGTATACATGATAAATGATTTTTTGTTTTCTTTGGGAATTATTGAATTATTTTAAAGTTGATTGTAAGAATATTTCAATTTTTATTTTGCAAGCTAATATTCCATTGACTATATTCTTTCAAAATACAAGTCCCACTATTTAGCCCATAACAGAAATAGATTAATGCCTTTTTAAAGGTATTTGCTTGAATGTGAATGTAAAGGTGAATGTAACAATCCTGACAAGAACTTGAATTTAGCTCACTGATTACTTACTGCGTGTTTTTATCCCTTACGCTATTCCATACGCCTCACTGAAGGGTCATGGAGGTATGTCTAGAAGACTAAGACAACTCTCTGGTAGGTTGTTTTCCAGTTTCTTTTCTATGAGGATTATTTTGAGTAGAATGTAATAATTGATTACTTATGGGATCGTTATACACCAGAACCACAGTTTTCAAAAATAATTTAAATATTTTTTAATATAAAAATGAGAGTTAGTGTTTATGTAATTCTTATATATTGGGAATTTTCTGATGACCAGTGGGTTGCTTGTGTGAGACTCTGGTTTTAAAATGGATCCAGGTGGGTACCTTGCCTCAGATCTTAAGCAATATCAAAACAAAGTCGCTTGTATCAAAATTAATTAAGATATACTGTTAGAACTTTGAGACAAGGAAAATGTGACTTGGGAACCAATGTATTAAAGCATCATAAATTATAAGATTTGAAAAATAAATTCTAGGACTTTGTTATGTAATTTCTATACTTCTCTATGCCAATGAATATTTTTCTTTATCTCTGAATCAAAGTTCACATTTTCTTAGAATCATGACTGTGTAAAGACTTAATGTAATTACATTATTAGATTATATATAATCTTGGAAATAAAATGGATGGTAAATAGTCTCAATATTTTTTGTCTAAATTATTTCCCTTTTCATGATGAAGAGAAGCTTTGATTCAACAGAAATATGATTTTGCAGAAAAATGTTCAGAATTCTATGGATGGAGCATGTAATCAACAAGGAAGTTTCAAGGAAGATAAAAGTAAAAAGACACTGAGATACATGGTGAGGAAAGAAGGCTGGGAGAATTTGATTTACAGG
This sequence comes from Ascarosepion bandense, assembly GCA_037127315.1. Taxonomy (NCBI): domain Eukaryota; kingdom Metazoa; phylum Mollusca; class Cephalopoda; order Sepiida; family Sepiidae; genus Ascarosepion; species Ascarosepion bandense. Next base: position 4,005,384 of record JBBBDQ010000365.1, read on the forward strand.
ACATACTGAAGATGAGAGAGAGAGAGAATAATTAATAAAGTTCCTAAATTAAATGAATGGTAGAACAGCGAGTGGAAGAGATAATAAAAAGAAAAACATTACTAAGAAATATAAATGATAGGAACTTGTAGAAAGTTCATGGCATGAAGGTCTTTTTGAATGTTAGAAAAAGTGTAAATGTTAGATTTTAAAATGTGCTTGACCCTAAATTATTTCTTTGGGGGCTTACATCTGAGAGTTCTTTTGATTTTTGGCATTGTGCATAATGACTGATTGAATAATAAATAATTATTGCAAAATTAGTCAATGGAATTGCTGATTCTTTGCCTGATGTGTTTTTCTGTATCCACCCACTTGAAAATCTTTATTCTTTGTTGCGTCTGAATTATTAAAGGCGATCAAAAAAAAAAAACAAACTTCAAAATAATTAAAACAATAGTTAAGTCAAAACTGGGGTTTTGTATATGGAACATCAAAAGATCTTAATATATAATTAATTATACACATTCATATGCAAAAACAAAACTTTTCTTGTGATAAATCACAAATCATAAATGTAATGAAGCATGCCATAATCAATTCTTTATATGACACATATTTACACACAGGCACCTATATACGAACACCACAATAATTAACAGAGAAAGTAACTAACTTAGACTAAGAATTCTTGAGAGTGCTGCTTTTGAATGTTACCAAAATATAAATCTGCACACTGGATATTTTCGAATATCCCTTTCCTAAAAGAATTACTCCATTCCAAAGCCAATTATCTGACAGTAAAACTTTATAAAAATTAAAAAGAGACACTTAAATTCTAGACCTTCTCTTATTTAAAATATATAACGCATAAGATAATCTCAGATTAATATAAATGATGATTACATTATAAAAAAAAAGTTTAGATACTTTCATTTATTAAATATTAAATTATATCACTTGGCAGCCTCCATAATTTATCTTGATTCGTATTTATGGGAGTTTTTAAATTTAATATTTCTAAAACCTAACAACGTTACTGTGTATTAATATTCATTGCAAAGTAAAATCCTTACATTTGTTTTGATAAAAGATCAAAGGATAAAATCTGCCTGCTGTTGTCAGTTCTTCAATATGGCAGTGAATGCTGGACAATATCATCAAAGATGAAGACAAAACTTGAAGCAACTGAAATGTGGTTCTACAGAAGGATGCTGCGAATATCATGAATCGAGCATGTGAACAATGATTAGGTTTTGGAAATGATGGAAATGAAAAGGAAATTAATACTGAGCATCAGGAAGAGACAGCTGAAGTTCCTGGGACATGCAATGAGAAAGTAGGGCTTGGAGAACCTGATACTAACAGGCCAGATAGAGAGAAAAAGAGACAGGGGAAAGCAACGAATAACATATTTGAAGGACCTAATCAGGTGGATGATGGAATGAGGGTTGCATGGTGTAGCAGGAGAAGGCATGCTAAGAGCCACCAGGGATAGGGAGACGGGGAAAGCCATGATCACCTACATCCTGAAGAAGAAGAAGAAGAAAAGCTAATATTTTCACACACACACATTGAGCGCCCATAGCCCAGAGATAGAATCACCGACTGACGCCAATTCGGTCAGGTTTCAATCCTGGGTTAAAAGCAATCAGAGTCTAACCCTACTGATGAGCTGTGATAAAGCGAAACAGATCTGTCTGCAGATGACTATATATATATATATATATATATATAAGGTATACAACCATATCACATTGAAACCAGTCTTGTACAGTCACCAAAGGTAATCAGTACCTAAATTGGTGACCACTTGGGAATACATAAGCTGTAAGCTTGGATGTATGGATAAATAATAAATTGAAAATCAGTGAGCAGAGTTCTAATTCCAATCAGGTTTGTTATATTTACACATGCAAATTCACTTAGGAAAGATATGAATTTACCTTCTTCTGCTATAAGTTAATTACTAAGACTTTCAGTAAATCATAATTATATGAAAAAATTCTTACAGTATAAAATATATATCTGGCTTTAAATACCCTGCAAAAGGTTGATAAACCATAAAAACTAAAAAAACAGTCTCATATCTTTCTCTCTGTGTGTGTGTGTGTGTGTGTGTGTAACATTATTTACTACTTTGTTTCAATGGTGGATAAAATGAATTTTGAAATCTAAAAGTTTGTTGCAGAATGATGACTACATCTATCTGTGCAGTTATTGTGAATGTCTGTTCATTTTGCACAGGTATAACCAAGCATCATTTATTTTTATGAAATACGCTAAATTTCAAAGTATCAAATTAATAACCACATTGCAAGTTTTAAAATCTTAAATGATCTTTAAGGCTGACTTGACAAACAAAGAGAATTAACACTTTCATAGTTATAGTTCGCAAACAGTAAAACACAGGAACCTGCAAAATGTTCTTCAGTTATGACAAAAATGTGAAAAAATTTCTATAGGGCTTCATTTTGTCCATATCTAAAGTTGTTTTTAGCATAGAAACTTTAAGGTGTTATGGCATGGAAATTTCATTTCCTTATATTGGTAAATTTTGTGTGAGAGGAAAGTGAGGTAGAGAAAATGAGAAATCAGATCTATCTATCTATTATAATAACTATAGTAATTATAACAATATTAATAGTAAGAGAAATAATTCTGATAATACTAGTAATAGTTATACTATAATTTAGACCGTCTTGAATAACCCACCGAGGACGAACTAGAAGGGAAAAGGAGAGGAAGTAAAAAAAGAAACAAACGAAGTACATGAACAAAAAGTCAAATACTCGCAGGAAAGAAAGAAAAACCCAAAACAAAAACACTAAAGTGCTCAATACGAAAGTAGAGCAACAAAGACAGAAAATCTATGCAAAAGCCAAAAAACCTACCTAGAGCTATGAATTTTTATTATAAATTATAGTTAAGAACATGTACAAATTATAATATACTACAAAGTGTACGTTTTGTTTCGGCATTTGAGGGACAGAATCTCATCAAGTAGTGTGAAGTGAGATGGAAATTTCATTTCCTTATATTGGTAAATTCTGTGTGAGAGGAAAGTGAGATAGAGAAAATGAGAAATCAGATCTATCTATCTATCCAATTTTTTTTTTTTTTTATCATTTCACCCTGAGCAAGGTATTCTACTGCCACTATTGTGCAGGGGGTTACATAGGGGAAGGTGGTGAGAAAGAGTGGCTAGATATAGGAAATGTCAGAAGGAGGGTGATAGATGGGTAGGGATGTAGATGGTGAGAGTGTTTGAGAGAATAGATGGAAGTTAGTGTGTTAGGTGTCTATTGACCTTACACTTAAGCTCCTGAAGATTGTAGCTGTCGGGAAAGCAAGTATGTGGAAGGGAATTCCACAGGTGGGAAGTGCAAGAAAAGAAGCTGTTGGAGTAGAAATTGTGGTTACATTTTATCGGCTTAACTGTCTAAAGTTTTTTTTTTTCAGCATAGAAACTTTAAGGTGTTATGGCAGCAATAAAGTGTTGAATAGAACAATATATCAAATTAGCTTCTCATAAAAGCATCTATAAGTAAAGTGAATAAAATGGGTAACACTACATGAAGAGTGACTTTTTCAATTGTTCTTTTTGACAATAAATGTTATTCTACTCTCAGTGGACAGATAGAGTAAAAGCTGTGTAGCTACTGGCAGAAAGCACAAAACACAGGCATATTTGCCAACAAGGAATTGGATTGATATTTTGAGATGGGATTATTAACAATTGAATGGGAGCTTCTGACAAGTTCCAGATGGTTTTAAGATGACAACTCAAACACACATTGATCTTTTGAAAGCCCACATGACTGTATGACTCAAGAAGAAGCCAAACTCTTTCATGAAGAAGATACTTTTATGCAAATAAAATTATGAATAAAATAGGTTTTGAAAACATTCCTTGGAGAAGTAATTGGCTTATTCACCCAACCATAACCTGATTGAAAACTTGTGAAGCTTTTTAAGAAGAAGACTTACATTGTTGAGGAACAATTTATCAATAAAGATGAACATTCATATGTTATTCTTGATGCAGTGCAATGCAAGAGATCAAATAATGAATGTCCAAATAACATTTGAGACTGGGTTCAGATCATGAAGCCCATATTTATTTTTTATGATAATTTTGTTAAAAAATTTTTATGATAATTTCGTTTGTAAACTTTTCACTTATGCTGTAATTATAGTCTTTCATTACGATGTTAATGCTTTTTTTGACTTTCATTAAACTGTTCAATAATGTGAAATTTTATAAAACTGTTGCTAGATCATAAGAGTGATATGTAGTCTAATATAATTTATACATATGAAATATATTAAAAAAGGAACTTTTTTCTTCCTGAATCTTTTCATTAAATTTCAGATCATAAAAAAATGATTTAAAATGGCTAATAATGGAAGATGCAATTCAAAATTCATGAAACCTGGAAAGTTATAAAAATCAAAATTAATTTTAGGTGTAACATACATTCAATGATAAACATAAGAAAGAAATTTAGAAATTAAATCAAAAAGTGCATGCAAACAGACAATATGTGTGTCTGTGTATATATATATATATATATATATATATATATAAATCAATAAAAAGCACAAAATCTGAGCCGATTTATGTAGTTAAATTGAATAATCCTTTTAGGTGTCTTTTGATTTCAGAGAAAGCCTTTGATGTGTTGTGAACTGAAACAGCATTAAAGCTACTCTATCTGAACATGAAATACTGATTTACATAATACGCATACATACATACATATATATATATACTTAGTTATTTCTATATACAGAGTGCGATGGGTAAATTGTCGCCATTTTATATTGTTTTTATTTTTTATTATGTTGACTGGAAAGTATAGTAGGTTAGGTTGTGCACCATCATTAAGAAAAAGAGCACCTTGATGCAATTCCCCGCACCCGCAGCAGAAATTTGAAAATGGCATGCTGCACTGTTTGGCATTTATGTTGAAAGCCTGATATGAACGTTTCAGTGTGTAAGGGTATCCATCTGAGGACAGTGCAGAGGATTCAGAAGTGTAGAAGGGGTCTAATAATGCGCTTAAAGTGATCACTAGAAATGGCGATGTTATACCGCCATTCATCTTCCTACAGGGTCTCAAATTCTACACAGGTACCTATATCTTGAACAAGAAACCAATAAACTCCTAGTAATACCAAAGATAAACTGAAGGCAAAGATTATGGCAGCATTCACCAACAACAAAAAAAAAATGTCTGTAAGAGTTGCACAATATTCTGAAATCATTGGTAGGCCATGGTTTAAGTGATTGGTGATTTTATAGAACAAATTTACTCTTTAATATTTCAAGATTTTTTGTGTAAATTTGGTAAATGTATCTGTTAAAATGAGATATCAGTATTATTTTTATTTTTGAATAATTTAGATAACACATCCACCATACCTGTATAACATATATACATTCACACATGCATATACATTTAGCTCACTAAAAATATATTCACTCATAAATTTCCCCCTTTCCTTAATATACACATGCATATATATTATTTATACAAGATTTGTTTACTTATATCTCCCTTTCTATATTTATTTATACACACACACAATATATATATATATATATATATATATATATATATATATATATATTCTAGTATTAACCCTGTTTATACATATGTTCCAGATATAAGAACTGGTTGTGCAGCCTTGATGTCACTTGGCAACCAGCCAGTGATAACCTATGCATAAACAAACTGTTATTGGTTTATGCAGTTTGCAGCAAGACACAAGGTTTTGCCTGGCTAAAAAAAATGCATCATCCAGGTACACGATCACACGCTAGTTAAATTCAGAATTAGTTTTCCGCAACTCTTTACAATATTGTTTTTGAAATGGAGATTATTCTTCTTCTTTTATGTGCCCTGTCCCTTCAAGACATAGGCGATCATGGTTCTCCACATCTCCTTATCCCTGGTGGCTCTTAGCATGTTTGTTCCTGTTACACCTTGTAACCCCCGTTCTGTCATCCACCTGATCAGGCCCTGCAAATATGATATCTGCTACCTTCCCCTGTCTCTTTTTCCTTCTATCTGGCCTGTCAGTATTATGTTCTCCAAGCTCTCCTTCCTCATTGCATGTCCTAGGAACTTCAGTTGTCTCTTTCTGATGCTCACTATTAATTTCCTTTTCATTGCCATTCTTTCCAACACTTCTTGTTGCTTGCATGCTCGGTCCACGATATCTGCAGCATCCTTTTGTAGAACCATATTTCTGCTGCTTCAAGTTTTGTCCTCATTTTCGATGCTATTGTTCAGCATTCACTGCTGTATTGAAGTACTGACATTACATAGTAATCCAGCACTCTTTTCTTTGTTTCTAGTGAAAAAGATAATCATTTCTTTTTACTATCAACATTATATTTTAAAACAGTATATTTAACCTCTACCAAATTAGTGTTAGAAAGTCTGAGTAAAGAAAATGTGACCCTGCATCTGTATGTTAATTACACTGTTACAAAAGAGAAATTACAATTTCTACGCAAATGTTTTAACAACAAGAAATATCGTCAGATTAAAAAAAAAATCAATTAATTACTTGAATATATGTATAATATAGTGCAATACAAAATACATATATAAATAATTGTAAATATACAATAGAATGTAAACAAAACTGTAAGCTGTCAAATGTTTATTGTTGCATGCACATTTTTAAACAACTGTTGGATGTATATATTTATATGTATAGATATAATATTGTTTGTGATTATATCTAGTTATAGAAAAAAAAAATGTCTTTATGACTACCGGAAGTGGCAGTGCACAAAGAATGAGAATGATATACCCCAGTGATCATAATAAATGGTTTGGTTCGAAACTCATAGCACCTAGGCAGGAGTGTACAATGGCCGAAACATCATAAAAAAATGATAATAACGATGAGGACAATAGTTCAAATAATGTAAATAGCATAGATGTTAGTGGTATAGCAGCATAGATTAAAAATTCTTACTAATAACCCATAATACTTTTGATTTTAGTTTTCATCTCGTTCAAAGATTAATGGCAGTTTGGTAACTCGACATCTAAGTGCATAAAAATACCTACAGAAATGAGGCATCAAGTTTCTCCAGTTAAACCCATTGATATTAATCAATACTTGCTGAATATTTATGGAAGGCAGACAGTGGATGTGAGCACAGGTGGGAAGTGGATTATGGATTTCAGCAATGGTGACATGGATGTGTGTGTGTGTCAAACCTCTTTCTGGGTGACTCTGGACATTTATCAACCAATAAAATAAAGTATCACCTGTAGCAGCTCATCTGTGTAAATCATCAGATTATTGCCAGCAAATTGTCTACGGAGCTGAATGACACAGTGTTTAGTGAATTGGAAATGTTGGCAATGTTAGGATATAGCAATATTTCGTGCCAAGTGGGTCCTACAGATTTACAAAAAAAAAAACAAACAAAACAAAATCTTATTAACCACTATGAAGTTGAAGCTAACATTTTTCTGATCTTTGTGTATTGATGAATCATGGTATCACCACTATAACCAAAATCAAAATTACAGTTTCATGGAATGGTAACATGTGAATTTTTTATAGAAAAAATAAAGATTCAATCAATTGTGGATAAAGTTATGTGCACTATTTTTTTTATAATCATTTTACCTTAAGTAAGGCAATAAAGCTACTAAGATGTAAAGAATTACTGAGAGAGAAAGAAACTGAGAAAACATTGAGGAGCAAGGACAGCAAAAGAACAGAAGTTAAAAAGACATAGATAACAATTGACACTGAACTTAAATTTTTGAAGATCATTATTAACAGGAATGCATAAAGCTGGAAGAGTCCTAGACTGCAAAAGAAAAAACTATTTGAGTAAGACATGATTCCATCTAGCAATGTCAACAGTGAAATGATGAGACCTAACTGCCAATCTAGTACAACATTTAAATATGTGAAATTAATACACCAAGCATGAAAACTCATCAGAAAAATTATGAAAATGTTTATTGAAGAGGCTCTGGAAAGCTACATTTTGTTGGTGGAGAAAGAGATTGGAGTACAGATGCCAAACCTTTATAAAGGGGAACAATAATGGGAAAGATGTGATTTCCTGGAATCTGGATAATCAATCAAATCTGAAGAAAATAGATCACATTGCATATTTTTTCCTGACATTACTACCTTTTTCTAGTGTGTTGTATCCCTTCAATATATTGGCAATCATAGCCCTCCACAATTTTATATGTATTATAGCTTTTATTTGTTTTTTTTTTTTGTCTCTTCTAAAACTTGTTCTGCCACCCTCAAGTTTGTTAGGTTAGACATATATTTTTCTTTGTCTGCCTTTCTTTCAATATATCCTGTGAGTATCAAATTTTCCAAGCCCTCTTTTCTCATTATATGCTATATAAAATTCAATTCTTTCTGTTGTTAAGTATAAGTGTCATTTTTGTTTTGATTTTCTTTAAATTTTGGCGTTGTTCACTTGTTTGACCCATACTATTTTCAGCATTTTTCCATAGAACTGAATTTCTGGTCCTTCAAATCTATTGATCTTCAAAGGAGATTGTCCAGCATTCACTGCTATACAAGAGGACTGATTTGTATTTTGCATGTACTTTGACATTCATTCATTGGCCAAAGAAAGCTGATTACACCAGTCAACATTTTCTTTTCATTGATGCTGTGAAAAAAATTGATCACTTTTGCTGATGTATAATTTACAAGCATGACTTGTTACCAAAACTACATAATAAATGGTAATGGCTATACATAAAGCATTTTTTGGAGCTGAAAGTGTGCTCTATCTGCTGGTGTTATTGAGTTCCCTATATCTGTTGCAGTTTCTGTGGAAACAAATAAGAGGCATTATTTTTGGAGCTTCTCATGAATTTTTCTCTCTCCAATCTGAATATTTTGAATAGTTTTCTTGCTTCGATTTGCATAAACACACTTTGGTAATCTTCCAGACTTGTAGATTGCAATTCCGTAGTCAGTACAGTTATATTAGCTGAGTATGCAAAAGTTGTTGCTGACCCTCATTTCTTGGATCAACAGCCATATCACTTGATTTGGTTCAGACAGAAAAGTCAAACATTTCTAATATACAACTTCTACAACTACTTTCTTCCACATTCTAATCAGAAGAGAGACAGAGAGTAATGTGGTTTGAAAGTGTTTGTAGAATTGGAAGCAAGTGAAAATGATTGTGTGTGACAATGCTTATTCATTGGCAGTTCAGCCACGATTAAAGGCAAGAGATGAGGAGTTGCAGCTGTTATAGAAGTGCAGTAATTATTCTTGACGTAATGGTAAATTAACAGAACAAGAACTAATGATGACGACAGACTTTAAGTCTGCAGTCTCAGGAGCTAAGTAGACTGACATGTATTTGCAGAGCCCAGTAACATCATAATCAGGAAAGCTTGGGAAAGCTGCTCAAAAAATTAATGCATTTATCTTTTGATAATCAACTCAGTTTTGTTTCTCTATAGAGATACTTACGTAGTTATTAAATATAGGTCTTAAGTCTCTGATCAAAAATCCCAGATACACACACAATATATATATATATATATATATGTTTTATCTGGTATTAAATGAAGGGAAAGAAAATCTGGGAAAACTTTTCTACGTTAAGAAGAAAAAAAACAATGTTTGAAATTCATGTTTTTTCTGTGTGTATTCATTGTTTATATATATATATATATATACTGTAGTCTAACCGTATTGATGAGCTGTGATACAGCGAAACAGATCTGTCTGTGGATGGCTATATATATATATATATATATAGTGTTTGGTGCAAAGTTTGTTTTCCAGTGTTAAATGTATTTTGGCAAGCAAGTTTTATTGATGTGCTTGATATTAGGATAAAGATAGAGTGTTGATAAGCTCAAAGACTTTGGTACCTTAACTGAGTAGGTTCAACTTTGAAGCTTCATGATGACACTGCTATGATGTCCTTACCTGTCAGGGTTTTGCTTATATATATATATATATATATACCTCTTCTCTTTTGAATTTTTTTTCTCATGTCTTAATGTAAGATACTTAAGAGTAGGTACATCAATATATATGTTCCTGTCATTTTAGATGGCATATTGATATATTTTGCTGTCATTTTTTGACAGCACTGGCTCACTCTTGTTATTAGTGGACTACAATGTAAGAAAAGTTTCATGAAGGCATTTAAGAGTGAGTGTAATTATTCCTGAGATATGAGCAAATATTTTTGTATTTTAATAAAGAGTATTGATTAAAACCTAAAAGTATAGATTTTCTAATCTCTACTTTGATATATTTTTTTACAGATATGGCCATCTATTGATGGCCATCAATGTTCAGTATTTAAGTTTTGTTTCAGTTCTAAGTCTTTTCCAAAAATTGTGCATTTGATCAATTAAAAGCTTTCTTTTTATAATAGAGTCCCAAGTTCTATTCTAATAATATCTCACTCCTCTCTGTATATGTGTCTGTGCAGGTGTGGGTGATACTTATTGACATTACCTAATTTGCTATGAAACAAAATGATCTAAGCTTCTTAAGAATGGTTTTCTGGAGTAACATGCCCAGCATTACCCTGTAGAAAAAAAAACACATACATATCCTGCATTCACTTAAGCTCTGGTACTCTTGGGAAAGGTATCAATCCATCCCTTCCCTCCAGTTATGGGTTAAATAACAGGGTAGGACTTGGGAACCCTGCCCTTAAAAACAAATCCCAATGAATGTTGATACTCGAAAAGAAAAAAGTATTACTAGATACAAAACTGATATAAAAACAACAATAAATCTTTGAAAGAAAAAGGTATTACCAGCAATAAATAAATAAAAAAAATTTAGTTGGCAATAAATGACCCACCGAGGTTGATATGCCATAAAAACAAAACAACCAACCAACCTAAATTGATCTACTTGGTGAAAAACCATCTGAACCAGCAGGGGAGTCAAATAAAATGTTAGTTTTTGTTGTTTTTTTTATTACTAAGTGAATGTAAGTTCAATCCTGATGCTAGATAAAAAAATCATGTCCATACCAGAGAACTTAACAGCTACCTTATTGTTTTATACTGTAAGAAGATTGGAATTATTTCTTGGGAGTATCATTGCTTGTGTCCACAAGAGTTGAATATTGCATTCTGAGCAAAAGAAAGCAGTGAAAACGGTTTCACTTATTCTGTATCAAGAATAATCTTAGCTTAGCTTAGCTTCTTTTGTTTTGACTCATTTAAGAAAGGAGAGTTTGGCTCTATTTTTGAAACTTGTGATTCTTTGCTCTTGGATTTACTTTTTCTTCATTCACGAATGAAAAGGAGGAGATTTAAAAAATAAAAAAAATGAAAATCATAAGAATGATATGCTTTGGCTTCCACTGTACAACAGAAATGCACGCCAATGTGTCTGCTTGGCTTTTCAACATTGATTGCTTGAACTCTGTTAAGCTCTTCTGGGGAAGCAACAACAAACATCAAAGCTAAAAACAGAAAACTTTGATTTATAATTGCCAGAATTCATTTTGGAAGTTTTTTTCTAATACAAACATTGGCTGAGTGAACTCAGATGCACTTCAACCAAAGAACTTCTCCTATGGGTGTCCCTGTGTACAATGATTTTTATTTTTATTTACCAAGTCTTATTTTCCCAAATCTAATAAGATCTTGCAATTTCGTTCCCTAATTACATCCCATACCATTTTATGTATCTCTTCTATATCTGTAATCACATCACTCTTCTCATTCCACACTTTCTGGAAATTTTCCTCACTTTTTAGTTTTCTTGATGAATCAGTCAGTTAAGTGCCATACGTGAAACACGTTTGGGTGATCATGTCTCGAAAGAGACATGACTGATTGGGCAGAAGATTATCCTGCAGTAGGTTGCCATTGCATTCTGTGGTAAACTGGTTACCAGCCAAGACTATAGAACCCAACCTGTCTTGCCGTTTAACTCATAGCTGGCGGGAGAAGAGATAGATTACATTACATTATTATATTAAGTATAATTAGTGGGGGATCAGTTTATTACATCATAACAATAGAAAACCGATCCCCTACCTTATGCCCAGTAAAAGTTTTAATTATGTTTTCAACTATCATATTCAGTCAGTCAGTTAGGTACCATAAGTGATACACACTTTGGGCAATCAGGTCTCAAAAAAGACATGACTGACTGGGCAGAAGATTATCCTGCAGTAGGTTGCCATTGCTTTCTGCGGTAGACTGGTTGTCAGCCAAGGCTATAGAACCCAATCTGTCCTGTTATTTAACCCATAACTGGAGGGAAGAGACAGATTAATACCTTTCCAAGAGTATTTGCGTGTAAGTGAATGCAATGGATTCAACTAGAATTTGAACTTGGCTCCTCAATTTCTTGTTCCGAGCCGATATCCATTGCACCACAATGCACATCTTCTTGATGAATACTGTCACAAAATAAAACTCAAAATCTATTCAAAGTTCAAGAGCCTCTCAAGGCAGAAGGTTACTGAATTTGGTTGATTTTAATTTATATTAGCAGTATAGCCCAGCATTGCGCGGGTGTTATGAAAGCTTTAAAACTAATCCATGGTCCTGGAGCTCAGACTCTTTGGACATTGGCATGAAAGACTAAAAAGCAATAGTTGTTTCCAGTTAAAGTGAAACCGTAGACTGAAAGAAAAATGAATGGATGTAAGTCAAATTTTGATTTCCTGTTATCGATATCAAATTTTCTACACTATTGTAAGAACTGCAACCGTGAAACTTCTGAATATCTTTTCTTATGTCTTTGTCTATGAGTGTATCAAATTTGATTAAAATCAGACCACTCCTTCTATAACCTGATTTTTTCGATTATCGATTTTTGATATTTATCGGGGGTGCCTCAACACAAAACCTAGCTAAGAACACTTGCAGATGCTTATAGTACAACTGTGTAAATTTTCAAGAAAATCAGTTCAGCCGTTTCGGAGTCTATAGGTAACAGATACATACACACACAGAGACAAAGTTCCATTTATAAATAAGTTTAGATAGATATTGTAGATTATGAGCATATGCAAGATAGCTCATGTTGATTCTATATTTGGTTAAGATTGTTGTGATTGAGGAAGCATAATGTCAGGATTCTGTTCCACAAAACTATGGCTCTTGGGAAAAAGCTGTTCAAATTGAACTTCATTCTTAATGAAATATGGAGAGAATGAAGATGGTTTGCCCCTGAGTACATAGCATGTTAGGGTGTAGCTGTAAAAGTCTGACCTGGTAGAACTAGGGAATGTAGTGTGTCAGAACATTTGAAAATAGTTGTTAGTCGGTTGTTTTGTTTTTATGGCATATCAACCTCGGCGGGTCATTTATTGCCAACTAAATTTTATTTATTTATTGCTGGTAATACCTTTTTCTTTCAACAATTTATTGCTGTTTTTTTATATAAGTTGTGTGTCTAGTAATACTTTTTTCTTTTCAAGTACCAAGATTCATTGGGATTTGTTTTTAAAGGCAGGATATCCAAGTCCTACCCTGTTATTTAACCCATAATTGGAGGGAATGGAAAGATTAATACCTTTCTGAAGGTTACCAGTGCTTAAGTGAATGCAGGGTATTCAACTGGAATTTGAACTTGGCTCACCGATTTCTCTTTCTGAGCTGATATCCACTGCACCACAACGCACAACCGCCACTAAATGCTTACAGCACTTGGTATTTGCAAGCAGTCACCTATCTAAGTACTGACCAGGCTAAACGTTGCTTAACTTTGGTGATCAAGCAAGAACCGGTGTATTCAACATGATATGGCCGTAAGCCTTTGAAAATAGAATAGAGTGATGATTACAACAGTTTATTGGTGAGGAAGAGAGGTAGTGAAGTTGAAAATAATTCATCACGCACAAGTCTGTGTAAATGTTTGTGAGTTGTCAAAACTGGAAAGAGGTGATTGGGCAGCTCCTGCCAAAATATTGCGGCAATGTTCCATTTTTGGTCTGATCTAACTCTTGCAAAGATAAAGCCTTGCAAGTACTGTTATGTATTTTATGGTGCCATATGACATGTTTATTATTTTTCTTTGTGGTATGATGTATTTTGTTTTTAAACTGATATAACTCCACAAAGCAGTAAAGCCACTAAGACAAGGAGTTTCAGGGAGTGGAAGAATTAAAGAGAGAACTATTAATAATTAGTGAGAAGAGCAAAGAGTAATCAGCAGGACAATAGATAAAAATTGACACAAATTTTTGAAGATCAAAGTTGACTGGAAAGTATGTAGCCTAAAAGAGAGTTCAACAAGCGACAAGTAAGAGAAAAGAAACTTAACATAGAACTTAGTATTACATGTTGCCAGCTCAACTCTAAATTGATGAGATCTTGATACCAGTACAGTGCTGCACTTGAATTCAAAATATCTACATACCATAGTGAAGAGCTCATCTAAACAATTAAAGAAAGACACAGAAAGGCAGTCATATTGTGGCCAGAAAGTAACTGAAGCAGAGTCATCAGATCAGGACCAATAATATTGCTGATTTTTCTTTGGATCTCATCAAAGAGTTCAAAGTAAATAACAGGGTTGCCAGACCATATGTGGAAGCAATATTTTAGATATGGATTATTTTATTTCATGTTTATTAAACATATAAAAATTTCTGATGCAATGTTTATTTAACCTAGCACACATTTTCAGTTCAGATTTTAATGTTGATGTTAATGCTGTTTTCTGAGCTCTTTTGGACATTACTGCAAGAAAATTCTAATACAAAATCTTCCTGTTTACTGAACTAATATACTTATAAAATCTGCAATATCCACTGTACATATATACATAATATACATTACTTACATTGTTTGGACTGTTTTCCTCATATTTATTGCCAGATTCATAAAGTTTTGGCTGTTGTCTGCTTCAGGTGATATTTCTTGGAATTTTTTTACCCAAACCCTTTATTTAGTCCATGGGGATAGATTGTTCTAATTCCACATACCATGCCTTTAAATATTTCAGTTTCAGTTAATTCTCCTTGATAAGTCAAATCTTCAAATTTTTGTTCCATCTGCTGTGACCAGGTATTGAACTCACAACTCTTTTGGTCAAGTCACTTTTGGATCAAGGCTACAGGAAAACTGTAGGGCCATAACATGAGGGGGAGGTAAAATATGGCTGACTAGGGAAAATGGAGATCACTTCTCTCTGTGGGATGAAATTGAAATATTAGAGAACATCACTGGAATATACAAAAGCTTAAGGAATCAGCACATATGCTAGGCTACAAAAAATCTCCTAAGCCAGCCAAGCATAGACATGAATACAATATGTGAACCAATAATATAGCGAGCTAGAAAAAAAAAACATAGTAACAAAAGTATTATAATATGAGCTGTGGTAAAAAAATGATTAAGGAGACAACTATATAATTCCCCAAAATTCACTCACTTGTGGGTGATGAACAATAAATCAAGTGGATAAATTGTTTGTTGATTGATCCAAAAGATTTAATTTCAATATCTGGCCATAAACAAAGGAAACAAAATGTTGGGCATCCGAGTTATTAAGAGGAATTAACTGAAAGTGAGATATCTAAAATAATGGCATTAATATAAATAAATAAACAGTCCAACTCCATGGACTAAATAAAGTGTTTGGTTCAAAATAACAATAAATATCACCTGATGAAGGCTGGAGTGTACAATGGCTGAAACATTGTGAATATGGCAACAAAGATGAGGACAACAGTCTAAATAGTGTAAATCGCTACAATACAATCTTGGTAATATAGACAGATATATATATATATAATTGTCTATTTAAATCTTACTTCTCTGTTTTTTTTTTTACATTTTTTTTTTCACTGTGCCTTTTGATGTCTGTCTCTTACTTCTTCCTTGGTTAATCTTTCTATCAAAAAAATTCTCTTGATTCTGTCTCAAAGCATAAAATAATGATTTCCTTCCACTTTTAGAAAAGCCGAGACCAAACGAAAACTCTAATCAAATAAGAGAAACAAAAACACTGTCACCCCAATGACGTCCAACTTCAGTATATTGATTTTGAACCCGTTTTCTGATAACTTCTATTAGAGAGAGACAAATTTTATCACTGAATTTCATCAAGGAATAGAAATGGCAGTGTCATTACCTTTTTTTCCACATTATAAAACCAGTTCAACAGACACACTAGATTTGTCTTGCTTCTTTTCTTTAATGAAAACAACCAAGAAATACTTTATAACTACATAGATTTTTTTTATGTCCCTCTCTGCTGCAAAGATTGCCCGATTTCAGATTCAGCAGATATATGTATATGTTCCACACTTTAGCACTCTCCTAATATGCACTTGCATACTTCTTCCGTCTTGTTCCATTTTAGCTAAATTACGAATTAAGCGAGAGGACATTGAAAAAGCATAGAGAACCTGATTTGAATGAGATGACTGAAAATTAAATGCAAAAGTCGAAAAACCTCAACAACATTCTTTTTTTCTTTTTATTACTTTCTATTTTCTTCATTCTCTTGAGAATTCTCATTTTTCTTCATTCTTTCCATGTACATCTTATTTAGTTATTGCATTCATGCAGCATGTGAAGAGAAATTAAAAATTCTCATTATACTCATCTGTTGCCTATTATTTATATTGAAATGGATGAATAAGCTTCGTACTTTCTCAGATTTCTCTTATCTACCTAAATATTTATTACATTTGTATGTGTGTGTGTGTGTATATATACGTATACAAACACAAAAGAGGCACACAAAAAGTTTGTGCAAAAAGGCATTTTATAAGAAAAGTATGTAAATGTGCATTGAATGTGCAGTAGATATTGGATAGCATTGTGGTGCAGTGCGTTGTAGATATCGGCTCGAAACGAGAACTCAGGAACTCGAGTTCGAATGCTAGTTGAATTCCTTGCATTCACTTATGTGCAAATACCCTTTGGAAAAGTATTAATCTGTCTCTTCCTTCTAGTTATGGGTTAGATAATAGGACAGATTGGTTTTCTGCAGTAAACTGGTTGCCTTGGCTGGCAACCAGTTTACTGCAGAAAATAATGGCAACCTACTGTGAGATAATCTTCTGCCCAGTCAGTTATGTCTCTTTTGAGACATTATTGCCCAAGCGTGTTTCATGTATGGCACTTAAGTGACTGATGCAAATAATTTGATGTTTATTTGCAGCCCAGTAAACCTGCTCACGATATAACGCAATATAATGAGCCAATAATATAACAGTCTGAGGAGGTGATCACAGTACATGGCACCTCTGCTAAGTTCTTGAAAACTATACCACTGGATGAACCAAGCCTGTTGAGTGAAATTTAACAGAAGATATCGATGGTTATGCAAGCACGAAGTCATCATGACAGTTTGGGTACGCTGGACTTTTTTTAAGGAATTGATCATGTCAGATTATGCACTCTCTCCTAGAAACTGTAACTAAGGTCTGTTCAGCATAGTTACAGTATAAACCATGGGTGAGCTGTGTTCTTGTTGAGCAGGTATTTGTAATAAAAGTTGGCTAGCTGATCTGGCAGACAGGTGTGCAAATATTAATCGGCTGTATCAATATGCATAAACCTGTACACTCCTTTAAAAATTTAATAGTAGCATCAAATTATAAATATTTCTGAAATGCTTTATCCTCTCTAATAAATATGTATTATAACACAACCTTATGTCAGTCAGTTAAGTGCCATACATAAAACACACTTGGGCGATCATGTCTCAAAAGAGACATGACTGACTGGGCAAAAGATTATCCCGCAGTAGGTTGCCATTGCTTTCTGCGGTAGACTGGTTGCCAGCCAAGGCTATAGAACCCAATCCATCCTGTTATTTAACCCATAACTGGAGGGAAGAGACTGATTAATATCTTTTCCAAGTGTATTTGCGTGTAAGTGAATGCAATGAATTCAACTTGTATTCGAACTCAGCTCCCCAATTTCTCGTTCCGAGCTGATACCCACTGCACCACAACCCACAACCTTATGTATACACATAAAAACACACATATATACAGAGAGACAGTATAGATTAAAAAACTCAGCACTATATACTGACTGTCAGTTTTACACAAATGATCTTCAGAACTTGTGTCACTACTTTTGTAAAATCTATATATAGATCTGAAGATCACTGGAAACTGACAATCACTATTCAATGTTGATTCCTATATCACCATTGTCTTTATTTACAAATATTACCTGTAATATTGAGCACTGTTTCTTAAAAAATTTAATTCTTAAGTAATATATAATGGTTGGCTACTTATGTCAAAGTTTTTTAATATGTTAGGATAGCTAGCTAATCCCAGTGGGAGACACCTGCTCAGACTCAATTATTTTTCTTCAAAACCAACATCGCCAATCTGTGGTTTGTGCTTATCTAACCTTAGTAACAGTTTTTGGGAGAGAGCATACTAGAATGATCACTAGTTGGACTAAGACAGTGTGCTCAAGTGTATGGTCATAATGGCTTATGACTTTATACTAGCACAATGACTAACATAAAAATATTGTCAAATTACTCTTAGATCAACTTGATAATTTTTTCAGATATTTTTCAATGGTGACATATGTTGCAATTGTCTTCCCAGGCTGATACTATCAAGAAGTCATTTCCTTAACCATGGTGGCATTTGAACCTGTAACTTATAGTCAGAATTCTAATGCATTAACAATTCAGCCATAAGCCAGCTGTAATTCATCCAAAACGAAGCTGCTGTCAATTAACCACCACAGACAACCGCACCTCCCTCCCATTAGCATGGAACAGGCTTGCCTCCCAGAGAGCAAATCACTACACCTGCTTGGCCTGACACTCTCAGCGGACCTCAAGTGGAATGACTACGTCAAATCCATTGCTAAATCCACAGCTATGAAAGTCGGCTCTCTGTGCAGGGCCCGGAAATTCTTTCCGCCTGAATCTATACTGCAATTATATAAATCCACCATCCGCCTGTATATTGAGTACTGCTGCCACATCTGGTCGGGTGCCCCTTCTATTCTCCTCGGGGTTCTTGACAAAATACAGCAAAGAATCTGTAATGTGATTGATACTGACTTGGCTGACCGCCTGCAGTCACTCTCTCACTGGTGTGATGTGGCATCGCTGTGCCTCTTCTATAAATACTATCATGGCTTCTGCTCTGACGAACTTAAATCACTGGTGCCCCCTAGATGTGAATTTGCATGAGATACTAGATTGGCAACTAGGTCCCACCCTTTTACAGTGAAACAGATAAAATGTAACCGCAATTTCTACTCCAACAGCTTCTTTCCTCACACTTCCCGCCTGTGGAATTCCCTACCGCATGCTTGCTTCCCCGACGGCTACAACCTCCAGGAGTTTAAATGTGATGTTAATAGACACCTTCTAACACACTAACTCACTCCCACTCTCTCCAACTCTCTCCCTATGTACATCCTAAGTCGTCTATCACCCTCCTTCTGACATTTCCCAATCCCTCTATGTAACCCCCTGCGCTATAGCGGCAGTGGAATGCCTTGCTTGGGGTGACACGATTATATATATATATATATATATATATATATATATATGTGTGTGTGTGTGTATAGTTTAGAACATGTACAAATTATAATACCATCATTATTAACTAGCTGATGAGACATTGTTTTTTTGATGTCAAAACAAAATGTACACTTTTGTAGTAAATTATAATTACAATTTGTACATGTTATAAACCATAACTTATAATAAATATTCATAGCTCTATTTCTATATTGAACACTGTTTTAAATTTGTTTTGAATATTGTTAATACTTTCTTCATTCCCTTGGATATATATATATATATTATGGAGGAGTAATGAATAGGGGCTTAGAATGAGGAACTTGGTAGTTGAATTCAAATTCCAGTCAGGGTTGTTACATTAACTTACAAATACACTTCGGAAAGGTATCACTTCTCTCAGTTATGAATAAGTAGCTGGGCAGAGTGGATCCTATAACCTTTGGTTACAGCAGGTCTAGAAGAAGGACAACTCAGAATTCAAAACTTGAGTAGGTGTTTGTTTGGGACCTTGTGATATGCTGTGCCACCATTCTTCGGTTTTGGTGCTTCAAAAAGTATGATTGGTTTTGCACAAGCCTTAACTACTATACTCAAATCATATATGCAATTAGGTTGGTTTCTCAGTTCTAAGAACTGAACTGCTGGGCAACTATACATCAAAAAACAAGGGGAGAGTCTTCCATTTTTTATATATATATACTAGCAGTATAGCCCGGTGTGGCTCGGGTGTAATGAAAGCTTTAAAACTAATCCATGGTCCTGGAGCTCAGACTCTCTGGATGTTGGCATGAAAGACTAAAAAGCAATAGTTGTTTCCAGTTAAAGCGAAACCTTAGACTGAAAAAAAAAAATGAATGGATGTAAGTCAAATTTTGATTTCCTGGTATTGATATCAAATTAGTTTTTTTTCGTCGTAAACTGAATTTTGAAGGCTAAATAAGTCCTCTGAGTAAATGGTATCATGGCTGAGACTAAGAACTACAATTATACCTACTTAGAGCCAAACCCAAAGCAAAAACTAAAATAAAAGGGTTGAAAATACAGACATACAGGCAGATAAACAGACACACACACAAACATCTTGCCTTATATATATATATATATATATTATCAATTTTCTGCACTATTGTAAGAACTGCAACTTTGAAATTTCTGAATATCGTTTCTTATGTCTTTGTCTATGAGTGTATCAAATTTGATTAAAATCGGACCACTCCTTCTATAAACCGATTTTTTCAATTATCGATTTTCAATATTTACCGGGGGTACCTCAACACAAAACCTAGCTAAGAATACCCTCAGATGCTCATAGTACAACTGTGTAAATTTTTTAAAAAATTGGTTCAGCCGTTTCAGAGTCTATAGGTAACGGACACACACATACACACACACACAGTACCAGCCATAATTATTAGTCCACCCCAGTGTTTTAAAAAAATGATGTATTTCATACTATGCTTTAGTATTTATTGCCAAGTGAATAATTATAAATGAAAATAGAATGGTTCTTTTGTTAATACTGCACAATAACCTGTGCATCAAATGAATTTATAAGTATTTAATAATTATCTATAATGCCGTTTCGTCAATCAATAAATGAAGAAAATTCAGGGTGATTCGGACAAGTTCATCTTTGCAAAATTCTACAAGGCAAGGAAGCAAAGTAATAATAACAAAATGGCAACAAAGATGAGGATAATAGCTCAAATAATGTAAATACTGTTCCTATCATTTGTATTTCTAAGCAATATTTGCCTACTTGCTATCCCTCCCAGTCTCCATTCTGCCATCCATTTACACAACCTTGTTAGGTAGGTTACTTGCTATTTTCCTTTGACCATCGATGTGTGCTTTTAGTTTTAAATTCTCTATTACCCTAAACTTTTAATTGTTTCTGATGCAAAGTATAAGTGTTCTTTTCATTTAACTTTTTCTTAAAATTTTCTCATTACTCACATGCTTCATCCATGACATTTTCGGCATTCTTCTGTGGAACTACATTCCAAATGCATTAAGCCTCTTATTCATTAAACAGTAAAATAGCTTTGAAGATTACATTCTTTCACAGATCAATTATTATAAATTGGCTTTGAGCAAAGGAGGGTCTTAGAAAGAACTGTTCTTTGAACCTTTGGTGATACAGAATTACAAAGAACTCTACCAAATAACAAAAATCATATCACTTAAGGACCTTCAACAGCAGCAACAACTAAAAGGGATATCACATGTAACTTAAAGAGAAAACAAAATGTTGACATTCTACACTACTTCAAACAAAATGTTAAAAAGGAAGCTTCCATCAATATTGGAAGATCAATAACAGCAACTTGAGTTGAGAAATTTATTTTCCTGATAGACTCTTTTGAAAAATATTTTATGTATTTCAGTTGGGAGTAACATTGAATATTTCATCAATGAATGTCAAATATTTCCATATCAGGAAATGGTTAACACTCTCATACTAAGAACAATAATGTTGCTAATTTATATATATATGTATAAAAAATAAATTTCGAAGTTCAAAACCATTGTATGATCATTTCTACATGAAATACCTAAGAGAGATTAAAAAAAAAAAAGAGAGATTTATATATATATATATATATATATATATATATATATATATATATATATGTCATAAGAATTGTATATTTTTACGAGAAACATAATCTTTCTCTCTTTAAATGGTAGTGAGATTATTAAAATGTTTTCAACATAAAAATCATATTAAGATTAGTGTACAGTTTAAACATTTCTCTCATAAAATAAAATATAAATTATAAAAAATAATAATAATATTGTCTTTTTTATTGTGTCATTAGTTTCAAAGCTGACTAAGATAACACCTGTTTAACTGGAGAATCTGTGTGATCTCATGAGTCTTTGTGACAAGATGATTTTGGGAAAATATTTTGGGTTATCATAGGTGAGAATTTACTTTGTGAAATGCCGTACTAATAAAAGAGTGGGTGTAAAGTATCTTTTATTCTATATATTCATTTCTTATGCACATATCTTTAGAAGATTGTATAAAACTCTTTCACACACACACACACACACACACACATATATAGTAATTTTGTTATTACAATGGTTTATAAAAGCATATCACTACACAAAAATTTTCATGTTTCAGAACAATGTTGTTTCTCTTCAGATAATATGTTAAAGTAAATGGTGAAAATGATTTATTTTGAATCTATTTGAAGAAGAACAGTATTGTTCTGAAACATGAAAATTTTTGTGTAGTAATGTAATGCTTTTATAAACCATTGTAATAACAAAATTACAATATTATGCTCTATTCTGTATCAAGCACTCTTTATAAAGTAAATGCTTGAACAGTAGGTTTTAATCTAGGTGTTCTTTTACTTTCTTATCATATATATATATATATATATATATATATATATATATATATATATTTTATATACCAGGAACTGCTTTGGAGAAAAGATGTATGATGAAGCTGAGAAAGTATTTATGTGACACATTTGATCTGTTAGGACTTCAAACAGACCTAGTCTGATTAAGTCATAAGAGACAAATTACATTGCACAAAATCTTTTTCCACTTTGTCATACATATTTCCTTCATATGTATGTGAAGATGTGTATTTAAATAGATGTTTATTTTATGCATGTTTATATAAATATTTATGTCAGTGTTATTATACATATATTTATAGATAGATGCATACATAGATATGTATAGGCATGCATATAATATATTTCATATTGATATAAATAAAAATAAAGAAATATAAATATATTTATACATAAAGATATACCCAAATGTTTACATATCTGGAGATACTGAGATATTTAAATAGATGCATAAGTTTATTATGCATATGTTTATATAAGTAACCTTATGCAGATGTTTCTCTGAGATAAAGAGGGATATATATATATATATATATCTTTCCATAAATTTGTATAATCATGTATATACTAGGTTTATAAATGTGTGTGTGTGTGTATATAAATATATATATATATATCTTTCTATAAATTTGTATAATCATGTATATATATATATATATATATATATATATATATACACATATATAAACATGATAACAAGTGAAGGCAGCAACCAAGTAAGCATGGAAGGGTAAAAAAAGAAATCGGTTATTTGTTCTGTGAGATAGCCAGATGCAGAATAAGATCAAGAAATTGGTAAAAAAAGAAAACAGACTGAAGAATGAAAAGCAATGAATAGATTATTGGAACTTTGTTCACTTTTGCCAAATAATTGAAACCTTTCACCACCCCTTCTCACACAAAAAAAAAATCGAGATGAGTATGGAAGCATTCAAAGAAAAGACGTTCCTATTATATTGATAACTGAATTTGTTACACAGAATAAAATGGATTGTTGTTGAATTTATGTCAGTAAAACCATTAGAATTATTATGACTAAATATTCAGTTGTTATATATAAAATAGTGCACAGTTGAGTGCTGGTGGTAATAAAATAATGCTCAATGTATAATAACAGAACTAAAACTTGTTCCAATTATCAGGGCCAGATTTTGATGAAGAGGCCCTAAAATATTCCACTTGTGAAACCCCTTCAGTTCTCCAATTCTTATTAAAGAACAATGGGAGAGTTTCAAATCAAAACATCTGAGTAGGATTATGACAGATATTTAAAATTTCAGAAGGGCTGTTACGAGTCTTAAATGCATTATGTCATTTGTACGACATTTTGGCTGTTATATGCTCCAGCCTTCTTCAGGTGCTAGGAATTTCATACAACGTCATACAAATGGCAACAAAGATGCGGACAATAGCCAAAATAATGTAAATACTACCTCATCTCAGAAATATAAACATATACTAAATGAGAGAAAATTGTGAAGAGCCATGTTTGCTCCTATCCTGAAGAAACATGGTACATAGAAAAAGCTACTGAATTAATATGCATATATCATACATTTTGTATATATTTTATGCTTTATTGCATGTCCTAAGCAAAGTAATATTACCATCTTTGAATTAATGCACAAGAGACATTCTCAGCTGTATAATTTACTGAAAAAGAACAGTTTTCTGTTTCTTTTTTTATTTTACTTAAAGTTCAACTTATACAAGTTTCAAGAGGCACTCAAGATCTAGTGTTACTGAGTCAGTTTAATGTTTAATGAATGTTAGAGGAGGAAATAAATGATGATTATAAGGATATGCAGGATAGATAATGGTTGATCCTAGGCTTGAACAGGTTAAGATCAAAATAATTCATTACCTGAAAAAAAAGCTGTGGGGAACTTCCTTATTCCC
Organism: Ascarosepion bandense; assembly: GCA_037127315.1. Lineage (NCBI taxonomy): Eukaryota > Metazoa > Mollusca > Cephalopoda > Sepiida > Sepiidae > Ascarosepion > Ascarosepion bandense. Next base: position 4,030,154 of record JBBBDQ010000365.1, read on the forward strand.
CCACCCAATGGAAGACAGAAAAGTTGGTCCTGAATTCATAGCATGTGTCATTCTTGCTGTAAATGTCTGAACTGGTATAACTAAGGAATCCAGCTAATCTTAAAATTTGCCTTGAAAATAGCAACCTTTTCATCTGTAAGAAAAAGGGTATAAGTTTAAAAATGATTAATTGCCCACAAGTCTATGTAAATGATGTTCTATCAAAGCTGGAAAGTGAGGATTTGGCAGCTCCAGCCCAGATACAATACTCCATTTTTAGTTTGATTTGCAAGAATTTCCAAGACACACTTTTAGAACTATCAATATTCGTAACCAAAGAAAGTACCAGAATTAATCAGCCAAATATCAATAAAAATTCAGTTAAAATGAGAATACAAGTGGGAACAATTTGTAGAATAGTGATAATGATTTGTCTTACAGAATGTCATCCTTATTCGACAATCAGAGGTTTGTTTTATTCATACATAAAATGGTGTGGATATTGTAGTGGTTATTATTGTGGAAAGTTAATTCAGCTTGCCAAGTTCAATTCCATCTTGAGTATTTTTGTTCACTAAAAGCATAGTGCCATCTTCTCTCAACTATTGACTAAATAGCAACACAGATTTAGCTCTCTTGCCTTGAAGTGGCAACCAGTTTAGGTGAAGGAAAAGGGAATTCAAAACAAACCTGAAGATGGATGGGCTCTGTCAGACTATCTGACCCTAGACAAACCTCTGCTGCTTTGGCAACAGTAGTAATAGTATATTTATAACTATAAACAGTTATAGTACTCCTGATGACATGTGATGTAAATAGGAAAAGAGTTTAAATGATTAATTTAAGATCCTAACATGAATATTTCTCTTTGTTTTGATGGCCAACCTAAAAAGAGGAAGTCAACTAAGAAATAGCAGTAAATAGCAATTATATCAATACATCTGGATCTAGGATATATTTAATATCATTAAAAACATTGTTTTAATAAATTATTACCTGTAAACATTTATTTCAAAGCAGATGAATCATTCTGTAGATATTCTATTACTGTTAAAAATTCCAAAACATCAGTTATAATTTCTGTAAGGTGTGGTCACCTGTCAACATAAATTGTTGCATGTTAGACAAGCCTCATTTCTCAAACATGGCAGCATAAAAGCACCAACTTTTTGATGTGAAATAAGAAACCGAACAAATACAAAATATGATCAAAGAAAACAAAAAGGAACTCCCCAAAATGAAAAACAACTTCAAAGCCATCTACACAATATGTGCAGGTGGGGGAGTTGAATTATGCAGCAAACAGGATGCATATTTTTATTAATCTTTATGTCAAAGTCACACGTGTTACTAATTGGATAAAGGAAAGGAAACTCCTGACCCATCACCTTTTTTTTTTTTTTTTTTACTTTATAGCAAACTGCAAAATCATAGCTTTCACCTTCAATGAAGTCTAAAAATAATTAGAATAACATATTTTACTAATTTGACAAAAACAAATAATCATCCTAATTGTCATTATGGGCTGCGTTTGTTCAGGATGTGAGCATTCATGTTCTGCACAAATTCTCAATATAGGAAAGCATGACAGTCCAAAGATTACTTTTATTTATTATCTGAGTATTTCCAAGCATTCTTGATAAAGATAAGGATTTCCCATTATTTTTTCTATGGTTTAAAATTCAGAGTTTTTTTACTCTTAGATTTTTTGAAAACCAAGGCAAGAGTCTATCCTGCTATTTATCTAATACTAGCAGTATAGCCCAGCATTGCTCGGGTGTAATTAAAGCTTTAAAACTAATCCATGGTCCTGGAGCTCAGACTCTTTGGGCATTGGCATGAAAGACTAAAAAGCAATAGTTGTTTCCAGTTAAAGAGAAACCATAGACTGAAAGAAAAATGAATGGATGTAAGTCAAATTTTGATTTCCTGGTATCGATATCAAATTTTCTGCACTATTGTAAGAACTACAACCTTGAAACTTCTGAATATCATTTCTTATGTCTTTGTCTATGAGTGTATCAAATTTAATTAGAATCGGACCACTCCTTCTATAACCTGATTTTTTTTATTATCGATTTTCGATATTTATCGGGGGTACTTTGACACAAAACTTAGCTAAGAACACTCACAGATTCTAATAATACAACTGTGTAAATTTTTAAGAAAATTGGTTCAGCCATTTTGGAGTTGATAGGTAATGGATACACACAAAGTTCCATTTATAAATAAGTTTAGATTTAGATCTGGGTAGTGAAAGAGATGAATTCATGCCTTTTTTCAAAGGTATCTGTGCAAAAGTGGAAGTTGCAATAAAGTGAATTAAAATTTGAATTTCTATGCTGATATCTATTATACTACCTGCAAA